>CM017194.1:23363946-23698946 GCA_004837865.1 Musa balbisiana | reverse complement strand
TATCATATTTATAATTTGTTGTAGGTTCTAGTAAGGCCTTAAAATGGTATGGAGCAAAAGTTGCTACAATAGATGTTGGCGAAGTCGCCCTACATCTGCTTAGTGGAGGTATTATTGTATTGGATGCATGTTATTTTATTCCTTCTATTATCAAAAATATTATTTTTATTTCATGTTTGATAGTTAATGGATATAAATTAGTTTTTTAGAATAATATTGTTTAATAAATTAGATAATGAGATCATCACAAGAGGAACATTGCATAATGATTTGTTTAGCTAAACATTACTCCACATATCATGAATGTAAGTGTGTATATGAGGAAACGAGATGATGTGAACAGTGCATACCTATGGCATTGTAGGCTATGTCATATCTATGAGGGAATGATTCAAAAGTTACTAAAAGATGGATATCTAGATCCACTCAACTATAAGTCATATGCAACTTGTGAGCCTTGCCTTCGTGGAAAACTGACCAGCTCTCCATTTAGTGGAACTGGAGAAAGAATCGCTAAGCTATTGGAACTCATATATAGTAATGTGTGTGGACTCATGTCAACTCATGCTATTGGTAGTTACTCCTACTTCATTACCTTTATTGATGATTTCTTAAGGTATGGATATGTGTACTTAATAAAGTACAAGTCCAAGGTATTTGAGAAATTCAAAGAGTATAAGAATGAAATGAATGATCAGATTGAAAAGAGTATTAAGACTCTTCGATCAGATCGAGGAGGTGAGTACTTAAATATAGAGTTTACCTAGTTCCTCAAGGACTATGAGATTCTATCCCAATGGACACATTCTTATACATAACAGCTCAATGGTGTATCTAAAAGGAGGAATCGTACACTATTAGACATTGTACGGTCCTTGATGAGTTTTGCTAACCTACCCATCTCATTCTGGGGATATACCCTAGAGACCATAGCTTGCATTCTGAATAGAGTTCTAACTAAGTCGGTAGTGTCTACACTATATAAGATATAGAAAGAAAAGAAGCCCGATCTTAAGGTTGTTAAGATTTGGGGCTGCCCTGCCCATATTAAAAGACACAACCCCGATAAGTTGGAATCGAGAACGGAGCGGTGCAAGTTCGTGTGATACCCCAAGGAAACTTGTAGGTATTATTTCTATCATCTCAAGGACCAAAAGATCTTTATAGCCAAAGAGAGTGGTGTTCCTTGAGAAGGAACACATTCTTGGTGGAGACATGGGGAGCATGATAGAGTCAAGCGAGATTGGAGAACCTAGCTCAAGCACTACTCTACAGCCCGAGTCTGTTTAGGTACCTAACACACAAGTTCCAACTTTACATAAGTCCAGCAGAGTATCTCATCCTCTTGAGAGATATGTAGAATATATTGAAGGAGAGGATGCTAAGGATATTGATCCTCAGACCTATGAGGAGGCTATTATGAGTATAGACTCCGGAAAGTGATAAAAAGCTATGAATTTTGAGATTGATTCCATATACTCCAATAAGATTTAGAACCTAGTTGATGCGCTTGAAGATATTGTACTCATCAGTTGCAAGTGGATCTTAAAAAAAAAATTAGAGTAGATGGAAAGGTACAAACCTATAAGTAAAGCCAATGGCTAAGGGGTATCGTCAAATGCAAGGTGTTGACTATGACGAAACCTTCTCACCCGTAGCCATACTAAAATTCATCCAAATTCTATTGGCTATTGCAACATACTATGATTATAAGATCTGGCAGATGGATGTGAAGATCGTATTTCTCAATGGCAACCTCGAGGAGGAGGTGTATATGATATAGCCCGAGGAATTTGTGTCCAAGGATTGCCTAGATAAGGTGTGCAGGTTACTTAGATCCATTTATGGACTAAAGCAAGCTTCCCGAAGTTGGAACATAAGATTTGATAAGGCAATCAGATCTTATGATTTCGTTAAGAACGAAGATGAGCCTTGTGTGTACAGGAAGGTAAGTGAGAGCGCTATCACATTCTTCGTATTATATGTGGATGACATCCTGATCATTGGGAATGATGTAGGAATGTTATCCACAGTAAAGGCTTGGTTATTTAGACACTTCTCCATATAGGACTTAGGGGAAGCATCCTATATCTTAGGGATTCAAATATATAGAGATAGATCCAAGAGGATGCTTGGCTTATCCCAATCAAGGTATATAGACACCATTATGAAAATGTTTGGCATAAAAAATTCTAAGAGATGTCTCATACCGATGAGACATGGGATATCGCTTTCTAAGAGTATATCCCCAAAGACTTTTGAAGAAAGAGTGAACATGAATAGAATACCATATGCCTCAGCGATAGGGTCTATCATGTATGTCATGCTTTGTACCTGGCTTGATATAGCGCATGCTTTGAGTGTCATGAGCAGGTATCAAGCTTATCCAAGCTTGGAGTATTGGAAAGTAGTAAAGTGTATCCTTAAGTATTTGAGAAGGACTATAGATCTTTTACTAGTATATGGTGGTAGTAGCCTTAGGATTGAAGACTTCACGGACTCGAGTTTTCAGTCTGATGTCGATGATAGCAAGTCAAATTCGGGATATGTGTATACCTTGAATGGAGTAGTGTGCTAGAAGAGTTCCAAGCAAGATATTACTATTGACTCGACCACAAAAGCGGAGTACATTGCTATAGCAGAGATAGCAAAAGAGGGAGTCTGGATGAAGAAGTTCATCACATATTTGGGAGTCGTGCCAGGCAGCGAGGAGTTGATTCCCTTATATTGCAATAATAACGGGGCAATTGCTCAAGCGAAGGAACCTAGGTCTTATCAGAAATCTAAGCATGTTCCAAGGAGGTTCCACCTAATCAGAGAGATCGTGACTCGAGGAGATGTAGTAGTGGAAAAAGTTCTATCCGAAAATAATATTGCAGATCCACTAACAAAGCCATTGTCTCAGATTGTCTTTGAGCATTACAGGGGTCTGATGGGAATTAGACACATAGATGATTGGCTTTAGGTCAAGTGGGAGATTGCTAGTCATATGTGCCCTACAAGCCAATCACGTGAGTGATGACACTTGTGACTTGACATACAATCTTTTTGCTTATTATATTTTGATATTTTATTACTTTATATCGACTATTGCATATATATATATATATATATATATATATATATATATATATATATATTGTGATGTCCTTGGATTTGTGCAATAAGAATCGGATCATGATGAGATCACAATAATGAGATCGATTCACCTTTAAACACAGATCCTAAATAATCCCGATCATAGGTTAGGACATATTGGTGTATTGTATACCCGTCCATATGATGGATGCAACTGGTCTCATAGCTGCTCGTATGGGGACACTAGGGTTACAATACAGGTGCTCAATGGAGAATGAGTTCACTGATTGATCCACTTACGGAATGTTGAATGGTTGATGATGCCTTATTATCAAATAGTGATTCTGTAGTCTCAATGGTGTATTTGGTCATTAGACTTGAGACACCAAGGATGTCCTATATGAGTGCTCCACTCTTTGATACTGGACTAATATGAATGTCTAGCACAACCGGTCATTAAGAGTGGCAATCAACCTTACGAGGGCTATTGAGTATCGATAGAGGATCATCTACTCTCGGTATCATGAGAGGAATGTCTCTTGTGTTCTTACTTAGACAAATTCCTAGGTAGGGTCATTCGGATTGAGAGAGAAAGAGTTCTCCGGGAGAATCTGATTAGAGCGAGACTCGAGTAGAAACTATATGGGTCTGATAGCACCATGCCTGGTATACGGTCTCTAGGATATTAGATAGATGAGGGATTATAGATACGCAGTAATTGAGGATAGACAAGTCTAATAAATTAGATTCCCTTGTATTGTTTGGGGATTACAACATAGTGGCCTAGTACATCTGTAGTCGATGAGTCGAGTGAATTATTATGGAAATAATAATTCACTGAGCCAAAAGGAGTTCTAATATGTATGACTCATGACTAGCTCGATATTAGGCCTATAGGGTCATACACATATAGTAGGTATTGCAATGAGTAGAGGTTCGGATATGAGATATCTGTCGGAGCCCCTATCTTATTGGATATCCAATAAGCTCATGAATTATTGGATTGTATGAATGGGATCCAATAAGAGCTTATGTAAGATTATTGGATAGAGATCCACTAATCTAAGAGGCTTGGGTAGTTAGATGAAGATCCAATACCCAATATGGGAAAATCCATTAGAGTTAAGTTGATAGGAAACCTCTATAAATAAGAGGGAATCAGTGGTTCATAAGCTAAAGCCTTTTGCTTTCCTCTCCTATTCTCCTTCTCCTCTCTACCTCATAGTAGGTTTGGAGTTTTGAGGAGCATCGTCGCAGCCCTACTGTGTGGATCACCGCTAGAGAGGAGGACGCTTAACCTCCTTCACTCTCTCCTAGAAATATGCAAGGATTCAGGGATATACGATCTCCCTAGGTAACACAATCTATCTCATATGTGGTTTTCTATTTTATGAATTTTTGCGTACTAATATTTGCACGATGACAAATATATCTTTGAAAATTGAGGATTTTGTTTTATGTCCTTCTGCTATACATGTGATGTCGCCCCCCAAGATTTCCCAACAACAATGACTGAATCATTATAAATTTTGGTTTACATTTCTATTATTGTCATTTACTTACTTTATAATTACTTCACATCCTCTTTACTTTGTTTTCACTATTCTTATGAACAAACATACTTTCAAGTTATTTTCATTTCTCCGTTGCACTAATTCACTCCCTCTCTTAGTACCGACTCGATCCTAACAATATTGGAGTCAACATAATTAAGTATCCTATAAACATAACCTCGATCTATGATAAATCATCTTTGAGGATGTGGATAAGGGAAAGAAAGATGAAAAAATCGAAAAGGATCTAAATATTAATTGTAAATAATTAAAAATAAATAATAGTAAAAAGACCTTGCAAGGTCAAAAAAAAAAAAGATAGACTAAGTAAAAAAAAAAAGATTAAAATGTGAGTTTAGATAAATAAAAAAAATTAAAGAGAGAGAAGCTCAGCAAGAACAGCACCAATAAAATTAGTTAGCAGCTTCACACTTCAATTTTGCCCCCCTTATACTTCCCAGAGGCAAATGAAGAACTACTTCGCGTCTCATGAACGAAGAAGAATCTGAACCACATGGACGTATAATTCCAAGAGAGACTCAACCGGTGTCATTTATAGCGAAAGAACTCTGTGAGAAGTCATCTGTAATGCGTAATGCAATATACAAGAAGCCTCTTCCTGAGTACACCTCCAAGCTTTCATCGGAACAAGTACGTCCATAAATCTGTATGTAATATAGCCACTTGCAGTATGGATCAGTTTGGTGTTTGATGCCAGATATCACATCTCTTATCTCCTCACGTACGCCACTTGCGATGGATCTCATATGATCGGAAGACTTTGTTTGACTACACGTTCTCCGGGAGATGAACCGGCCGAAAGGACGTACAAGCACAGCTGCTGCTACAATAGGTTAGACATCATGCTTTTCTATATGGTATTGTGAATACAATACTGACAAACATTTTTCTTGTGTCAAATTGAAAGTTCAACCGTATCTTTTGCCCACTGCCAGGCAAAATCTAGCAAATCCCAAGGTGTCTCCTGTTCTGACCGAAGATATTTGGCTTTCTAGGTTTTGTCTTGCTTCCATGAGAGGCAGCCTAGCTGTAGGGAAGAACTATTCGGATGCAGGGAGAATCCTGCAAGATTTGACCGACCTATGTCTTCGTTGTATCTCTCCTCCTCCGACATGACCACACATGAGAAGTGCCTGGGATTACGATAATGTATTAAAACTTTAAATTGAACAGTTATTCTAAAATATCATACATTGGATAGATGTGATGTTTTGGACATGGGGATCAGCAGATATTTTAAAGTTCTGCCTATACTATTTCGGGCCGACAAAATTTTGTTAATGGATTAGGCTAACATCCGGCCCAATTTTTCTTGATATAATTGAATAATAGGTTAAGGTTTATTTTAACTTTATGATTTTGATCATCGATCACTTAAATTTTGATGATTTAGTAAAATAATTTTTATATTTTTAAAAATATAACATATAAATTCCTCCCGTCAAGTCTGAGTTAACCGATGTTAGAATTTACTTACATGATATATTAAATAATAATAAAATATTAATATAATGGTATATATAATTTAAGTAAAAAAATATTCATTTTAGTCATATGGTTTTGATCATGAATCACTTAAGCATTCATAGTTTTGTTTATGTCTAAAATAATCCTTATATTTTTTAAAAACATAATATACAGGTCCCTCCAATTAAATTGTGAGTCACATGTTAACTCATAATAAATTATTAAGTTTAAAATAAAAAATTAATTTATCGAGAAAAAGGAAGCGATGGAAATCATAATGATGGATGAAGGCGAAAAGACAGAGGTAAAAGAGACTAAAGACAAAGATAAGGGAGTGTTGGACCACCACATAATAAGCACGATATGTGAGGGCGTAAGAGAGGATGAATTAAGAGGTGATAGGGACAAAGACACTCAAGAGGAGGATGAGGGACTATAAGACCATTGCAAAACTAGCATCGGATTGGTCGATGCACATCCACTTGAGACAAGACCGGAAGCTCCTGAGCTAATTATCATCATGAGAGAGGCTACATGTATACGACGCCTTGTTAAGCAATAGCAGCTCAATGCTGATGGTGGTGGTTGCTTCCACGATGATGCCTCCTCTCGTTATTGATGGTGGACTTTAATTTTTTAATTTAAATTATACGTATTATTATATTAATGGTTTATTATGAGTTAGCATGTCATGTAAACAAACTCTAACGTCTGTTAACTTAAACATAATGAGAGGGGCTTATATGTTATGTTTTTAAAAATATAAAAATTATTTTATATACAAGCAAAACTATAAGGACTTAAATGGTCTATAACCAAAACCACAAGGATTAAGATAAATATATTTTTTTACTTAAATTATAAGTATCATTATATTAATAGATTATTATAAGTCAGTATATAATGTAAGTAGACTCTAATATATGTTAACTCATACTTGACGGAAGAGACTTATATGTTATGTTTTTAAAAATATAGGGGTTATTTTAGACATGAATAAATCATAGGGCTTAGTGGGCTTAGTAATCTATGACAAAAACTATAAGGACTAAAATAAACTTTAACTCTTGAATAATTCCTCTTGAAATCATTGTGCATGAATTAATTCATATAATTTCGAAATCATATGTTATCTAGATTGAATAAATTATGGCTAATTAGGCTCTATAGTCCATCGATCAATAGATAAGACTAACCCAAATTAAATAATTATTTAAATATCTCAAAATTTATACATGAGAATTTTATTAAATTATTATTATTATTTATTATAGTAGTGCCATGGAGGTGGTTATATTTTTAATATAAGACCCACTTATATTTATATATATTTGATATGGATAATAACGATCATGACTGAATCAACTTAACTTGATTCAGATTTGCGTGTATAAAAAAGTTTGATATGGTTGAGAGAGTGACTCGAACACTCTCTTAAGGATTGATGTGGATTTGGATGATTATTTCATAGTTAATCTATATAAAAATAAAAGTTGGATTGAGATTTTCGATATGATTCTTTCGATATATAAGTGAAACCGGAACCATCATATCTGAGATAGCTTTTACAGAATTATTATATCCAACGTAGCCCTTTATAGTGAGTTAACTAAGTGAATGTTCCATGGATAGAATATTTCAAATTCCATGTATTTTCAATATATTCTTCAATTATTATGAATGTTGACTGAGACCTATCCTATAATTGCTAACTGTACTGCCACATAGCGAATTGTTTGGAGGTAAATATTTCTCCTATCGACGTTAAATTTCATATAATCTAGGGAAGGACAGCTACCTACTAACATAAAGCTACAAGATCGATACAACTGCAATCCATCAATGATCAAGTGATTGATCACCTATAGCTAAGTGCAATTAATGGAAACTGCACCTGTCGATGATACACAAAGCACCCCCTGTTCTTGATCCAAGTTCATGATTTGATGATCGACTAGCTTGAACTGGTGGGAATACATATGGAAATAAGCTGTTGATGGCTCGCTTCCTATTTCAGTCAGCAGCTTCATTGCCCACTTGCATGGCATTCCTACTGTCAACTGATATAATCCATGCGACGTTCCTCTTCGACAATATTGCATGCACCGATCATGGAGTGACAGCCACGTCCACTGTGCATGCAGCCGACTAAGAGCTCAACACAGGAGATGGGAGGCGCTGCAGGAACAGTCTGATGGAGATGGCAGTGACATGGCGTTGAAACCAACACAGCACTGGTTCAGCTCATCCACAGTGATGGATTGGACTCTTGAGTGGTCTCAGGGTCTTGACATCCAACTCTTCAACCACCACAAGAGCTAGGGCTGAATCCAGTTCAACTTTGTGACTGAAATGAGTTAAAAGGCTTATGATATTGGAACAGCAAAAGTTTCCAGATGATTAATTATGGTGAAATGGTACACTGTGCTGATAATTCATTGAGAGCAGCCGACTAGGTTTATGGAGTTAGGTTGGGTCTCCAACCTTGATGTGTATGTGTGGTGGTGCAGGACCGACCTTGATGGATGGATGAGAATGACCTGGTGTTCAATACATCCCACGAGTGATGGAGATGTTCACATGCACCTTGTCTCGGTAACCCTGATCTTGAACTCACATGACAAACTTGTTCATGCAGATTCTCATGGATATCACACTGGGTTTTGTGCAAATCTTTTACTGGAATCAGCTGGGAACCACTGAAACCGGTAGATACAAGGGGGATGTTTTTGGAACTTGCATTGTTGTTGCACCTTGGAAAAAAGATATTGTGGGCGCAAAACCAGGTCTGGAGCTTGAAGGTCCTCAGCATTATGTGACATGCACAAACAAAAACCAAGTCTTCTGATTGTCATTTGTTCATCTCATGTCGATCTAATGTAATTCTAGAGGTGATGGATGAGCACTGTGAAATGTTCATCTCATGTCGATCTAATGTAATTCTAGCGGTGATAGATTTAGATGCATCAGAAGTCATCAAATATCAGTAGCATTCATATTAAAGCAAAAAGTTGTTCTGTGATTCTTATAGTGCTTACTCAAAAAAGTTTCAGCAAGTTCTATATCTACCGCTCTTCAATGCACATGTATACTCTCTTCAAAGAACAATTGTTCTTTATCCTATAGATCATGAATAACACATTGAGCACTGTGAAATGCTTCATTGACACGATAATTTTGCATGAGGAGTGTGTCACAGGATTAAAGATGATGCTGCAGTTTATTGCCTGTGCAGTGTTATATTCCTTTGATTGCAAATGTCCAGTCTGATAAATCAAAACATAATTAAGGCCTAAATCAAAATTATCTGTAACCTAAAGAATCCCTTTTTACGTACGTTATTTGTATAAATAGAGGTTTATTGATCCATTACATCAGTGACTGTTCTTAAATATTAGCAGGTGACCTATTAATAAGGAGCAGATGGCAACCGTCATGTTTGCTAACTATGATGTGTTGTCGATGACATTTATAAGCGATCATGCATTCCTTCTTGTTGGCTGATGGGTCATTTTAATCACAGGGACCCGTCAAACACCATGAGGTCACCTAATCTATATGTTACCACTACCGACAAATTAGTTCAAACCCTAATCTCCACTCTGTTTCCTTTTCTTCTTGTTCAACTGAGATATCGAGTTGAGAAGATGCCTTTTGTTTGCATGTACTAACCTTAACGAGGATGAACTCAGCTTCGGATTAAGCTGAACCGATAAGGAAAGCATGAGCCTCGGAAATCACAAAGACATCAGTAAGTTCAGTGAGGTAAAATAGAACCTCACATGATTTGGAGGGCACAGATAAAGCTGCCCTTGAAAAGACCTAAATATTGAACCTCCAAACATCGCATTCCTTGACAAGGACTTATCATAAGCAATAAAGTAAAGCGACGACCAAAACTAAGATTTGAGGACATCTCCAGCCCTACATCATCGTTGGGTAACCGCTCAAAATTAAGGCATGATAAATGACATAATAGGTGACTTATTTAAGCTTGATTTTGGTCCCTACATTACAATAGCAGACTGGTTTAAATGCCTTCCTGTGCCATTTCTTTTGTCCGACGCAATTCAAACGTCGCTTGCCAACTGGTACAGGAGGTGCTTCATTTGCTGCTACTGCTTGATTTGATCGGCTTTGGATTTGTGTGGAAGGAAAGTGAATCTATCCAGCCTCATGCCTATTTATACCTTACTTGCTATACATTTCTCATCCTCTCCGTCCTACATTTCCTGGTTCTCATCACTTAGTTTTGCATGGCTAGGTCCTTATCAATGAGAAGGGCATCACCTCCTGCCAGAAGGGGAGGTAGAGGAATGATGCACATTAGAGAGAAGAAGCCCCTTCAATGTTTGGTGCTAAAGAAACTTAGGAAGCTCAAGAAGATCGTCCCTGGTTGCAGGGATGTTGGGTTGGAGGCATTGCTGCGCAGGACAGCTGACTACATCTCCTTTCTGGAGTTGAAAGTCATCGTTCTTAAGAGGATATTTGACATCCATGGTGTTTAAGACTGTGCTTCATTTTAGTTCGCGTCATTGAAGCTCCTATTTTAGCTGAAAAGAGAGTTTTGTTGTCTTTCTAAGTCCTAGTCACTCTATCGATGCCTCGGGGTTTTATTTCAGGATATATACGAAGCACTCTTGTCTTTCTACTGTCATCAAATGCTTTTGAATCTTTGCAGCTGTGGTCTTGTTTCTCCTCATCTGTCATTTGCTTCTCATAGATCAAAGTGTCTACTTGTTCTTTGTTCATCGTATAAGTTTCTATACTTAATAGATGGGTTAGGATTTGTTTTGCAAATATCTTCCCGATGACTTTTATTTGCACAGGAGAAGATAGAGATCAGAGTTAACGTTTGTTTTCTCGTGATCCATGAAAATAACTTTCTCCAAATGATGGATTGGCTTTCATGATATCCTATGAAGGTTCTCATATCCTTTGCGTTCTTAAATTATGGAGCTCTGATAGTCCGTATTCTATTGAGTGGATACATTATGGTGTTTCCTTGAAGCATGCAGGTCCTGTGATTCTATTGATGAGATGTTACTGACTTGACATGCATCTTGATCTTGGAGTCTTAGGAATAAGTGTCCCTGATGAGAGATCAGGTCACATCGTTCTGTAATGTACGGCCTTGGAACATGACTTGGTGCTATAAGCTAAGCAGTCACAGTTGTTGGGATGTTGGAAATTGATGCTGATGTATCTATATAGTTATGCGCACAAGCCTTGCATTTATCTTGCAGATACCATGACTAATATTTGTTGAGTTATAGCATGCAAATGAATCCATGACAGCTCTTGCTGGCCATCAGCTCATCCATCATTGTGTTTTTTGTGCATATTTGTCAATACAATTTCTCAAAATTCTGTATTATTACAATCTATCGAAATACTTCCTTTAGACATGACTAAAAGGATAGATAATCTTTCAATGTATTGGCGATACGATGGTGTTATATATTCTCCAAAAAAAATGTACAATATACATGATATTTTGTAAGCTATGATTGGAGAATACTTTAAAAGTATCCCTCTCTTTAAAGGGACAAAAAATGACTTATAATATTCTAAAGATCAAGCTATCCTCTAAAATGATTAGGGTGAAATAACATCAAAGTCTGTGAACTCGTTAAAATCTCAGCAGGATATTAATGACATGATTGCAAAAACAAGGAAAGTTAGCAACAAATGGAGAAGATTGAGAGATTTATACAGCCAGAAAGAGATATACTCTGACATCAGTTACCTAATTTTTGTCCACTAACATATCTGATCGTGTCTTTGCCAATATCCGCAAGTTCCACAATAATGGCGTTTTTGTTTTTGTTGTGAGTTATGGAAATAAATTAGATTTGATCGAGATTGTTATTTCATTATAACTTAAACACCTAAATTATGATTAAGTCATGACTCGAATATAATGTATATTATTGAACTCTTATAATATCTAATTTATCTTTATTTTTATCTCAGATGCATGAAAATCCTTATTTTGTACTTTATTTTTCTTTCTTAGATTCATTAGTAGTTAATATAATCGATGCTGATGAGGAGGAAAAGCCAATGACTTCCTACTGGATCTTTTAATGAGAAAAAAATTACTATAAGTTGTGATATATATATATATATATAAAATACTGGAAATCTAAAAAAAAAAAGAGTATACAAACACATGCATAAAAGTCGGTAGCACATACTGTCGGAAGTAAATGAGATATAGAATTCTCTGTTCACAACGTGTGGACCCACCTAAAAGTAAACAGAGAAAGTGGTCAAACCTTTCACGTCTCGTCGCAGTGTTTCTGATTACCAATGCGAGATATGGAAGATATCACAAGCTTGACTCGTCATGGAATGCAACTGAGATGAGAGAGAGTGAGAGAGAGAGAGAGAGAGAGAGAGAGAGAGAGAGATTTAACGAGGCAATGCTTATTGCCGAGAACTACTTCATCTTGTCATTGACAACGAGATCAGTATGAGGCGTTCTTTGGTTAGCATCGACAGTTCAAGAATGCAACTAGTCATCTTCGATTGCTGGAAGGCGTGCAGTTTAGGGTGCATCTCATCGCAAAGTAAGTAACAGAATGAAAACGTGATGCGGAGGAGACATCTAAACCTGGTCATGGCACAGCTCCAGAGATTAAAAGGGTCACTTCGGAGACCATCTACCCTACATTTCTTTCCTCGTGAAGATCACACGACGTAGGTAAAAGGAACAGTCGCACATCTTATCACCCACCTTTCCCGGATCTTGCGAACCATCACATGCACGCAACAAGAGAAGCGACCGAGCTCCCTCGAGGACAGGGCAAACCTTGAGTCTTCGCTTTCCACCATGCTTTGGCTGTGCGTAATTATCCCAGTCCACAACATAGCTTATTTCGTGCAAACGTAGTAGCCAAATGAACAGTCGCAGATCAAGCAACTGGAGATTAACAGGGCTCATGTCGAGGTTTATTTTGGTGTGTAATATTGGTGGGGGCTGATACGCCATGTGCTTGCATGTGGTGTGTCCACTGCACCAACCGTTCATGAAACTGATGGTCGTCGAAGGCTCGTAAATGGCTTACAGTAGCAAGCCAGTCTTTACGCCTCGCCATGGCATGCTATCAACTCGTCATATGAGTCCTCAAGAAAGTTCTACCTCAAGAAGAATACCCAGTTAGTGGTGACAGAAGAACTGCTGCCTCTCCTATAAATTTCCTTTCTTCTCCTCTGTTTTCATTTCTTCCCTCGCTTCTAACCAAATATTTCACTGTACATCAGCATCTCAGCCCTTTGGGTTGTTGTTATGTCATCAATTTACTAAAGGCTTAGGATAAAGTTTGAGGAGCAGTTTACAAATATATATATATATATATATATATATATATATATATATATATATATATATATATATATATATATATATATATAAAAGGTTACCATTAGTTAATCATGAATTCGTATAATTGCAACTAAAAATTTACTTCTAAATTCGTAGATAATTATTACTATAACTAAATGCACATATCAAAATAGAATTCAATATGCTAATATATATTATATTCCCAGAATCTAAATCATTATAGGTAATACATTTATCCCTCTATCAAGGCTAAAAAAAATTACTTTCTAAATTTATAATTAATGTATAATCCCCATAGGTATTATCTAAATCATAGTCAAACTGACTAAACAAAGAAAAATTACTTAAAATAACATATCAATGCATCCTTTCAATAAATCAGTCTTTGCCTATCATTTTGAATATGATGAATAATATACCATTTGAAACTACAATAATTAGGCATTCTTTTCATTTTAAATGAATGTAATACTATAGAGATTTTTCAAAAATGATAATAAAACTCATAGGTTACTTACAAATCATATAACTTAATAGATGGAAACTAATATATTATTAATTTTGAAATCAAATCAGAAGAAATCATTGAATACATAACCTTGATCATGGATTATTAGAAATGAAATGGCGATCAAAACTCTTCTTTTTCTCCTAAATCATTTAAATAACATAAATCAATATAACTAAGAATTATAATTTTTTTTCTTAACTAAATAATAATCATTTATTTATTTTTCTTTTTTTTAAAAGATCATATCACATTTAATGATTTAAGATTAATCGATGTATAGTCCTATCTGTTAGTTTGGCAAGTCCCACATAGTCCCATATCTGAAAAATCAAATTTGTTATCTCCTATTGCAACTATAAATAAGGGCTTAGGCTTTGAAGCCAGTGATTTGTTACTCATTCGTTCGACCAAACCATGTAAATATGGTGTCCTTGTCTCTTTTATTTTTCTGTTTTATTATCTTTATTGGGTTGCTAAATTACCCTTTGGTAAATTTCTTGAGGTCAGCTCTAACAAACTGGTATAAGAGCCTGGTTTCGGGATATTTTGACAACAATGACAATAACAAAGATCGTTGTCGAGAAATTCGACAAAAATATCAACTTCGGCATGTGGCAGCTCAAGATGGAGGCCATTCTGGTTCAAGACAGAGTTGATTTGACACTACAGGGAGTTGAGAACAATCCAAATGATACATCAAAGGAAGCTTTTGCGGTTATAGATAAGAAGGCCCGATCAAGCATTATTCTAAATCTCTCCGACGAGGTTTTATGGGAGGTAGCTACGGAGACTACAGCTAAGAGCATGTGGGATAAACTTAAAGCCTTATATATGAAGAGGACAGTGGAGAATCGTCTATACTTGAAGTAGAGTTTGTATATGCTTCGGATGACTGAAGGTACATCTATACTCTCACATATTGATAAATTTAATTCCTTAGTTATGGATTTGGAGAATATAGATGCGAAAAATTGATGACGAGGATAAGGCCCTATTATTTTTATGTTCTCTTCCCCAATCCTGTAAATATTTTCGTGATAGTATGATTTATGGAAAAGAAACAATTTCGTATCAGAAAATTAAATCTGCACTAAAATCTAAGGAGCAAATAGACAGGGATATCACTAGGGAAAGTAGAGGGAATCAGGCTGAGGGTTTGGTTGTCAAGGGTAGAATGGATAAAAGAGAATTTGATAGTAGTAGATCTAAATCTAGATCTAAATTCAGACATAGAAATTTGGAGTGCAGATATTATCATAAATGGGGCACATTAAGACTGATTGCTTTAAATCAAAAAATAAATTAAATCAAAAGGAAAAAATTATTGAGAAAACTATTAAGTACGCTGAAGCTAGTGTAGTAACTGATGAGAATGTTAGAAATATTTTCTTTGCTACTGATGACAGGACGATGTCTAAAAATGAATGGATTTTAAATTCGGGTTGTTCTTATCACATGTGTCTCAATAGAGATTTGTTTTCCACATATGAATCTTGTAATGGTGGAATTGTTTTGATGGACAATAATGCTGCGTGTGATGTTGTTAGTAGAGGCATAATCCAAATTAAAATGCATGATGATATTGTGACGACGCTCACTAATGTTAGACATGTTCGTGATTTAAAAAAGAATCTCATCTCTTTAGGCACTCTAGAGGCTCTTGGGTGTAAATACATAGCTGAAGGTGGAGTTATGAAAGTTTTTAGAAGTGCCCTTGTTGTTATGAAAGCTTGTAGGTCTAATAGCTTGTATATTTTGTAGGGAACTACTATCATAGGCTCGGTTGCAGTCTCATCATCATCATTGTCTGATTCTGACATCACCAAATTATGGCATATGCATTTGGGTCATATGAGTGAAAAAGATTTGAGCATATTGAGCAAAAGATATCTTCTTTGCGGACAGAGTATTGGGCCACTGGATTTCTATGAACACTATATTTTTGGTAAGCAGAAAAGAGTCAGCTTCAATTCTCCGGTAGTTCACAAAATGAAAGGTACTCTTGACTATATTCATTTAAACATTTGGGGTCCAGCTTGTGTTCAATCTAAGGGTGGTGCTAGGTATATGTTGACTTTCATTGACGATTATTCTAAGAAAGTTTGGGTTTATTTTTTGAAGCATAAAAATGATATTTTTTTAACCTTTAAATAATGAAAGATTTTGATTGAGAAGCATACAGGTAAACAGATTAAGCGGCTTTGAACAGATAATGATATGGAATTTTATGAAGGTGACTTTGATGAATTTTACAAAAATGAAGGAATTATTCGGCATCACACTGTTAGGATGATGCCTCAACAAAATGGTGTGGCCAAACGTATGAACAGAATACTCTTAGAGAGAGCAAGGTGTATGATCTCAAATGTAGGGTTGACAAAGGACTTTTGGGCATAGGTGATTAATATGGCTTGTTACATTGTCAACTACGCTCCTTCTGCAGCACTTAATTTTAAAACTCCGGAGGAAGTTTGGTCAGGTACTCCTGCTGATTACTCTGATTTAAAATTTTTTGGATGTCCAACATACATGCATGTAAATGAAGGAAAATTAGAGCCTCGAACTAAAAAGTGCATTTTCCTTGGTTATGCTTCTGAAGTGAAAGGATATAGATTATGGTGTTCTGATCCCAAATCCTCAAAATTTGTAATCAATAGATATGTTACTTTTGATGAATTATCTATGTTAACTTTCAAAGAGGAATCTACTAGTTGTACAAATGATAGTGCGCAGAAGTAGGTGGAGCTTGAGATTGGTAGTTCTGATTCTTTTCAGTCAAACTCTTCTACTCAAAGAATGCCAGTAGATGGTCCCGAGTCTAGTAACGAAGATGATCTACAGGAAGAGCAATATTCCATAGCCAAGGATAGACCACGGAGAGATATTCAACCACCATAAAGATATACAAATTTGGTTGCATATGCTTTGTCTGTTGTAGAAGAAACAAGTGAAGTTGGTGAGCCTACTACCTACTCATATGTAGTTTCTTGTGATAATTCCGCTAAGTGGTTAATTGCGATGAATGAAGAAATTGAATCTCTCCATCAAAATAGAACTTGGGATCTTATGAAGTCGCCTTCGGGTAAGAAAATTGTTGGATGCAAATGGATCTTTAAAAGGAAGGAAGGTATTCCAAGGGTTGAAGATGTAAGGTACAAAGTACGATTGGTTGCAAAGGGCTATAGTCAGGTACATGGTGTTGATTTTAATGACGTATTTTCACCTGTTGTTAAACATAGCTCTATTCGTGTTTTGCTTACTTTAGTTGTCATGTATGATTTGGAATTGGAGCAACTTGATGTCAAGATAGCTTTCTTACATGGTGAACTTGAAGAACAAATTTACATGGAGCAACCTCATGGATTTGAAGTTGATGGTAAGGAAGACTATGTTTGCTTGTTAAAGAAATCATTGTACAGATTAAAGCAGTCTCCAAGATAGTGGTATAAGAGGTTTGATTCTTTTATGTTGGGTCATGGTTACACGAGGAGCATGTATGATAGTTGTGTCTACTTCCGGAAGTTAACTGATGGCTCTTTTGTGTATTTGTTACTTTATGTTGATGACATGCTTATTGTAGCTAAGAATTTGTTAGAAATTCATATTTTGAAAATGCAACTGAGTAGTGAATTTGAAATGAAAGATTTGGGAGCAATTAAGAAAATTCTTGGCATGGAGATCAAAAGAGAATGAGGAGTTGGAAATTATTTCTGACCCCAAAAAATTACCTCAAGAAAGTCTTAGAGAGGTTTGGCATGAAAAACGCTAAGCTAGTGAGTACTTCTCTTGCTAGCCATTTTCGGCTATCTACTGCTCAGTCACCACAATCAATTGAAGAGGAAGAATATATGGTGCAAGTTCCATATTCCAGTGCCATCGGTAGTATTATGTATGCAATGGTTTGTACTCGTCCAGATATTTCACAAGCAGTTAGTGTGGTTAGTAGATATATATCTTGCCTGGGTAAAAACACATTGGTAGGCTGTGAAGTGGATTCTCAAATACTTACAAGGGACTTCATATGTTTATTTGGAGTTTGAGAAAAATCGTGATACTTTGGTTGGTTTCGTCGACTCTGATTATGCTGTAGATCTTGATAAACGAAGATATTTGACAAACTATGTTTTTTACGTTAGCGATTGTGTAGTTAGTTGGAAAGCTTCCTTACAATCTGTTGTGGCTTTATCTACTATAGAGGTAGAATATATGGTAGTGATAGAGGTGATCAAAAAAGTTTTATGGTTAAGAGATTTGTTCAGCGAATTATGTCTACATCAAGGTGTTACTACAATTTACTGTGATAGTCAAAGTGCTATTCATTTAAATAAAGACCAGATATATCACGAGAGGACGAAACAAATCGATGTGAAGTTTCATTTTATTTGGGATACCATTGCTGAGGGAAAGGTTCTTGTTCAGAAAATTCATACGAAGGAGAATCCAGCTAATATGCTTACGAAGCCTCTTTCGATTTACAAGTTCAAGCAGTGCTTGGATTTGGTTGGTGTTCATTGTTGGTGATTGCCCGTTGGGGCTTCTGTGAAGAAGGTGAAGCAAGTTTTGTTAATTGTCAATGTTGGGACATGCTAAGGTGGAGATTATTAGTTTGACAAGTCCCACATAGTCCCACATCTAAAAAATCAAGCTTGTTATCTCCTATTACAACTATAAATAAGGGCCTGAGCGAGGTCAATTGACTGAACCACGTAAATCTGGTGTCTTTATCTCTTTTATTTTTTTTGTTTTATTATCTTTATTGGGTTACCAAATTATCCTTTGATAAATTTCTTGGGGCTAGCTCTAACACTATCTACTTTTTGATTAGTAGGAATGATAGGAATTAAAAAATATACATGTTTATAATTTTTTAAATTTTAAACCAATCTTTTTAATATAAAAATATGATCTTTAATATCACATATCCCTTGTTTTGCGCCCCCCCCTTTTTTTTTTACTGTTTTCTTTCTCTTTGTCAAATCACCTCTTCTTTTGCTCTCTTGGAAGGTTCCTATACATGCACGCCACCTCTCTTCCCCTCTGCCAACAAATTCAACTTACGCACACCACCTATTTTTTATCGTGTAGGCCCTTCTCATACACGCCCTACCACACACCATGAAGTCGGCCACGACTCTACCTGATTAAGTCATAAAATACATGTATACAAAATTTTTTCCTCTTATAATCAAAAAATTTTGATGAAAAAATAATAAGAAACATCATAATCCTTACTTTCTCTTTGATATGATCTTGATTCCCTATTGAATATTGTCCTATAGATTAAATCTTCCTCTTTACCTTGAGTTTTTGGAGGAGATGGCCTCTACCTTCTCAGAAAATAATAAAATTTACATACTAAATACCTTAATATCTAAAATTTTTAAATATGCTCCTCTATAGTAATCTTAATTATATAATAATGATAAAATAATATCATGGGTATTATATTCTTGTGGGTAGTTGGTTTATCTTTCTCTTTTGTTACGATTGCTCCATTGTATTTTTACATATGATAATATATTTTATCTTAAAATTTATTCCTTTTCATCAATGATGCAAATAGGTAACTCTTTTTATGGCAAATCTTTTTGTAACACAATTTGAATCAGGGATGTATTTCTTTAACATTGATATACAAAATACCTCATGCACTCCAATCAATGCAAATGGTAAGACAACTTTATAAGTTACTTATCCAATCCTTTCTAAAATATCAAATGGTCCTACAAATCTAGGACACAGTTTACCACATAATCTAAATCTTATAAGTCTATCGCTAGGAGAAACCTTCAAGAGAAATGATCTTCAATATTAAAATTTAAATCACTTCTTCTATTATCAGGATAATTCTTTTATTACCTTTATGCTATAAGGTGTTACTTTTGTTGGAAAGAATAAAAAATAAGAAGAATTATTGAAGAAGTTTATTGAAAAAGCTTTATTGAAGAGGCTTTATTGAAGAAGCTTTATTGAAGAAATGAAGAAGCTTAAATACATTAACATGTTCCCTCCCCTATTTATAAGAGATTAGGAGGAAGGATTTCTCTCAACAGAATAGAGGATTTTCCTCAACAGAATAGAGAGATTTCCTCTATCATGCCCCTGCAAGATGGTGCTCCTGACAATCTTGGATCGATGCAAATAATGATTTACAAGCGAGAGGCTTCATGAGTAGGGCAAGAGCGACGTTAGTCGCTGGCCAAAGGTAAGAGCGAAGCTACGCTTTTCTTACTGCTCTGATACCAGGTTGGAGATTAAGAGGAAGGATTTCTCCTCTTACCTCTAATGATCGGAACATATATGAGATCTATTTTTTCTTTCATATAATACTTTAAATGAGGCCATCTTAATATTTGTTTGATAGTTATTATTATAAGTAAACTCCAACAATAAGAAACTTTCATCTCAAAATCCACGCAAATCAATAGCACAAGCTTTTATGCATGTCCTCAATGATTTTTATAATTCTTTCTAACTGACCATCTGTTTATGGATGAAAACTTAGATTAAAATTTTGATAAACCTCTAAAGACTTATGAAGATTCTTCCTGAAACAAGGAGCTCTATCTGAAACAATGGTCAATCGTATACCATGCAACTTAACAGTTTACTTTTCATGTGAAGTATCAATCCTAATATTACAAAAAAGGAGTTAACTTGGTAAGCTAATCCACAATCACCCAAATAACATCATTTTCATGACTAGTCCTTAGCAACCCTATCATACACATATCATGCCACTTTCATTGAGATATAAGCAAAGGTTTTAATTTTTCAGGTGAATTCCTATGCTTTATTTGTTGGCAAATAAGACATTGCCAAATAAAATATATATATATATATATTTTCATATTATTCTACCAAAAATTTTCTCATAAATCTTTGTACATTTTAGTTCTACTTGGGTGCACTATATAATATTATATAGTGTTATGAGCTTCTCTCATTATTTTTTTTTCTTTTAAGTCTAGATTATTCGACACATAGATTCTACCACCAAATCTCAAATAGTTATCTTTTTACATTTTAAATTTTGACAGAGATCTAGCCTCGACATCATCTCTAATTTTCTTCTCAAGTATCATTTTTCCTGAGCACATTTAATTCATTCGTTCAAGGTAGGTTGAACGGTAAGATTAGTAACTCAAACCCTTGGTTCATGCCAACATACTCTAATTCTCGATTTTTTTAAATCTTGTAGAACATGCACATACATTTGAGTGGTGATCATAGGTGCAAGATTAATTATATTATTCCTACTAAGTGGTAAGATTATTGATAACAACTTTTGCTTTATCTGGATGATAATTTATAGCGAGATCATAATTTTTTAATAGTTTAAGTTATCTTCTCTATCTCAAATTTAGCTCTTTCAAGGTAAAATATATTTCAAACTTTTATAGTGAGTAAACATCTTGCAATTTATTACCATACACATAATATCTTCATATTTTGAAAGAAATGACTATTACTGTCAATTCAAGATATGTGTGGGATAGTTCTTCTTATATAGTTTTAATTGTTTAGAGAAATAAGTTACAATTTTATTATGTTGCATCAATCCTTGAAGCATCATTGTATATTGTACAGCCTCCGAGAAAGTATAATAAGAATAAGAGTAGATATTAGTCCTTTTTTTTTTTTTTAAATTCTTGGAAGCTTTCTTCACAATTATTTGACCATTTAAACTTAATTCCTTTTTGTGTCAACTGAGTTAAAGGTGTAACAATGCTAGAAAACCTTCTACAAACATTTTATAATACCGAGCCGATTCCAAGAAACTATAAACCTTTAATACATTAGTCTGTTTCATTCTAAAATAACTAACTTTTTTTAGAGTGATTAAAATTCCTTCTTTAAAAATCATATTACTAATAGTCTTAGGTCAATCTTTGAAAATACTTATGTACCCTACAATTGATTAAATAAATCATTAATTCTTAATAAATATATTTATTTTAAATAATTATTTTATTTGAAATTTAATAATCAATACAATGTCTAAAACTTTTATCCTTCTTCATAAACAAAATAAAATAGAAGCACATGAAGGAGAGACACTAGATCTAGTAAAACCTTTATCAAGAAATTCTTATAGTTGTTCATTTACTTCCTTTAATTCAATAAGAGTCATTTTATATGGGGATTCAAATATTAGTCTTGTGCCTAGTAGTAGATCGATAACAAACTCTATTTTTTTATTAGGCAACAATCTCAATAGATTTTCTAGAAAAAACATATGATATATACAAACTATAAGAATCTCTACCAAGTTCACATCACTTTGACTAAGATTTAGTATTTGGGCCAAATAACCATTGCATCCCTTCCTAATTAAGTGTTTAACTTGAATAGTTGAAATGATTTTGGGAGGAATGTTGGTAGAGCAGCCATAAAAGCTAAATTTAGTCTGTCTTGAGATATGAAAATTTATAATCTTTCAATGACAATCAAGGAATGCATAATATTAGGATAATCAGTCTATTCCTAGGATAACATAAAAATTTATCATTTCTAATTTAATTAAATTATAGAAGCTTTTTACCATCAAAATTGATCATGCAAGATATAAAAACGTGGGTGGCAATTTTCTTCTTTATCGATTAGGATATCAATGCATAATTCAACATGTAATGGCACAAACACCATATTATGCTTTTTAGCAAAATTTATAGACACAAGGGAATAAGTGACATCATAATCAAATAATTATGACGCAAATGTTGAAGATACTAATATGGTACCTGATACTATAACGGCAGAAATTTAAGCAACTTGTAATGTCACACATAAACTTTCCCAAATACTTTAGATTTTTGATAACTAACCTCAACCTTCTTGGTACAATAAGATTTCAGATTGAACCCTTATATCCCTTTGGTACTGTGTCTTCTATTGGAGACATTCAACAATCTTATGGCTCTACTGATCATTAAAAAAAAAAAAAAAAAAAGGCCCAGAGAGCCACCGACATTCATTATCAGTATAAAATTTGTTGCAATATTTACATTTGGGGTACTCTCTTTGTTTTTTTTGGTTGATTGTTGAATATTTTATGTCTTGGTCCTCCCCTCATAAGAAGTTTGATTTTGATGAAAGCCCGAAGGATTTTTTCGCTTCTTTAATGTCTTTTTTTTTCTTTGATTCATTATTTTATTCTTTCTTTGAAATTCTTTGAGTCTCAGTTTTACAATGTGAGCCTTAATAACTATAGCTACATATGTTGTCAATTCAAATGATATCATTTGTTGTTTCATTTGTCCTCTTAATTTAGATAAATTTTTTTTTGCTCTTATCTGTACCAACCAAGTTTGGGTCATATTAGCCAAATTTTTTAAACTTTAATTGATATTCAGCTACTAACATATCATCTTTTTTGCTTCAGGCTTGAGAATTTTTTCTCCTTTTGTGTTTTGAACACCTGTAGGAAAATATTTTTCCTGTAAAAAACTCCTTAAACATATTCCAAGAGATTCGAATCTCATTCTCAATAACATCATTCTCCACTGTTGTTCTTTTAATTTGCCGCCACTCACGCATTCTTATGCAACATAAACGTCTCAAATCTAATCTTCTCTTCATTAGTACATAATATAGTCCTTTTTGTTTCCTTAAGAGATTGATCAGACTTCAATGGGTCGGCACCGCCCTTAAACACGAGGATTTAATCTCTTGTACTCTACAAGCCTTTTATTTGAATTAGGCTACAGTCCAATGCTTAATTGGAGATGTTGCATCTCCTAATTCTTATCATCCCCAGCTAAGGATTGCATTAACTGCATCATTTCCATCTAATCCTCTGGTGCTTTATTATTTTCAGTCTCGTCAACACTCCTTGCAGGGCTACGCACGTTATTCAAATGATAAGAATTGTCATATTGTTGCACTTGAGTGGTCTATGGATTAGCATCTTGTAAAATATTTTTCATTCTCCTAGTGCGTGGTGACATGATGATGAAATTAATTGGGTAAGTTTGAAGTCACAAATAATAAAAACAAATCATATAGATTATAAACACACTTATAATTAATTGTATCTCTCTCTTTGATACCTTTAAACTCAATACATCACAACGTAAGCTCTGAAATCATAAAATTATCACACTGAGATAACTAGCTTATTAGCTTCATTAGCTGAAGTTAACAATAGTATATTAGATTATATTAAATTATCTATCCTTATCTAATTAGATAAGATATATTATAAATATGATTGTATCATGATTATGACTATTAGTCAATAGGAAGAAAGTTCAATCATAATAAAATTTCTTAGGATATGATATTAACGAGAGACTTTTCTAATTATCATCCTTGACCCTTTGCTCTCATTTATAAAAGAACAAAACCTCCTAGAGATGAACTGTCAATTATTGAGATTATAGATCTATTCTCAATCTCTCGTCTATAACCCACTACTTATAGTGGCCTTATAAAAGATAGGAAGAGAGAAGAAGATGAACTTAGTTTTCCTTATAAATTAATATCGTTATAGTTTTTGGATCCGACAATAGTATATTTATAGATCAGGTAAACTTTTTGATTGCCATCAAAAGGTATGCATTGTAAATCTTGACCTATCATTATTTTATTTTGATTCTAGCATTAAAGTTTTTCATATAATAAGAGCATAATTATAATTTTATACTTATAATTAGTATCAAATCAATATTTTTGTAATCAATTACCTTAGATTTATTTATTAGCACATTTCGCTTGTAAAAAAATATTATTCAATTTTAATTTATGATGCTTGAATGATATGATCTGTCTATGTTATCGATCTGTTATCCTATCTCATTTGTCCTATCGCAAGTGGTTGTAGTAGTGCTACTACTAGTGATAGATGTTTGCTAGCATGGTTAGCATTGATCGTACACAAAAGGTCGTGGTTCCTAATGGATGCGAGGCGAACAAGAACAGCTATGCCAATTGATGGGGCCACTAAGCAAATGCTTGAGCACAGTCACGCATCACATCATGACGACCATGTGGGGTCATCGGTTCGCATATGTATAGCCGCATGGCAGAATGATGATCTGTAGCACTTGGTCAATGGCATGTGGCCACGGAGGTATTCTATCAGTGAAGAACCCATGCACGATTAGAATAGCAATGTATGGGCATGGTAGCTAGTGTGGTCGCTGGTCGACCACGTGAGAACAATCACGCCAACACGATCACCGTAGGCTATATTCCGATGATAGATGATTGTGAACCACGACGAGTACATGCCTCTCATAGTAGTAGCCGAGACGAGAAGAGAAAAAAAAGATTTTATTTATGAAAATTATAGATTTACCTTTATAAAATCTTTTAATTTTAATCTATGTCCTTTTGATATTTTTTCCTTCAAGAATTATATATTTCCACTATATATCCTAAATTAAAATTATAGTTTTATCCTTCAAAAATTAAATTTTTTTTACTTGTATCCTCAATTACAAAATTAACTAATTTGCTTTATTTTGATCAAATATTTTAATTAGACTTGATCTTGATTGTATTTTAATTGGTTGACTAGATTTAGATTCGATTAATCATATTTTGATCAAATTTAGAAAAAAATAAAGTTTTGATTATTTTTGACTTTAGTCTACTTTAATTTTGACTGATATTTAATCCAATTCTAGGCTTGTACAATTAGATAGGGTTGACTAATCTAATTTATGATTTTATAAGGAATTAAAAAATATAAATTATGATTGTCTTTCATAGTTTTCTCATATCACATATGGATGAAATTTTACATGTGATAATTAAATTTCATTTATTATACTTAGATATTTATTTATTTATTTACATACATATATTCAAAATTATATAATAATAATTTTTTACATAAATATATGATTTATATTTTATCATGATTACAATTATCATATGAGTTTTCTTTATGTTGATTAATATTCAATAATTATTATAATAATTATTTTATTATTATTAAACTATTTCAATATAAATTAGATTAAAAGATATTTGATGAATATTATTTATAATTTATATACTTAAGTTTTATATGATTGATAATTTCTAAAGTGGCCAAGTATGAAAGGTTTATGATATAAATTTTAATAAATATTTTATAAAAGTGGCCAAGATAAATAACTTATAAAATTATATTAAAAAATTAGTCCTAAATAATATTAAAAAAATAACATTCATAATGGCACATATAATTAGGAGATTAACATTATTTAAATAGAGAATCTATTTCGAATAATTATGTGATAAGGTAGGATAATATTGTTTTAAATATCTTTGTAGTTTAGAGTTAAACACTATTATAGAAGGATAATTTTAAATAGACACTGCATATATTTATACTTCACCCAATAGTAAAATGTAGATGATATTAATAGTTCATCATAACTTGAAAACTCAAAGTATTAATGTTATTTTATATTTTATAGTTATACTTTCTTTAATATAATCTTATGCTTATAATGTCCTTGTACTCTTTGGTTTAAATTATTCAGAATAATTAGAATATATGTAGTTCACACTAGGTATATTATATCTTACCTAGCATTGCTTATTGAAAGACTCATATTTTAGGATCGTATCGACACTAAGAGGAGAGGGGGGGTGAATTTGTGCTTTCAAAAAAACACGTCGATTTAAAAGCTCGTTCAATGAAGCCTATAACAGGTGATATATTTAAACTTAAAAAAGAGTGTAAGTAAAAGTAGTAGATAGTTAAATAAGAAGGCAATAAAGGTAAACAACAAAAGAAAAGAGCACATTGGATTTATAGTGGTTCGGTCGTCGTGACCTACATCCACTCCCAATTCCTCCTCCGTTGAGGCTATCGGCTTCTATTATCAATCTTCTTTCAACGGGCGAAGATCAACTACTCTCTTACAACTCTTTTTTCTTTTCATATATTTAGGATGTTAGGATCAAGAACGACACTAAGAGGGGGGGTGAATTAGTGCAACGGATAAAAATGACAAATTTAAATGATTTCGAAAAACTTCATTCAATGAAACTCTAAGTTCGACGAAAATCATTTGTTTGACTCGAATGAGTTTGCAAGTGAGTAGAGAAGAGGGGATTGGATAGTTTGCAATGAAGTAAAGTTGAATGTAGCAAAGAGAATAAGTAGTAAGAAAAGAACATACCAGAATTTATAATAGTTTGGTCGTTGTGACCTACATTCACTTTCGATTCCTCCTTCATTGAGGTCATCGGCGTCCACTATTAGTCTTCCTTCAATAGGCGAAGACCAATCACCTCTTTACAATACTTTTTCCTTTTTATAACTTTAGGAGATAACTCTTACAAGCCTCATACCTCTTCTTAGATGATTATAAAGCTAAAGAGAAAGAGGAGGAGGACTCTTGTACTTTTACAACACTTTTTACACCTCAACACTTAAAGATTTTTTCACACTTTGATATCACTTTATTATCCTTTCATACAAAAAAGAGTGGGGTATTTATAGGCCCCAATGGCTTCAAAATTGGAGCCAAAAAGTGTCTCATCCCGGGTTTCCAGAGTACTGGCAATACCATCGCTTGACACTTTGACACTAGGTGGTACCACCACCTGATAGAGTCTCGGATACTGAGCTTTGACGGTATCATCGCTTGATAGTAATAATTACCGATGGTATCACTGCCTGGTAGTAATAACTACCGGTGGTACCACCGCTCAGACCACTTGGGAGACCACTCCCTGGGTAGTTCCACGGCCCCGGTCTGACGATGCCACCACTAGATAGGGTCCAACAACCTGGTTGGGCCTTGAATCCAACCTAAACCAGTCCAACTACGAACCCAATTGGCCCTTAATAGGGTTAATACGATTATCTCCTAAACCTAACCCTAATTATATGCTAACTACGACTTTTAAGGCATACACTAAATAAAATAAGTCCGGTAAGTCTAAGTTTCTTTCGGCGAACTTTCGACGGGATTCCAATGATCTCTCGGTAATGTTCCAACAGACTCCTGTCAAGCTCCTAGACTTCACGACAATTTTCTTGGCAAGTTTCGATGAGCTTCTTCCCGATCAATTTCGGCAGCATTTCCGATAAACCTTCGGATTCTCGATGAACTCTTGAACTCCCAACGAAATCTCGATCTTGACTTTGGTACTTCATTTTGCTTTATGCCTTAATCACTATCGTAGTTAATCCTACACACTTTTCTCAATATATAAATTTGATCAAATAATTTACCATTTGATTTCATCATCAAAATCTGAGATTCAATAATCTCTCCCTTTTTGATGATGACAATCATGAAGTTAACCTTAACTTCCCCTATCTATATGCCATACTTGAGAAAAGATACTCTTGAATTCAAGCATCAAACCGATAAGTTATATGCATTTAAACTTATTGATATGCACATCATGATACCAATCATGATTTACCATTTTAAAATATGATACCACGTATTTATCACAATACAAATGATATTAAGGCATGACACCCATTTTTAAGTCCAATATAGAATGATGATAGACAATCATCATTTTCAAGTATGATACGAATATCAAATATGAGATTTAGCAAGATTCAAATTTCAAAGATGACAATTTATCAATCCGAGGCATGATATCAATTGTAAGTAGGAAATTAAGCACGATAATCACAATGATAGACATTTATCATTTTGATTCGAAATCAAGCACGATTTTAAGAATGAAACATTTTTAAGTATTTATGTCACATTACGATACATTTCAAGTATTCATGATACATTTTAAGTATCTATGATACATATGATGCATATGTAATATATTTTGATATTTTTCAAGTATTTGCGATGTATTTGACGATTCCACTCATATTTCAAGCAATCGCAAAACATTCAAGCGTTTACAATAAGATACATTTGACACATTATTTCAAACATTCATTATGCCAATTTGTTTCAAACATTCATGATGCTAATTTGTCATCAATTTGTCACATTTCTCCCCTTTTATCATCAACAAAAAGGAAATGGGCAATCGTCTCAAGCAAAGAGAAGGAAAGGTTCATAAATAGTGCATTTATTAAGAAGAATCAAAATATTGATAGTTCATGAATATCCGTCAATAAAATCCATTTCTCATTAAAAATTTACAAGAGTGAAATCCATGAGAGATGTATTTGTAAATGAAATCCATTAGTGAAGGGACTAAGTATATCAAAAATTATTAAGTGATGGAGCAAGCAAGGGTATGGAGTAAATTTGATACCAAGATAGAAATTTTGAATTTCATGAAAGCTTTATTTACAAAATAAAATAAATTCATGAAAACTTTATTTATGAAAAATTAAGAAATTTCAGAAAAAGATATACAATAAACTCATGCATTCGGACAGTTTAACATCCATAACTCTCTTCTAATAAAATTAAATTATTCTTCATTTAAAGGTTTTGTAAAGATATTGGCTAATTGATGTTTCATATTAATAAACTCTAAAGATATATCATGATTATTTATATGATCTCTCATAAAATGATGCCTAATGTCAATATGTTTAGTTCTAGAGTGTTGAATAGGATTTTTTGTTAAACATATTGCACTTGTGTTATCACATTTTATGAGAATATTCTTATGGTGAATTCTATAATCTTCTAATGTATTTTTCATTCATACAACTTATGCACAACATATATCAACTGCTATATACGCAACTTCAGTTATAGATAATGCAACTAAGTTTTGTTTCTTGGAAGACAAAGAAACAAGTGAATGACCTAAGGATGTGCTTTTTCTATCTTTTCTACATCCAGCAAAATCCGCATCAGCATAAGTAATTAATTCAAAGTTTTTAGATTTTGGTTACCATAATCTTAGATTAGGGGTTCTTTTAATATATATAAGAATTCTTTTAATGGCTTTAAGATGAGATAGTTTAGGATTAGATTGAAATCTAGCACAAAGTCCTATGCTAAATTGTTAGGATCAAGAGTGACACTAAGAAGGGGGGGAGGTAAATTAGTACAGCGGAAAACTTTCGTTATTGCAACAAATTGTTCATTTCGTTTAAAACCGATTTCGATGAAAATGATTTCAATTCAATCTATTTTGGAGAGATTAAGAACTTGAAAGCTTTCATAAAAGCGCAAGAGAGGATTAAGGATATTTATAGTAATGTAAATTGCTCAAATGAAATGCAAACCAGGATTTAGAGTGGTTCGGTCAACATGACCTACATCCACTTTCGGATTCCTCTTTTGACGAGGTCTCCAGTATCCACTAAAGGCCTTCCTTCAATAGGTGAAGACCAACCATATCTTTTATAACACTTTCTCCTTTTCACAGGTTTAGGAGAGAATCCTTACAAGTCTCACACATCTTTTCAATGATCTCAAAACATAGAAAGGGAGGAGGAGGACTCTAGAAGAAGATATCGATTACGAAGAAACCTTCGCTCCTATGGCACAATTAGAAGCCATAAGGATGCTCCTTGCCTATGCTAGTAGTAATAATTTTAGGTTGTTTCAAATGGATGTTAAAAGTGCTTTTCTTAATGGCTTTATTTCCTAAGAAGTTTAAGTTGAACAACCTCTTGGATTTAAGAATAATAGTTTCTCTAATCATATGTTTAAATTAACTAAAGCTCTCTATGGTTTAAAACAAGCCCCAAGGGCTTGGTATGAGAGACTTAGTTTATTTCTTATTGAAAAAAATTTCTCTAAAGGCAAGGTCGATACTACATTATTTATGAAAAATTTTAAAAATAATTTTCTCATTGTTCAAATTTATGTTAATGATATTATTTTTGGTTCCACAAATGAATCTCTTTGTGAATCATTTGCTAAGAGTATGAGTCTTGAATTTAAAATGAGTTTGATAGGAGAATTAACCTTTTTTTTAGGTTTACAAATCGAATAACTAAGTAATGACACATTTATTAGTCAAACAAAATATGCTTTAGATTTGCTAAAAAGGTTTAATATGGATAGCTCAAAAGCTATCAACACTCCTATGGGCACCTCCATTAAGTTAGAAATTGATGAAAGTGGAGAAAGCTTTGATAAAAAAACTTATAGGGGTATGATAGGAAGTTTACTTTACCTCACTACAACCAGACTGAATATCATGTTTAGTGTAGGACTTTGTGCTAGGTTTCAATTTAATCCTAAGATATCTCATCTCAAAGCAGTTAAAAGAATACTTAGATATCATATCTTAAAGGTACCACAAATCTAGGATTATGGTATCCAAAAACTGAGAAGTTTGAGTTAATTGCTTATGTTGATGCGGATTTTGCTAGGTGTAGACTTGATAGAAAAAGTACATCAGGAACATGTCAATTTTTGGGACATGCTCTTATTTCCTAGTCATCTAGGAAACAAAACTCGGTTGCACTATCAACAATCGAAGCTGAGTATATTGCAGCTAGTGCATGTTGTGCACAAGTTGTGTGGATGAAAAACACGTTAGAAGATTATAAAGTTCATCTTAAAAATATTTTCATTAAATGTGATAACACAAGTGCCATATGTTTAACAAAGAATCTCATTCAACACTCAAGAACAAAACATATTGATATTAGACATCACTTTATACGAGATCATGTCACTAATCTTGATGTAGTTATAGAGTTCATTGATGCTAGATATCAACTAGTTGATATTTTTACAAAGACTTTAAGTTAAGAACAATTTGATTTATATTTTATCATGATTACAATTATCATATGAGTTTTCTTTATGCTGATTAATATTCAATAATTATTATAATAATTATTTTATTATTATTAAACTATTTCAATATAAATTAGATTAAAAGATATTTGATGAATGTTATTTATAATTTATATACCTAAGTTTTATATGATTGATAATTTCTAAAGTGGCCAAGTATGAAAGGTTTATGATATAAATTTTAATAAATATTTTATAAAAGTGGCCAAGATAAATAACTTATAAAATTATATTAAAAAATTAGTCCTAAATAATATTAAAAAAATAACATTCATAATGGCACATATAATTAGGAGATTAACATTATTTAAATGGAGAATCTATTACGAATAATTATGTGATAAGGTAGGATAATATTGTTTTAAATATCTTTGTAGTTTAGAGTTATATACCCAAAGGTGACAACACTATTATAGAAGGATAATTTTAAACAAACACTGCATATATTTATACTTCACCCAATAGTAAAATGTAGATGATATTAATAGTTCATCATAACTTGAAAACTCAAAGTATTAATATTATTTTATATTTTATAGTTATACTTTCTTTAATATAATCTCATGCTTATAATGTCCTTGTACTCTTTGGTTTAAATTATTCAGAATAATTAGAATATATGTAGTTCACACTAGGTATATTATATCTTACCTAGCATTGCTTATTGAAAGACTCATATGTTAGGATCGTATCGACACTAAGAGGAGAGGGGGGGTGAATTTGTGCTTTCAAAAAAACACGTCGATTTAAAAGCTCGTTCAATGAAGCCTATAACAGGTGATATATTTAAACTTAAAAAAGAGTGTAAGTAAAAGTAGTAGATAGTTAAATAAGAAGGCAATAAAGGTAAACAACAAAAGAAAAGAGCACATTGGATTTATAGTGGTTCGGTCGTCGTGACCTACATCCACCCCCAATTCCTCCTCCGTTGAGGCTACCGGCTTCTACTATCAATCTTCTTTTAACGGGCGAAGATCAACTACTCTCTTACAACTCTTTTTTCTTTTCATATATTTAGGATGTTAGGATCAAGAACGACACTAAGAGGGGGGGTGAATTAGTGCAATGGATAAAAATGACAAATTTAAATGATTTAAAAAATCTTCGTTCAATGAAACTCTAAGTTCGACGAAAATCATTTGTTTGACTCGAATGAGTTTGCAAGTGAGTAGAGAAGAGGGGATTGGATAGTTTGCAATGAAGTAAAGTTGAATGTAGTAAAGAGAATAAGCAGTAAGAAAAGAACATACCAGAATTTATAATGGTTTGGTCGTTGTGACCTACATTCACTTCCGATTCCTCCTCCATTGAGGTCATCGGCGTCCACTATTAGTCTTCCTTCAATAGGCGAAGACTAATCACCTCTTTACAGTGCTTTTTCCTTTTTATAACTTTAGGAGATAACTCTTACAAGCCTCATGCCTCTTCTTAGATGATTATAAAGCTAAAGAGAAAGAGGAGGACTCTTGTACTTTTACAACACTTTTTACACCTCAACACTTAAAGATTTTTTCACACTTTGATATCACTTTATTGTCTTTTCATGCAAAAAAGGGTGGAGTATTTATAGGCCCTAATGGCTTCAAAATCAGAGCAAAAAAGTATCTCATCCTAGGTTTCCAGAGTATTGGCAATACCACCGCTTGACACTTTGACACTAGGTGGTACCACCACCTGATAGAGTCTCGGATACTGAGCTTTGACGGTATCATCGCTTGACAGTAATAACTGCCGACGATACCACTGCCTGGTAGTAATAACTGCCGGTGGTACCACCGCTCAGACCACTTGGGAGACCACTCCCTGGGTAGTTCCACGGCCCCAGTCTGACGATGCCACCACTAGATAGGGTCCAACAACCTGGTTGGGCCTTGAATCTAGCCTAAACCAGTCCAACTACGAACCTAATTGGCCCTTAATAGGGTTAATATGATTATCTCCTAAACCTAACCCTAATTATGTGCTAACTATGACTTTTAAGGCATACATTAAATAAAATAAGTCCGGTAAGTCTAGCTTTCTTCCGGCAAACTTCCGACAGGAGTCCAATGATCTCTCGGTAATGTTCCAACAAACTCCCATCAAGCTCCTAGACTTCACGGTAATTTTCTTAGCAAGTTTCGATGAGCTTCTTCCCGATCAGTTTTGGCAGCATTTCCGATAAACCTTCGGATTCCCGATGAACTCTTGAACTCCCAACGAAATCTCGATCTTGACTTCGGTACTTCATTTTGCTTTATGCCTTAATCACTATCGTAGTTAATCCTACACACTTTTCTCAATATATATATTTGATCAAATAATTTACCATTTGATTTCATCATCAAAATCTGAGATTCAATAATCTCTCCCTTTTTGATAATGATAATCAATTAATGATGAAGTTAACCTTAACTTCCCCTATCTATATGCCATACTTGAGAAAAGATACTCTTGAATTCAAGCATCAAACCGATAAGTTATATGCATTTAAACTTATCGATATGCACATCATGATACCAATCATGATTTACCATTTTAAAATATGATACTACGTATTTATCACAATACAAATAATATTAAGGCATGACACCCATTTTTAAGTCCAATATAGAATGATGATAGACAATCATCATTTTCAAGTATGATACGAATTTCAAATATGAGATTTAGCAAGATTCAAATTTCAAAGATGACAATTTATCAATCCGAGGCATGATATCAATTGTAAGTAGGAAATTAAGTGTGATAATCACAATGATAGACATTTATCATTTTGATTCGAAATCAAGCATAATTTTAAGAATGAAACATTTTTAAGTATTCATGATACATTTTAAGTATCTATGATACATATGATGCATATGCAATATATTTTGATATTTTTCAAGTATTTGCGATGTATTTGACAATTCCAATCATATTTCAAGCAATCACAAAACATTCAAGCGTTTACAATAAGATACATTTGACACATTATTTCAAACATTCATAATGCCAATTTGTTTCAAACATTCATGATGCTAATTTGTCATCAATTTGTCACATTTCTCCCCTTTTATCATCAACAAAAAGGAAATGGGCAATCGTCTCAAGCAAAGAGAAGGAAAGGTTCATAAATAGTGCATTTATTTAAGAAGAATCGAAATATTGATAGTTCATGAATATCCGTCAATAAAATCCATTTCTCATTAAAAATTTACAAGAGTGAAATCCATGAGAGATGTATTTGTAAATGAAATTCATGAGTGAAGGGACTAAGTATATCAAAAATTAGTAAGTGATGGAGCAAGCAAGGGTATGAAGTAAATTTGATACCAAGATAGAAATTTTGAATTTCATGAAAGCTTTATGTACAAAATAAAATAAATTCATGAAAACTTTATTTATGAAAAATTAAGAAATTTCAGAAAAAGATATATAATAAACTCATGCATTCGGACAGTTTAACATCCATAACTCTCTTCTAATAAAATTAAATTATTCTTCATTTAAAGGTTTTGTAAAGATATTGGCTAATTGATGTTTCATATTAATAAACTCTAAAGATATATCATGATTATTTACATGATCTCTCATAAAATGATGCATAATGTCAATATGTTTAGTTCTAGAGTGTTGAATAGGATTTTTTGTTAAATATATTGCACTTGTGTTATCATATTTTATGAGAATATTCTTATGGTGAATTCTATAATCTTCTAATATATTTTTCATCCATACAACTTATGCACAACATATATTAGCTGCTATATACTCAACTTCAGTTATAGATAATGCAACTGAGTTTTGTTTCTTGGAAGACAAAGAAACAAGTGCATGAACTAAGAATTGATATGTTCCGGATGTGCTTTTTCTATCTTTTCTACATCCAGTAAAATCCGCATCAGCATAAGTAATTAATTCAAAGTTTTTGGATTGTGGGTACCATAATCTTAGATTAGGGGTTCCTTTAATATATATAAGAATTCTTTTAATGGCTTTAAGATGAGATAGTTTAGGATTAGATTGAAATCTAGCACAAAGTCCTATGCTAAATTGTTAGAATCAAGAGTGGCACTAAGAAGGGGGGGGAGGTAAATTAGTACAGCGAAAAACTTTCATTATTTCAACAAATTGTTCATTTCGTTTAAAACCGATTTCGATGAAAATGATTTCGATTCAATCTATTTTGGAGAGATTAAGAACTTGAAATCTTTCGTAAAAGTACAAGAGAGGATTAAGGATATTTGTAGTAATGTAAATTGCTCAAATGAAATGCAAACCAGGATTTAGAGTGGTTCGGTCAACGTGACCTACATCCACTTTCGGATTCCTCTTTTGACGAGGTCTCTGGTATCCACTAAAGGCCTTCCTTCAATAGGTGAAGACCAACCATCTCTTTTATAGCACTTTCTCCTTTTCACAGGTTTAGGAGAGAACCCTTACAAGTCTCACACCTCTTTTCAATGATCTCAAAACATAGAATGGGAGGAGGAGGACTCTAGAAGAAGATATCGATTACGAAGAAACCTTCGTTCCTATGACACAATTAGAAGCCATAAGGATGCTCCTTGCCTATGCTAGTAGTAATAATTTTAAGTTGTTTCAAATGGATGTTAAAAGTGCTTTTCTTAATGGCTTTATTTCCGAAGAAGTTTATGTTGAACAACCTCCTGGATTTAAGAATAATAGTTTCTCTAATCATATGTTTAAATTAACTAAAGCTCTCTCTGGTTTAAAACAAGCCCTAAGGGCTTGGTATGAGAGACTTAGTTCATTTCTTATTGAAAAAAATTTCTCTAAAGGCAAGGTCGATACTACATTATTTATCAAAAATTTTAAAATTAATTTTCTCATTGTTCAAATTTATGTTAATGATATTATTTTCAGTTCCACAAATGAATCTCTTTGTGAATCATTTGCTAAGAGTATGAGTCTTGAATTTAAAATGAGTTTGATGGGAGAATTAACCTTTTTTAGGTTTACAAATCAAATAACTAAGTAATGACACATTTATTAGTAAAAAAAAATACGTTTTAGATTTGCTAAAAAGGTTTAATATGGATTGCTCAAAAGCTATCAACACTCCTATGAGCACCTCCATTAAGTTAGAAATTGATGAAAGTGGAGAAAGCTTTGATAAAAAAACTTATAGGGGTATGATAGGAAGTTTACTTTACCTCACTGCAACCAGACCGAATATCATGTTTAGTGTAGGACTTTGTGCTAGGTTTCAATCTAATCCTAAGATATCTCATCTCAAAGCAGTTATAAGAATATACTTAGATATTTTAAAGGAACCACAAATCTAGGATTATGGTATCTAAAATCCAAGAATTTTGAGTTAATTACTTATGCTGATGCGGATTTTACTGGATGTAGACTAGATAGAAAAAGCACATCAGGAACATGTAAATTTTTAGGACATGCCCTTGTTTCCTGGTCATCTAAGAAACAAAACTCGGTTGCACTATCAACAACCGAAGCTGAGTATATTGTAGCTAATGCATGCTGTGCACAAGTTGTGTGGATGAAAAACACCTTAGAAGATTATAAAATTCATCTTAAAAATATTCTCATTAAATGTGATAACACAAGTGTAATATGTTTAATAAAGAATCTCATTCAACACTCTAGAACAAAACATATTGACATTAGGTATCACTTTGTATGAGATCATGTCACTAATCATGATGTAATCCTAGAGTTTATTAATACAAAATATCAATTGGCCGATATTTTTACAAAACCTTTAAGTGAAGAATAATTTGATTTTATTAGAAGAGAATTAGGAATGTTGACTTATCCGAATGCTTGAATTTGTTAAATTTTATTTTCGGACTTTCTTGACTCTTTGATCAATCACTTAAAAACGCAATACTGAAAATCTTATGATACGAATTTTACATGATTATAACATGTTGGAAATTGTGTGTCTTGATGCCAAAAAAATTTCCATGATGATGAGCATGTGTTACCTTCATAATTGTGATTAAAAAGTTATAACAAAACATTGTCCGAATGCATGTTTTTATTCCGAACATAATGTAGTTCCTGAATGGAGCTTTCATGAGTGTATGCCATATCAAAGCTATTTCATATCCATGCTCCAACACTTAATAATTTTTACATGAAATAATTTGACAAATGCATCTCTCATGGATTTATCTTTTGTGATTCTTAATTTAAAAATTAATTTGATGATTCTTTCACGTGAATTTCTTCTTGTTGAAAGAAATTTTTTTTGAGATGAACACTTGCAAGGATTTAATTTCACATGTATATCTTGATCCTTGTGAAAATGAAGCATGATTTAATCTCTTATCATTTTTAACTTTATTTAAAGTTAGTTCTCAATGGCTTTCCTCCTTCATGCAAAACATTAATGAAAAAAAAAAGAAGGGAAGAAGTAATGAAAGCTATTTCCTTAATGAACTTTTGAATAATACCATGTTATGATTGCTTGAAAAATAATTTGTATGAATGGTATCTTACCACTTATTGTTTAAAAATGATATGAATCTTTACCACACTTATTGTTGAATTGCTCTCCTTTTTATGATAACAAAGGGGGAGAAATATGTGGTAAATTGATGATAGAATGAATTGCTATACACTTGAAATGTTTGCATTAATGATAAGATATCTAGAGCTCAACTTGTAATTTTACAAATTGATATCTTACCATATGATGAATTGCTATGATTGCTATCCTTCATATTTGAAATATAAGACTTGAAAATAGATGTCATGCTTTGATATCATTTTCAGAATTGCTATAGGAATCATGATGAGGGTATTGATAAGTTTAAATGAAATTAACTTATCAATATGTCTCTTCAATTCAAAGGATTTGAATTCAAGAATGACTTATCTTAAGTATGGCATATAGATAGGGGGAGTTAAGGTTAACTCCGTCATTAATTGATTGTCATCATCAAAAAGGGGGAGATTGTTGAATCTCAGATTTTGATGATGAAGTCAATTGTCATTTGTTTATCTAATCTATATGTTGAGATAAGTGTGCAGGATTAACTACGATGGCAGTAAGACATGCAGCAAGTGTTGAGCCAAAGTTAAGACCAAGATCATGTTGGGAGTTCGAGAGCTCGTTGGAAGTCCGGACGTTTCGTTGGAAGTTCTGCATGAACCATCTGAGAAGTCCAGAAGCTTGCCAAAGAAGCTCGTCGGAACTCGCCAAGAAGATCGTCGCGAAGTCCAGGAGCTTGTCGGGAGTCCGCCGAAGCATCGTCGAGGGTTCATCGAATGTTCGTCGGAAACTCACTGGAAGAAATGATTGATGCACCGAAACATGAATTGCAGTAATGATGTCTTAATTGTCATAGTTAGTATGTAGATTAAATTAGGATTGGGAGGTGATCCCACTAACTTAATTAGGGGCTAATTGGGCCCTTAAACAGACCTAAATTGGGCTGAATGGAACAGTCCATTTGGACCTAGAATTCCTAGCCGGCGACGGTGGCACCACTAGGGCCGGTAGTGGCATCGCCCAGGAGACTCGGTCTCCCAGGAGTTCTAGGAGGTGGCACCGCCCTTGTCAAGCGGTGGTACTATCCCTATCAAGCGGTGGTACCGCCTAAGCTTGGTCTTCGAGCATTGTCAAGTGGTAGTACTCACCAGATTAAGCGGTAGTACTGCTCAGTGATAAATGACAGGCGATGGTACCGTCATGACCTCGGAAATATGGGAATAGACACTTTTGAACTCCATTTTCAAACTCATTGGGGCCTATATAAACCCCACCCCTTCTTGCATGAAAGGGCACCGAAACTTGTTTTAATCTTGAGTATTTGAGGGCTTAAAATTGTTGTAAAAGCTAGAGTTCTCCTCCTTCTTTCTTTTAAGTGTTGAGATCATTCAAGAGAGGAGTGAAAACTTATAAGGGTTGCCTCCTAAGCCCATCAAAAGAAGAAAAGTTGTAAAAGGGTGGTTGGCCTTCGCCTATTAAAAGAAGGCCTCTAGTGGACACTGGTGACCTCGTCAAAGGAGGAAGCCGAAAGTGGATGTAGGTCACGATTGACCGAACCACTCTAAAATCTCGGTTTGCATTTACTTTGAGCATCATTTTTTACTACAAATCTCTTTAATTGTTTACTGCCTTCAAGCTAACTTTATGCTCTTACTTTGCCTTTAAAGTTAAGCATTTCTGAGTTCGGTTTTCAATGTATGAAAATATTTTTTGAAACCGACATTTTTATCCGTTACACTAATTCACCCCACCCCCTTCTTAGTGTGCTCTTGATCCTAACACTTGGAACTCTATAGGGGTTTCTTCCTCCAAATTGTTGCTCAAAGGCTATAGAAAATATTCATCTATTGCTTATCAAAAGAGGATGAATACATGATTATTTATAGGGCTTCTAAACCCCAACTCCTAATAGGACTCTTACTCAAGACTCCTAATAGGACTCCTACTCAAGACTCCTATTCCTTTACAACTCCTAATGCTTCTATAAGAAATACTCTCCTAACCCTAGCCAGCCTCTTCACCTCTCTAATAGGGGTCGGTTAGGTAGGTTTTACATGAATGACCCTTTCAATGAAACTCAATTTAGGACTATCGTAGCTAGAGTCCTAACAGACCCGCTCTCTGCAAATCAGCTTTGTCCTTAAGGCTGATGATTCATGAATTCTGGGATTTTGGTTTTCAAGTCATCATAGTTCTCCTAAGTGATATCTTCTATTAGTAGGTTCGCCTACTATATTAGCACTTCAGTAGTGGGTCGTCGTTGTCGAGTCATGATCCGTCGATCAATAATGACACTTGGCTGGGTCTAGAGTTCTCCTTGGGTAGTCATATCTGGTAGATAGCTTTGAGCTATCTTATTTTGTCCCAGCTTGAGCTTTAAACATGACATATGGAAGACAGGATAGACTCGTGAGCTGGTGGGTAAGTCCAATCTGTATGCTATTAGGATCAAGAGCACTAAGAGGGGGGGAGGGGGTGAATTAGTGCAGTAGAAAACTTTTGTCGGTTAAAAGGACTTTCGTACGAAAACCATTTCGGAAAGATCTTTGAAGTTAAGAGTACGCGGAAGTGTAGTTGATGTAAATCAATGAAGGTAGTTTGCAGTTAAGATAAAGAGCAGAATGTAAATACAAATCGAGATTTAGAGTGGTTCAGTCAATCTTGACCTACATCCACTTTTGGCTTCCTCCTTCGACGAGGTCACCGACGTCCACAAGAGGCCTTCCTTCAATAAGCGAAGGCCAACCACCCTTTTACAGCTTTTCTCCTTTCGACGGGCTTAGGAGACAACCCTTATAAGTTTTCACTCCTCTCTTAGAATGATCAACACATAGAAAGAAAAGAGAGAGAAGAACTCTAGCTTTTTACAATACTTTTAAGCTCTCAAATACTCAGAATAAAAGCAAGCTTTCGGTTCTCTTTCATGCAGGAAAGGGTGGGGTTTATATAGGCCCCAATTAGTTTGAAGTTGGAGCTCAAAAGTGTCCACTCCCAGATTTCCGGGGTCCTAGCGGTACCACTGCCATAACTGGGCGGTACTACCGCCTATCATCTATCACTGAGTAGTACTACCACTCAGTTTGGTACTGCTTGACATCGCTCGGAGACTGAGCTCAAGCGGTACCACTATTGGCAATAATAACTGCTGGCAATACCACCGCTTGATAGGGGCGGTACTACCGCCCAAAACTCCTGGGAGACCGAGTCTCCTAGGCGGTGCCACCGCCGGCTAGGAATTCTGGGTCCGAATGGGCTGTTCCATTCGACCCAATTTGGGTCTGTTAAGGGCCCAATTGGCTCAGATTAAGTTAATGGGATCACCTCCCAATCTTAACTTAATCTACATGTTAACTACGATAATTAAGATATCAATACTGCATATCGTGTTCCATGCATCAATCATTTCTTCCGGCGAGCTTCTGACGAACTTCCGACGAACATCCGAGGAACTCTTGGTGATGCTCCGGCAGACTCCCGGCAAACTTATGGACTTCGCGAAGATCCTCTTAGCGAGTTCCAACGAGCTTCTTTGGCAAGCTCCTGGACTTCTCGAATTATTCCCGCAGAACTTCTGACGACTGTCCAGACTTCCGATGAACTCTCGAACCCCCAACGTGATCTTGGTCTTGACTTCAGCTCAACACCTGCTGCATGTTTTACTGCCATCGTAGTTAATCCTGCACACTTATCTCAACATATAGATTAGATAAACAAATGACAATTGACTTCATCATCAAAATCCAAGATTCAACAATCTCCCCCTTTTTGATGATGACAATCAATTAATGACGGAGTTAACCTTAACTCCCCCTATCTATATGCCATACTTGAGATAAGTCATTCTTGAATTCAAAACCTTTGAATTCAAGAGATATATTAATAAGTTAAGTTCATTTAAACTTATCAATACCCCCATCATGATTCCTATCATGATGTATCTTTCTGAAAATGATGTCAAGGCAAGACATCCATTTTCAAGTCTTATATATTTCAAATGTGAAGGATAGCAATAATAGCAATTCATCATATAGTAAGATATTAATTTGTAAAATTATAAATTGAGCTCTAGATATCTTAACACAAATATGGCAATCATAGTAATTCATAATATGGTAAGATATCAATTTGTAAAATTACAATGTAAACTCTAGATATCTTATCATTAATGCATAGTAATAAGTGTGGTAAAGATTCATGTCATTTTTCAATAATAAGTGGTAAGATACTATTCATACAAATTATTTTTCAAGCAATCATGACATGATATCATTCAAACATTCATTAAGGAGATAGCTTCCATTACTTCTTCCTTTGTCATTAACATTTTGCACGAAGTTGGAATGCCATTGTGAACTAACTTTGAATGAAGTTAAAAATGATAAGAGATTAAATCATGCTTCATTTTGACAAGGATCAAGATATACATGTGAAACCAAATCCTTGCAACTGTTCATAAAAAAAAAACAAATCTTCCTTCATCAAGAAGAAATTTATGTGAAAGAATCATTACATTAAATCAATTTCTCGATTAAAAATTCAAAAGATAAATCCATGAGAGATACATTTGTTAATTAATTTCATATATCAAAAATCATGGAGCATTGATATGATAAACTTGATATGACATAGGCTCATGAAAGTTCCATTCAAGAAATACATTAAGTCTAGAAGAGAAGTACAAAATCATGCATTCGGATAATGTTTTGTCACAATCATGAAGGTAAACATGTTCATCATCATAGAAACTTTTAGCATCAAGACACAAAATTTTCAACATTAAAGCAAACATGTTGTTGAAGCACACAATCTTATCATCATGTAATAATTGTATCATGAAATTTTCAGCACCGAATTTTAAGTGAGTGATCAAAAGAATCAAGAAAGTTCAAAAATGTAGTTCAACAAATTCATGTATTCAGACAAATCAACATTCCTAATTCTCTTCTAATGAAATCAAATTATTCTTCACTTAAAGGCTTTGTAAAAATATCAGCTAATTGATGTTTAGTATCAATGAACTCTAGGATTACATCATGATTAGTGACATGATCTCGTATAAAGTGATGTCTAATATTAATATGTTTTGTTCTTGAGTGTTGAATGAGATTCTTTGTTAAACATATTACACTTGTGTTATCGCATTTAATGAGAATATTTTTAAGATGAACTTTATAATCTTCTAAGGTGTTTTTCATCCACACAACTTGTGCACAACATGTACTATCTGCAATGTACTCAGCTTCGGTTGTAGATAGTACAACTGAGTTTTGTTTCTTGGATGACCAAGAAACAAGTACATGTCCCAAAAATTGACATGTTCCTGATGTACTTTTTCTATCTAATTTATACCTAGCAAAATTCGCATTAGCATAAGCAATTAGTTCAAAATTCTTAGATTTTGGATACCATAATCCTAGATTTGTGGTACCTTTAAGATATATAAGTATTCTTTTAACTGCTTTGAGATAAGATATCTTAGGATTCGATTGAAACCTAGCACAAAGTCTTACACTGAATATGATATCCGGTCTAGTTGCAGTGAGGTAAAGTAAACTTCCTATCATACTCCTATAAGTTTTTTGATCAAAGCTTTCTCTACTTTCATTAATTTCTAACTTAGTGGAGGTGCTCATAGGAGCGTTGATAGCTTTTGAGCTATCCATATTAAATCTTTTTAGTAAATCTAAAACGTATTTAGTCTGACTAATAAAGATGCCATTACTTAGTTGCTAAATTTGTAAGCCTAAAAGAATGTTAATTCTTCCACTAAACTCATTTCAAACTCATGGCTCATAGTTTTGGCAAAAGATTCATAAAGAGATTCATTCATAGAACCGAAGATAATATCATCAACATAAATCTGAACAATGAGAAAATTATTTTCAAAATTTTTGATAAACAATGTAGTATCGACCTTACCTTTAGAGAAATTATTTTTAATAAGAAAAGAACTAAGTCTCTCATGCCAAGCTCTTGGGGCTTGTTTTAAACCATAGAGGGTTTTAGTTAATTTAAACACATGATTAGGGAAACTATTATTCTCAAATCTGGGAGGTTGTTCAACATAAACTTCTTCCGAAATAAAGCCATTAAGAAAAGCACTTTTAACATCCATTTGAAACAACTTAAAATTATTACTACTAGCATAGGCAAGGAGCATCCTTATGGCTTCTAATCGAGCCACAAGAGCGAAGGTTTCTTCGTAATCGATATCTTCTTTTTGGTTGAAACCTTTGGCTACTAATATAGCCTTGTTTCTAACCATGATACCATATTCATCTTGCTTGTTTCTTAAGACCCATTTAGTACTAATAACTGAATGGTCATTTGGCTTAGGAACAAGCTTCCACACCTCATTTCTCTCAAATTTATTTAACTCATCTTGCATTACATCTTTTATGGCTTTGACAATACATTTAGGTTCAATTTGGGAGAGAAAAGCGGCATTGGCACAAAAATTTTTAAGAGAAGAATGTGTTTGAACACCCTTAGATGTGTCTCCTATGATTAGCTTCTTAGGATGAGCATCTACATACTTCCAATCCTTGGGTAAGGATGTTTCGAAAGTGAATGCATCCAAGTTGCTAGTTGGAGAAGGGGTTTCATTTAAATTCAAAGAATCGAAATTAATATCATCATCAAAATCATTTTTCTTGATTTCGGAAATCTCATTGAAAACAATATGAATGGATTCTTCTATAATCAAAGTTCTTTTATTGAAGATATGAAATACTTTAGAAATCAAAGAATAACCAAGAAAAATTCCTTCATCAGATTTAGCATCAAATTTTCCTAAGGCATCTTTTTCATTCAAGATAAAACACTTACACCCAAAAACTTTAAAATATGAAACATTGGGTTTTTTGTTGTTTCACAACTCATAGGGAGTTTTGGTGAGTAAGAGTCTTACTAGAACTCTATTCATAATATAGCATGCAGTGTTTACGGCTTCAACCCAAAAATATTTGGGTAGCCTATGTTCATTCAACATGGTTCTTGCCATTTCTTATAAATTTCTATTCTTTCTTTCTACTACTCCATTTTGTTGAGGATTTCTTAGAGTAGAGAAGTTGTGGTTGTATCCATTAGATTCACAAAATTATTGGAAATCATGGTTTTGAAATTCACCACCGTGATCACTTCGAATTAATGAAATCATGGAACCTTTTTCATTTTGAACAAGTTTACAAAACTTGGTGAAATATCTAAAATATTCACTTTTGTGTTTCAAGAAATAAGTCCATGTATATCTACTATAATCATCTACAATAACAAAAGCATATTTGCTACCTCCTAGGCTTGATGTAGATATTGGTCCGAATAAATCCATATGGATCAATTGCAAAGGTCTAGAGGTGCTTATTTGATTCTTAGATTTGAAGCTACCCTTTATTTGTTTTCCTATTTGACTAGCATCACACACATTATCTTTGATGAACTTGATATGAGGAATTCCTTTTACAAGTTCTTTGGATGAAATTTGGGTGATTAGTTTCATGCTAGCATGACCTAATCTCCCATGCCACAGCCAAGCATCGTCATTCAAAACCGAGAAACACATTTCATTACAAAGATCATTGATGTCAATGGTGTATATGTTATTTTGTTTTAATGTAATCATAGATGTGTTTTTGTATGGTTTTTCAATGATGCAAGCATTAGATTCGAATTTGACAATATATCCTTTATCACACAATTGACTAATGCTCAAGAGGGTTATGTTTTGAATCATCAACTAATAAAACATCTTCAATAAAGAAGTTAGATTTGTTACCTATGGTTCCTTTGCTAATGATTTTACCCTTGTTGTTGTCTCTGAAGGTGACATAGCTTTCGTCTATGCTAGTGAGTTTAGAGAATTGAGATGGATCTCTGGTCATATGCCTTGAGCATCCACTATCAAGGTACCATCTCTTGCTCCTAGCTTGTGGTGATATATGTTTCTAAAAAAAAGGATGATTTTTAGGTATCCATTTAATCTTGGGTACCTCAAAAACCAATCTAAATTTTTTGTCATGTTGCATGGAATTTATTACGGTTTCTTTAGGAACCCAAATTAATTTGTTAGGAGTAATCTTCTTGAATGGACAATGATAAGTTCTATGTCCATGTTTGCAACAAAAGTTGCATTTGTTTTGGTGTGGAATATGCAAGATAGGGCCTTTAATGAAGGTGGATGGATTTTGGTGAGAGCTTCTCACAAATCCGATACCTCTTCTTTTATAAACGTGACCCTTATTGGTAAGGATCATGTTTAAGGACTTGCTACCAACCTCGAATTTCTTCAAGGTGTCCTTGAGTAGCAAGTTCTCCTTTCGGAGTATTTCTAAGTCATGACATTTCGTACATGGAACTAAACTATCATTATGCTCAAATTTTAATTTATCAAATTTACTAATAAGAGTATCATGCTCCTTTTTTAATAATTTATATTTTCTACTAATTATTTTGCATTCATCAAATAAGTCATGGAAAGCATTTAATAATTCGTCAAATGATAAATCTACATCAATTAAATTTGATACCTCCTCTCTGATGGCCATAAGTGCGTAATGAGCAACTTGCTCGGTGATGGACTCCTCTTCTTCGGATTCGCTTGAGTCATTCCATGTTGCTTTGAGCACCTTCTTCTTTGGTGTTCTCTTCTTGGCTTGGGGACATTCATTTTTATAGTGTCCTGGCTTCTTGCATTCGTAGCAAATAACTAGGTCCTTTTTGGGTTCAAATTTATTTTTAGTGTCATTTTTAAATTTATTTTTTAATAAATTTTTTAAATTTCCTTATTAAAAAGTGCCAAGTCATCGTCAAAGTCCTCATCACTTAAGTTTTCTCTCAAGTGGTCTTCTTGAGTTCTAAGTGTCATATCCTTCCTATTCTTTGGAAGGGTGTCCTCATGCTTTTCATGAGCTTTGCAAGTCATTTCATAGGTCATTAATACCCCGATTAATTCTTCAAGAGGGAAGTTGTTTAAATCTTTAGCCTATTGAATAGTAGAGACTTTAGGGTCCCAACTCTTTGGAAGGGATCTTAGAATTTTATTAACGAGCTCGAAATCCGAAAAACTTTTACCGAGTCCTTTTAGACCATTGATGACATCCGTAAAGGGGGTGTACATGTCACCTATGGTCTCACTCGGTTTCATTCGAAAAAGTTCATAAAATGTACTAAAAGATTGATTTTTGACTCTTTCACTCTACTTGTACCTTCGTGAGTCACTTCGAGTGTATGCCAAATATCAAATGTAGTTTCACAAATCGAAACATGATTGAACTCGTTTTTATCAAGTGCACAAAATAAGGCATTCATAGCCTTTGCATTTAAAGCGAAAGTCTTCTGCTCCAATTCATTCCAATCGATCATTGGAAGAGAAGACTTTGAAAATCCATTGTTAACAATATTTCAAAGTTTAAAATCCATAGAAATAAGGAAGATCCTCATTTGAGTCTTTCAATAGGTGTAATTCATCCCATTGAACATGGCAGACGTGTAATAGAGTGACCCTCTTGGTTTCTGGCATATACCATCTCTCTTGGGTTTTAATCCAATAGAGAGTGAACCCACTCTGATACCAATTGTTAGGATCAAGAGCACTAAGAGGGGGGGGGTTAATTAGTGCAGCGGAAAAATTTCGTCGATTAAAAGGACTTTCGTATGAAAATCATTTCAGAAAGATCATTAAAGTTAAGAGTAAGCGGAAGTGTAGTTGATGTAAATCAATGAAGGCAGTTTGCAGTTAAGATAAAGAGTAGAATGTAAATGCAAACCGAGATTTAGAGTGATTTGGTCAATCTTGACCTACATTCACTTTTGGCTTCCTCCTCCGACGAGGTCACCGATGTCCACTAGAGGCCTTCCTTCAATAAGCGAATGCCAACCACCCTTTTACAGCTTTTCTCCTTTTGACGGGCTTAGGAGACAACCTTTACAAGTTTTTACTCTCTTGAATAATCAACACTTAGAAAGAAAAGAGGGAGAAGAACTCTAGCCTTTTACAAAACTTTTAAGCTCTCAAATACTCAAAATAAAAGCAAGCTTTCGGTTCCCTTTCATGCAGGAAAGGGTGGGGTTTCTATAGGCCCCAATCAGTTTGAAGTTGGAGCTTAAAAGTGTCCATTCCCAGATTTCCGGGGTCCTGGCGGTACCATCGCCATAACTGGGCAGTACTACCGCTTGTCATCTGTCACTAATTGGTACTACCGCTCAGTCTGGGCGGTACTACTGCTTGACATTGCTTGGAGATCGAGCTCAGGCGGTACCACCGCCTAACAAGGGTGGTACCACCACCTAACAAGGGCAGTACTACAGCCCAGAACTCTTGGGAGACCGATTCTCCTGGGCGGTGCCACCGCCGGCTATGAATTCTGGGTTCGAATGGGCTGTTCCATTCGGCCCAATTTGGGTCTGTTAAGGGCCCAATTGGCCTCAGATTAAGTTAATGGGATCACCTCCTAATCCTAACTTAATCTACATGCTAACTACAATAATTAAGATATCAATACTATAAATCGTGTTCCGTGCGTCAATCGCTTCTTCCGGCAAGCTTCCGACGAACTTCCGACGAACATCCGACAAACCCTCGGCGATGCTTCGGCAGACTCTCGGCAAACTCCTGGAATTCGCGATGATCCTCTTAGCGAGTTCCAAGGAGCTTCTTTGGCAAGCATATGAACTTCTCAGATTATTCCCGTAGAACTTCCGACGACCGTCCGGACTTCCGACGACCTTCCGGACTTTCGACGAACTCTCGAACCCCCAACGTGATCTTGGTCTTGACTCCGGCTCAACACTTGCTGTATGTCTTACTGCCATCATAGTTAATCCTACACACTTATCTCAACATATAGATTAGATAAACAAATGACAATTGACTTCATCATCAAAATCTGAGATTCAACATATGTAACCACTCTGATGCGCTCGAAAATTTGGTAGGGTCCATAGAATTGAGGTGAAAGCTTTATAAATGCTCTGGTTTGGATTAATGTTTGCTTATATGGCTGGAGTCGTAGGAAGACCCAATCTCCCACTGAAAATTCTCTTTCACCTTTGTGTTGATCATATTATTGTTTCATCCTTGCTTGAGCTGTAGTGAGATTATCTTTTAGCAACTTTAGCATTTTTCTCTGTCTTGTAGTTCTCTCTTAATATCCTCAAGGAAGTCGCTTGTCAGAAATGAAATAGTCAAAAATTTAACTTGCTCAGGTAGTCGTGAAAGTGTATATGCAACAACATTCTCTTTCCCTTTTTTGTAAGTTATTTCATAATCATATCCATGAAGCTTTGTTACCTATTTTTGTTGCTCGGGGAAGATATCTTCTGCTGCAAGAAATATTTTAGGCTTTTATGGTCGGTCTTGATTTGAAAGTATCGCCCGATCAAGTATGGTCTCCATTTGGTCACCACATGCACAACCACAAGCATCTCCTTATCATAAATAGTCATCTTGAGATGGGAAGAAGATGATGCCTTACTAGTATAAGCGAGGGGAAGACCATCTTGCACTAGTACAACACCAATTCTGACTCCGGAGGCATCGACTTCAATAACAAAAGTCTTGTCGAAGTTAGGTAACGCTAGAATGGGCGTTGTCATCATTACGGCCTTAAATTCGTCGAAGGCGGTTGTGGCTTTGTTCGACTATTGAAAAGTATCCTTTTTTAGTAGGGAAGTAAAGGGTGTGCTGATTTTTCCATAGTTTTTCACGAACTTGCGATAGTAGCCTATTAAACCGAGAAAGCCGCGTAACGATTTTATGTTCCCCGGGGTTGGCCAATTCTGCATTACTTCAATTTTGGAGGGGTCCACTACCACATCTTCCATTGATATGATATGCCCCAAATATTCCACCTTCTGTTGAAGAAAGTTGCACTTCAATTTTTTGACAAAAAGAATATGTTCTCGTAAAATCGTCAAAACAAGTCATAAGTGCTGAAAATGACTTTCAAGAGAAGGGCTATAAATAGCGATATCGTTGAAGAAAACCAACATAAACTTACGAAGATAATTCTAAAAGATATCATTCATAAGGCTCTGGAAAGTGGAGGGAGCATTAGTGAGACCAAAGGGCATTACCAAAAATTCATAGTAGCCATTATATATTTGAAAGGCGGTTTTTGTTATGTCTTTTTTGCATACTCATATTTAATGATACCTAGATCGAAGGTCCAGCTTTGTGAAGACTTGTGCTCCCTTTAATTCATCAAGCAATTCATCTGCTACTGGAACAGGGTATTTGTCCTTGATAGTTATGCTATTAAGAGCTCGGTAATTAATACACATTCACCATGTTTTGTCCTTCTTTCGTACGAGGAGCACCGGTGAAGAGTAGGGGCTGCAACTTGGTTGAATAATTCCTACTTCAAGCATCTCTTTTACAATTCTTTCTATTTCATCATTCTGGAGATGTGGATACCAATATGGCCGAGTATTTGCTGGAGGTTTGCCCAGAAGAATCGGTATAGAATGATCATGCCGACAGGTAGGAGGTAGGTTCGTAGAGATTTGGACAGAAAGAATGCAGTAACAAGATTAAACAAATTGTGCTATATAGATTTTCAAGTATAGCAGTATGGACGTAAAAGATCAATAGTTTATATTAAGAATTTTTTGACAAAACTAGAGAAAAATTCGCTATTAGGAAGTGTCAAAGTTGTCATAAAAATTTCATAGAGATTTGGACAAAAAAAATGTAGTAACAAGATCAAACAAACTGTACTATACGATTGGAATTTTATAGTGTAGATTTTTAAGTATAGCAGTTTGGACATAAAAGATTAATGGTTTATACTAAGAATTTTTTAACAAAACTAAAGTAAAATCCGCTGTTAGGAAGTGTCAAAGCTGTCATAAAAATTTTGTAGAGATTTGGATAGAAAAAATGTAGTAACAAGATCAAACAAACTGTGCTATGCGGTTGGAATTTTACAGTACAGATTTTCTAATATAGCAATTTGGACATAAAAGATCAATGGTTTATATTAAGAATTTTTTGATAAAACTAAAGGAAAATCTGCTATTAGGAAGTGTTAAAGCTATCATAAAAATTTTATAGAGATTTGGACAGAAAAAACATAGTGGCAAGATCAACAGGCTATGCTATGTGGCTGGAATTTTGCAATGTATCTTTTGTCATAGAGATGAAAACTTTACGACGAAAAGTTTATGCAGCAATATAGGAACAATTTTTTTTTGGATTTTCGAATAAGGATAAGTAAATTACAGTAGCAGTAAGGTAGGAAACTAGAATCTATTGCAATTCATGGGGGGATCAAAGGATAATCCTGTTAGGATCAAGAGTCGGCACTAAGAGCGGGGGTGAATTAGTGCAGCAGTAAAATAACGTCGGTTTAAAATCTTTCGTACGATAAAAACTGATTTCGACGAAAATAGATTTCAGAAGCTTAATAACTTGGAAGCGTAGTGACTAAGTAAGGTAGTTTGCAGTATGTAAATGGCAAAAATAAAATGCAAACCAGAGAACACGACAGTTTTAGAGTGGTTCGGTCAACGTGACCTACATCCACTTTCGGCTTCCTCCTCCGACGACGTCATCGGCGTCCACTAGAGGCCTTCCTTCAATAGGCGAAGGCCAATCACCTTTTACACCCCTCTTCTCCTTTTATCGAGTTTAGGAGATAACTTTTACAAGCACTCATTCTCCTCTCTAAACAGAATTCTAACACTTAGACTAGAGGATGATTTTCACAAGAGATTTCTACAGCGATTCTTTACTTTTAAACTCTCTATGCTTGTATATTTTACCCAGGGATGAGAGTGGTATTTATAGGCTTCAAATGGATTCAAACTTGGAGCTTAAAAGTATCTCATCCTAGGATTCCCGGGTGCAGGTGGTACCATCGCTTGTGCTGGGCGGTACCACTACCCAAGCTGGCGGTACCACCGCCTGCAGCCTCTCAGAGGTTGTGTCTGAGCGGTACCACCACCGAGACCGACAATACCACTGCTTGACATGGTCTCGAAGACTATGCCACGATGGTGAGACTTCTTAGGGCACTATTTGGGCCTCTTATTGGGCCCAATATAGTTCTTACATGGGCCTAGCTGGCCTCTAATTGGGTTGGCCCAAATCCAAGCCCAATTATGTGCTAACTACGAAATCCTAAGACATTTGCTAAGCTAAACAAGTCCCTAAGTCTATTCTTTCGACGAGCTTCCGGCAAACTTCCGACAATCTCTCGGCAATGTTCCGGCGGACTCCCGGCAAGCTCCTAGACTTCACGACGATCTTCTTGGCAAGTTCCGACGAGCTTCTTTAGTAAGCTCCGAGACTTCTTGGCTGGTTCCTATAGAACTTCCGATGAACGTCCGAACTTTTGATGAACTCTCAAATTCCTAACGTGATCTCAATTTTGACTCTAGACTTCATTTTGCTTCATGCCTTGCTATCGTAGTTAATTTTGCACATGTAAAACATACTTCGATCTAGACAATTAATACTAAGCATTAATCACATTGTCCAGTATGTCATTGGTCCCTTAATGCTTCGTCCGATTCTTCGGCCCATCGTCCTCTCTTGCAGCCTATTGCCCAATCGGTCAGTTGACTCAGCAACTCCGATATCCTTAGCGCAATATCCACTCTTCTTAGCCTGATGCCCGAATCCATAGCCCGAAGCCTTCTGTCGATACATCGATCGTTCTTCCGGCCTGACGTCCAATCTTCTAACATATTTTCCCCCAGCACAACATGATTTTTCCTGCTTTAATTGTCTCATCCTGATCGAAGCATCCTGCATCACTCAAAACGTAAATTAAAACATAAACACTTATAGATTGGTTTCATCATCAAAATTCGAGATTCAATAATCTTCCCCTTTTTGATGATGACAACCAATTAATGACGGAGTTAACCAAACTCCCAGAGTTTTAAACAAACTCCCCCTATTAATATGCCATATTGATAGAACCTTGAATTCAAGCTGAATTCAAGTCATTGCAATATTTATCATGAATATTTGCAACACGTCATCATGTATAACATGATCATACTTCTCCCCCTTTGTCATCAACAAAAAGGAGAAGTGCAACTTTCAAGTGTTTGAAATATTACAGTTCAAATCATTGCATAATAAATCTCAAGTTTAATCATCATGCAAGCTAGCAAATATTGAGTTTTGCAAGTTTGAAAATTTTGCTAGATATGCAAGCTTGCATGATTGCTTTTCTTCACTATGTCCAAGCTAGCAATTTTTTTCGATATGCAAGTTTTACAATATACAAACTAGCAAATTACTTTACAACATGCATAATCACCAAATCAACATCAATTTTAAAAATTTGTAAGATTGTAAAACTTGCTAGTTTGCATTATTGCTTCTTAAGATAGGTAAGCTAGCAATTTTGGTGATGTTCAAGTTCTTTCTTCTTTATTGAAAAGTGAAATTTTTTGCTTTCTTTGCAATGCACAAGTTAGCAATTTTTCTTTCTTCTTGTATTGTGCAAGCTAGCATCTTTTATTTCCCCCTTTGTCATTGTCAAAAAGAAGGGAAGACCCTTTACATCAATTTTCAAATTATGACAAAGGTAAAGTAACAAAGATGAAAAATCAAGTCGTGAATGTCAAAACAATTTTTCATCATTGCATGCATCAAAATAATATCATGATTGTTTCATGCATTCATATCATCACATAAAGAATATCAAAAAGAACTTGATAATGAGATATATTTCATAAATTCAAAGAATTTTATATAATAAAATTCAAGTCATAAACCTTAAAAGATGTCATGAGAGAACACATAAACGATCTTGATTCATATATAATATCTCTCAATTCATTATGAATCATAAAAATTATAATTATGAAAAATCATGATTCATTTGGACAAAAAGATTATCGATTCATGCATTTGAATCATCACTTCAACTCATCATGCATAATTTCAACATGTAAAATCATCAAACATGAGACAATCATTTATTTTCAAAACATTCATCATTATTTTCAACTCATTTAATTTGTCAAATCAACACAATATCATGAGTATTGCATGATTTCATATCATCACATGAAGGGATAACAAGAAAAATCGGTGATGAGGTATACAAATCATGAAGACAAATTGTGAATATTAAGAGACATATTATGATTCTTTTTAGATAACTCAAATAGTGAAAAGAAAGAATCATAGTAAACAATTTTGATTTATAAAAATAATACTCAAGTTATAATTCCGAGAAATCAAGAGAAACTGTGATTCATTTTAACAAATATCCTCTTAAATAAATAATGTAAAGAATTCTTAGGAGATCATAAAAAATCTTGATTCATATAAAAGATTTCATGAGAAATTATGATTTTGATAAAACTCATTCAAATTCATCAAATCATTTTCATATTCCAAGAGATTCACAAAAGCATAATATACATGGATTCATTAATCTTTTATCGAAAAATCAATAAGATAGAGATATTTCATCTTAAGTTATTGGTTTCATACAAGTATGACTTTATCTTTTTATTGCAAATAAAAACATGCATCAACTTTTAAGATTGAAAAATGAATTTCGTCATAAAAACTATCAAGACTAATAAATCACAAAAATCATCATGTATAACTTTAAAATCACATGCATAAAATCATCAATCATAGTATCAAAACATTTAATATTTTCATTACATCATTATGCATTATTAAATATACAATCATCAAGCATGACACTTACACTATTTTATATAAGTATGCCTTTTTCATTTATGCCGAATCAAAACATGCATCATTTTCAAAACCGAAAAAGCCACTTTCATTACCATAAAAATCGATAATACATAAAATATAAGAATCATCATGCATAATTTCAAAAAATAAATTTATTAGGCATGATATCATTAAAAATGAAGCATTTTTAATCACAAGGAATACAAAAAATCATCAAGATTACATTACTAAAACATCAAGCATGATTTCATAATTTCAATCAAAATCATTTTGTTTGTTTATCATAAAACATGTAATTTTCATGATTATTTTCAAAATTACTAGAATGATAAGCATGATTCCTAATTTTTGTATTTTCATTACATTATGTAATTTTCAAAAAATAATTTTTCTAAACTAGATAAAAAAGAAAATGCATCATGGAAAGCATCATGTAATTTCAAAATAAACTAAGGGCATTTTGATTACCTCAACGTCGAAAGTCATTAAGGCGTAGTTTGCCATCTCGCCTTTGTTGATTTTCTCCTCGTCTTCAGAAGAGCTCGATTCATCCCAATTTGTGTTCTTTTTCTTGCATTCAAAGCAAGTAGTTGTGTTCTTTTTGTTCTTTAATTTTTGTTTCATTAACTTTTTAAATTTCTTAGTGAGTTCAAGTTCACCATCACTTGAGCTTATGCTCGAGTGGTCTCCAAATGTTCTAAGTTCGAAATCTTTCCTATCCTTTGGAAGGTTGTTCTTGAGTTCTTTATATGCATTGCACATCATTTCATAGGTCATCAAGGACCCTATTAGTTCTTCGAGTGGAAAATGGTTCAAATCATTGGCCTCTTGTATGGCCGTTACTTTAGAGTCCCAAGTTTTATTAAGAGAACGCAAAATCTTGTTTACGAGATCAAAATCCAAAAAACAATGGGTATATATGTCAACAATGGTTTCGCTCGGCTTCATTCGAAAAAGCTCGAAATCATGTATTAAAAAATTAATTTTCAAATATTTAACTTTGTTAGTCCCTTCACGTGTGATTTTAAGAGTGCGCTAAATATCAAAAGCCATTTCACAAGTAGAAACATGATTAAACTCATTTCTATCTAAGGCGCAAAATAAGGCATTCATAGCCTATGCATTTAGAGAAAACGTCTTCTTCTTCAAATCATTCCAATGGTTCATTGGAAGAGAAGACATTTGAAAACCGGATTTGACTATATGCCATAAATTGAGATTCAATGAAAGCAAGAAAACTCTCATTCGAGTTTTCCAATAAGTGTAGTCCGTCCTATTGAAAAAGGGAGGACAAATGAGAGAGTGACCCTCTAGAAAGCCGAAAAAAGTCATTTCTATTTGGGTGTTAAACCAAAATAGAAAACCGTGGCTTTAATATCAATTGTTAGGATCAAGAGTCAGCACTAAGAGGGGGTGAATTAGTGCAACGGTAAAATAACGTTGGTTTAAAATCTTTCATACGATAAAAACTGATTTCGACGAAAACTAATTTCAAAAGCTTAATAACTTGGAAGCGTAGTGACTAAGTAAGGTAATTTATAGTATGTAAATGGCAAGAATAAAATGCAAATAAGTGAAAATGACAGTTTTAGAGTGGTTCGGTCAACGTGACCTACATCCACTTTCGGCTTCCTCCTCCGACGAGGTCACCGGCGTCTACTAGAGGCATTCCTTCAATAGGCGAAGGCCAATCACGTTTTATACCCCTCTTCTCCTTTTGTCGGGTTTAGGAGATAACCCTTACAAGCACTCACTCTCCTCTCTAAACAAAATTCTAACACTTAAACTAGAGGAGGATTTTCACAAGAGATTTCTATAGCACTTCTTTACTTTTAAACTCTCTATGCTTGTATATTTTACCCAGGGATGAGAGGGGTATTTATAGGCTTCAAGTGGATTCAAACTTGGAGCCTAAAGCATCTCATCCTAGGTTTCCTAGGTGTAGGCGGTACCACCGCTTGTGTTGGGCGGTACCACTGCCTAGTAGTTCTGACACTAGGCGGTACCATCACCTAGTCTGGCGGTACCACTACCTGACACTCGGCGGTACCACCACCCAAGCTAACAGTACCATCGCCTAACACAGTCTCGAAAACTGTGCCACGATGGTGAGATTTCTTGGGGCACGGTTTGGGCCTCTTATTGGGTCTAACACAGTTCTTACATGGGCCTAGCTGGCCCCTAATTGAGTTGGCCTAAATCCATGCCCAATTACATACTAACTACGAAATCCTAAGACATTTGCTAAGCTAAACAAGTCCCTATGTCTATTCTTCCCACAAGCTTCCGGCGAACATTCGACGATCTCTCGGCAATGTTCCGACGGACTCCCGACAAGCTCCTAGACTTCACGACGATCTTCTTGGTGAGTTCTGACAAGCTTCTCTAGCAAGCTCTGAGACTTCTTGGCTGGTTTCTCTAGAACTTCCGACGAACGTCCGGACTTCCGACGAACTCTCGAACTCCCAACATGATCTCGATTTTGACTCCAGACTTCATTTTGCTTCATGCCTTGCTATCATAGTTAATCTTGCGTATGTAAAACATACTTCAATCTAGACAATTAATACTAAGCATTAATCACGTTGTCCAGCATGTCATTGGTCCCTCGACGCTTCATCCGATTCTTCGACACATCATCCTCTTTTGTGGCCTATTGCCCAATTGGCCAGTTAACTCCGTAATTCCGATATCCTTGGCTCAATATCCGCTCTTCTTGGCCTGATGCTTAAATCCACGGTCCGAAGCCTTCTATCGATACGTTGATCGTTCCTCCGGCTCGACGTCCAATCTTTTGACATGTTTTCCCCCGACACAACATGATTTTTCCCACTTTAGTTGTCTCATCCTGATCGAAGCATCCTACATCACTCAAAATACAGATTAAAATATAAACACTTATAGATTAATTTCATCATCAAAATCTAAGATTCAACAAATCTATGGTGGTGAAGATGATGGTGGAGTTCATCGATGATCTTTTAAGCAATTGTGGGAATTGCTTTGGGCGACTGTGGAGGGCTGATGGATGGCTATGGAAGGGTAGCGAGATGCCAAGAATGCCACTCTGATACCAAGTGATAGAACCTTTACAGATTCTAAGCTTGTGGTTGATCTCTTTAGGGGATCGACCTCCTTAGAACTCTATAGGAGTTTCTTCCTCCAAATTACTACTCAAAGGCTACAGAAAATATTCATCTATTGCTTATCAAAAGAGGATGAATACATGGTTATTTATAGGGCTTCTAAACCTCAACTCCTAATAGGACTCCTACTCAAGACTCCTACTCAATTATGACTCCTATTCAAGACTCCTAATAGGACTTCTACTCATGACTCCTATTCCTTTACAACTCCTAATGCTTCTTTAAGAAATACTCTCCTAACCCAAGCCGGCCTCTTCACCTCTCTAATAGGGGTTGGCTAGGTAGGTTTTACATGAATGCGCCTTTCAATAAAGCTCAATTTAGGACTTTCCTAGTTAGAGTCCTAACATATACCATCACTGCACAAGCGGTGTAGGTGCAGCAATTATTTTTGTGCCCAATTATAGTCGCAAGCAGCTGACTAGCCGCAGGTGGAGCCACTTACACGTAGGCACTATGATTGTAGTGCAAGTGGCGGCACCTACGAGCACTGCCTATGGGCATGGAGCCTGTAAGCATTGCATGCGGGCACAGCGCCCGTAGTTTCATAGATAAAATTGTAAATGAGGTGTTTGACGTAATACTTATATATGTCCATGTCTTTTGGTTTGTTCATGTAAAAGACTACTAGTAGGCTTAGTAGCCCCATTTTCTTTTGGTTTGTAGTAGATCATTTTGGATCCTTTGTTGTGTGACTATTCAGAGCTTGTTAAGTCTGTTGGTAATTTACGTTAGTTATGAAGTATTTTCTAAAATGATTATTTGTGGATCTCGAGTAAGACGCTTTCTCTAACTTGTTTTCTCTTTTGTAGGTCTTAAGGGACCATAGGAGGTTTTAGGGAGGCTGACCTTTGCAGATGGACATGCAAGGGTGCTACACAACTTAGGCAAAACCAGCTAAGTCCATGACAGATGATATCAGAGTGGGATAAGCACTCATAGAAACACTTCGCATAAAAATGTGAGGGACCTAGCAGGGCTACGTTGAGGGCAGCCAACATGTGCGACGTTTGGGGGAAGGGCTACGTTGAGGGCAGCCAACATGTGCGACCGTTTGGGGGAAAGCGGGCATGAAAATGTAGGGAAAAGGAGTCGCTCAAGGACCGAGAATCTGAGATTGACATTTAAAGGAATAGTCACCATGAGGACAAGTAAGCTAGGAAGAATGCGTAGCATACAAAGGTTGGGATGGCTGAGTTTGGGCTATGGCTCAACGTTGGTAACCATACTTGATGGTACTCAAGGTAAGCGAGGAGCTTGGTAAATGATGAGATTATATAAGATGAAATAGGTTGTTTAGTGACTGAAAGAGTTATGCAAACCTCATATAGGTGAGGGAAATTGCTAACTCGAAGAATATGGTACCATGCAAAGGCTTATATGCGAACGATGGGGTATTTGTGGCCATTCCAAGGCGACCGAAACTCGGTACCATGGAGCATTGAAACTTTCTCTTTGGCATGAGAAGGATATGTTCGTAGGAGGTTGAAGTGTGCAGCGAGTTCAGTATGTTACTAGGCCTTGAGGGATGCAACTAAGGCTATATTGATGTGGAGTCACAATCTAGCAAGTGCATTTGCGGGAGGCAGAACAATGCACAGTTTGTTCAGCAAGGCGGAGTAGTCCAATGAGATGGTGGTCTCCAAAGCTTTTAGAGAGAAGAAAGCAAAGAGAGAAGTTGCTCTAATGGGATAGATATCCAAGAGGGATACTCTTAGCTCTCTAGAGGGAGAACCATATGTAAGGACCGCACATGTTGAGGATGAGTATATCAAAAACAACTTCACAAAGCTTAATAGACCGAGCAAGTGGCGAGGAGTCGTCGCATGATCTCACTTGAGATAATGCATTGTGGGGATGCATTGCGAGATCAAGTGGGGGAGGGACCCAAGGCAACACAAATGAAGACATACTTGGAGTCGATATGGAGATCGAACTTAATGGAGGGCTGACCTGTGGAATGGTAGGTGTGAGGACTATCATTAACTCAATGCAAATCAAAGAGCAGAGCAACTTGGGTGTAACTTGGTGAATTACCCAAGCCGCATGAAGGGAGCCAGCATAGAAGATAGAACATAGTGCGGAGGCATAGAGTTTTCCTTGGACAGAGGTCAAGGACATGAACTCTTGCAAAAGCAAGAGTGGGATCATTTCGTTCTATGGGTCATTCATTCTAATGGAGTGGACTCATCTTGTATGGTGATAAAGACGAAGGGAGCTTTTGGGCACATACACATTATCTTGGAGAAGCATTTGATAGAGGAACCAAGGCAACTCAACTTGCGGAGGCGAAGTTGGGTTCAAAATGCCTTAGCATGGGGCAAGAGGATGTAGAGGTGGATACTTTTAAAGAATATTGTCACGCCCCCTGAATTTAATTCCCATTCAAGAGATGTGAACCAAACTCAAAAATGATAATATTAGAACTCACCAAGACAACAACCACCTCATAAATCTACAAGTGTGGGATTTTACATAATCACAAAACCAATATTTACCACATGTTCATATCATTACACAAATTAAACTTAACACTCCAAAATCCTAAATAAGAGAAGTTCTTTAAACTTTTAAAAAACTCATATTTACCATCAACATTTCATTAGACACCAAGTGTACTTAGACGACAAAAATATATCATCCATAAAATGGTATGCCCAAAGTCATCTAGTTCTTCACTACCTCAGCCCAATTAACATTTTAGCGAGTGATAAGCTATCCAAAAAAAAATTATATAGCAACGGGGTGAACACATAGAGATCAGTAAGCAACTAACATATCCATGGTGAAAAATGATAGTTTTCAAACAAATAAGATACCAAATACAAGGAAGGGATACAAGAGTTTATATATGGCTACTCAACAAATACAGAATTATAATGTCATTTCATTTGAAGTATGTTTTGTTCATAGCAAAGGAGTAGGATTAGTTGGAGCATATCATTCACGTAAGGAGCATTTTAGATATCAATAGTATATGAAATATTTTGGATGCATAAGAAGTATTTCGGAGCATATCAATGACATAGGAAGCATTATAGAGCATATCAATGGCATATGAAGCATTTCGAAGTATATCAATGGCATAGGAAGCATTTTGGAGCATATCATTGGTGGATGAAACATATCAATGGAATATGAAATGTTTTGGAGCATATCAATAATAAAAGAAATATTTCAAAATATATCAATGGTGGATGAAATGCTTCAGAACATATCAATAGCATATGAAGCATTTAGGAGTATGTCAAGGGCATATGAAATGTTATGGAGCATATCAATGTCATATGAAGCATTTTAGAATATATCAAGAACGTATGAAATATTTCGGAGCATATCAATAACAAATGAAACATTTTGGAATATATCAATGGTTCATGAAATGCTTCGGAATATATCAATTACATATGGAATGTTTTGGAAGCATAAGAAGCATTTTAGAACATATCAAAAAATAAATATGAAATAGAAGCTCAAACGTCACATTTGACGTTGCATACATTTCACTCTTATCCACAGAACACATAAAAGCATATAACCAAAGCTTTGGATATCATGTCAAATAGATAGAAGGTGAAGTGGGATGCCAAACATAATCTCCCACATCGGGGAGCGTCTGGATGAAGCCAAAGAAGGTCGGCAAAGCATCGTGGGCTCTAAGCATATACCTTTTACTATTTTTAGCAAAAGTCTAGATAATCCCTTTACCATTTCTGGCAAAGGATCATATAATCCATTTACTATTTCTAGCAAAGGTCCAAATAATCCCACAAATATCAAAGTACAAAAAGGCATTGTGAATAATAAAGTTGGCACATATTGGAAACACATGAAGAACAATGGAATGCATATGCCTATACAAAATACTACGATACAAACATGAACTTTACATGATAGATACAAGTATATAAATAATTGAAGGACAAAAGTATACAAGAATTCAAGGCAATAATGTACAGCTCAATTGAAGTAAGATTTTTTACTGAAATCGATTTCCAAAGAGAAGAAACAATAAGAGGCAAAATTGACCAAAGCTCGATTCTGGCAAAATTTGAGAGGCAGATTATATGAATTATTTGGATAACCAATTATACTTCAATTTATACAAAATAGGTGTCATTCGAAATATGTATTAATCTAGTTTTAGATAAATCAAGTTTGCATGAATTAGAATTTACATCAGGAAGTTAAAAATAATTTCGTAGCGAATGGTTTGAAAACATCAGCTCTGTTTTACCAAAACAATGCATAGATGTTAGATTATCGAAAAATTACAATTTCATAGCTTTGTATCAAAACGAAAGAAATATTTGGTGCTAAGTTGAAATCTTTCGAATTATCTAAAATTAAAATGAAAACAGAGATTAATATTATTGTGGGATAGGGTTAGAACACTTGCCTTAAACAAATTTGAGTCCTAATGGTGTAGAATTGATACCAAATCTGAAGCCAAAGTAAAGCTTTTCTTTTTCTTTCCCTACTTCAATTCCTCTTCCTTCTCTTCTCAAATCAACGTTGGTTGTAGCAAGCTTTCCTCCTTTAGTTAAGCTTTCCTTTAGTTTCTCCTTTAATTACATTAGGTTTGGCTAATAAAAGGCTTGCAAGGTGGCAAGCATGCATGAAAGGGCCTTATGTGTCATCCATCGAACAAACTTAGGTGACACCATTAGGTTAGCTAGTGACAAATGTCCACCATTTTTTTCTTTAACTTAAATCTATACCTTTCATAAATTATATCAAATTTTTAATATTTATATTTAGGTCCCTATATTACAATTAGGCCCTTACAAAATTTGCAAAAATGAGGGATGTTACACTCTCCCCTCCTTGAAAGAAAATTTTAGTCCTCTATATTTGTCATACCTCCTTCGACGAAAAGAGAAGATCAAAATTGCACCTGGATAGAGGCCATCAACATCATTGGGTATTCTATGGTGATTTCATTTTCAAATTTAGATGTCTTGACCCTCTTGTTATCACTTTCTGATTCATTTCCAATTGTATTTTTATTGTTTTCCACCAATGCTTAGCCTCTACTTCTAACACAAAGATGGCAAAAGAAATCTTCTGATTGTTAGAACAATTTCGTACACCAAACATCTTCATTCACATTGCCATTTATTCTGCTACTATTCTACCACCAATGAATTAGGTTCATCACGCTTCCAGTACGCCACTCTAATTTAATATCCCTGATCAACTCTTTCATTCCCCTTAATTAATCAGAAGTAGATGAAGTAGGAGGACCAAATGTCCTCGTCATCCTAGATTCCTAAAAGACATCAAAGAAAATTTTCACTGATCACTATAGTTTACTAGACCTCAATATAATTTACTAATCCTCAATATAATTTGCACATCAAACAAATCAAATATCATAGTGATCCTCAAACCATGCTCTGATACCATCTCTATCACGCCCCCTGAATTTAATTCACATTCAGGAGATGTGAACCTAACTCAAAATTGATAATATTAGAATTCAACAAACAATTCATTCCAATTCTAGAATCCAAACACATATTTGAGGATACTAAGAAAACATTTAAGTCATTCACATCCATAATTCCACAATTCATAATACCTATGCAGTTTAAATTCATATACCACATCATTGATAAATCATAAAATCTGAAACCAACTCACTAAGACAACAACCACCTCATAAATCCATAAGGGTGAGATTCTATATAATTATAAAACTAATATTTACCACATGTTTATATCATTACACAAATTAAACTTAACACTCCAAAATCCTAAATAAGAGAGGTTCTTTAAACTTTAAAATAACTCATATTTACCATCAAAATTCCATTAGACACCAAGTGTACTTATACGACAAAAATATATCATCCATAAAATGGTATGCCCAAAGTCTTCTAGTTCTCCACTGCTTCAGCCCAATTTAAACATTTTAGTGAGTGATAAGCTATCCAAAAAAAAACTATATAGCAACGGGGTGAGCACATAGAGATCAGCAAGCAACTGACATATCCATGGTGAAAAATGATAGTTTTCAAACAAATAAGGTACCAAATACAAATAAGGGATATAAGAGTTTATATATAGCTACTCAACAAATGCAGAATTACAATGTCATTTCATTTGAAGCATGTTTTGTTCATAGCAAAGGAGTAGGATTAGTTGGAGCATATCATTCACGTAAGAAGCATTTTGGATATCAATAGTATATGAAATATTTTGGAAGTATAAGAAGCATTTCGGAGCATATCAATGACATAGGAAGCATTACAGAGCATATCATTGGCATATGAAGCATTTCGAAGTATATCAATGGCATAGGAAGCATTTCGGAGCATATCATTGGCAGATGAAACATTTTGGAACATATCAATGGAATATGAATTGTTTCGTTGCATACCAATAACAAAAGAAACATTTCAAAACATATCAATGGCGGATGAAATGCTTCAGAACATAACAATGGCATATGAAGCATTTAGGAGCATGTCAAGGGTGTATGAAATGTTATGGAGCAAATCAATGTCATATGAAGCATTTTAAAATATATCAAGAATGTACGAATTATTTCGGAGCATACCAATAACAAATGAAACATTTTGGAACATATCAATGGCTAATGAAATGCTTTGGAACATATCAATGGCATATGGAATGTTTTGGAAGCATAAGAAGCAATTTAGAATATATCAAAAAATAAATACGAAATAGAAGCTCAAACGTCCCCTTTGACGTTGCATACATTTCATTCTTATCGACAGAACACATAGAAGCATATAACTAAAGCTTTGGATATCATGTCAAACATATAGAAGATGAAGTGGGATCCCAAACATAATCTCCCACATCTTGGAGCGTCATCTACCCAAGTCTGGATGAAGCCAAAGAGGGTCGGCAAAGCATCGTGGGCTCTAAGCATATACCTTTTACTAATTCTAGCAAAAGTCTAGATAATCCGTTTGCCATTTCTGGCAAAGGTTCATATAATCTATTTACTATTTCTAGCAAAGCTCCAAATAATCCCACAAATACCAAAGTACAAAAAGGCATTGTGAATAATAAAGTTGGCACATATTGGATACACATGAAGAATAATAGAATGCATATGCCTCTACAAAACATTACGATACAAACATGAACTTTACATGATTAATACAGGTATATAAATAATTGAAGGATAAAAGTATACAGGAATTCAAGGCAATAATGTACAGCTCAATTGAAGTAAGATTTTTTACTAAAATTGATTTCCAAAGAGAAGAAACAATAAGAGGCAAAATTGACTAAAGCTCGATTCTGGCAGAATTTGAGATGCAGATTATATGAATTATTTGGATAACCAATTATACTTCAATTTATACAAAATAGGTGTCATTCGAAATATATGTTAATCTAGTTTTAGTTAAATTAAGTTTGCTTGAATTAGAATTTACATCAGGAAGTTACAAATAATTTCGTAGCGAAAGGTTTGAAAACATCAGCTCTGTTTTACCAAAACAATGCATAGATGTTAGATTATCGAAAAATTACAGTTTCATAGCTTTGTATCAAAATGAAAGAAATTTTTGGTGCTAAGTTGAAATCTTTCAAATTATGTAAAATTAAAATGAAAACAGAGATTAAGATTATTGTGAGATAGAGTTAGAACACTTGCCTTAAACAAATTTGAGAACCAAAGGTGTGGAATTGATACAAAATCTCAAGCCAAAGTAAAGCTTTTTCTTTTTCTTTCTCTACTTCAATTCCTCTTCCTTCTCTTCTCAAATCAACATTGGTTGCAGCAAGCTTTCCTCCTTTAGTTAAGCTTCCCTTGAGTTTCTCCTTTAATTACATTAGGTTTGGCTAATACAAGGCTTACAAGGTGGTAAGCATGCATGAAAGGGCCTTACGTGTCATCCATCGAACAAACTAAGGTGACACCATTAGGTTAGCTAGTGATAAATGTCCACCATTTTTTTTCTTTAACTTAAATCTATACCTTTCATAAATTATATCAAATTTTTAATATTTATATTTTAGTCCCTATATTACAATTAGGCCCTTACAAAATTTTCAAAAATGAGCGATGTTACACTCTCCCCTCCTTGAAAGAAAATTTTAGTCCTCTAAATTTGTCATACCTCTTTCGACGAAAAGATAAGATCAAAATTGCACCTGGATAGAGGCCATCAACATCATTGGGTCTTCTGTGGTGATTTTGTTTTCAAATTTAGATATCTTGACCCTCTTGTTATCACTTTCTGATTCATTTCCAATTGTATTTTTATTGTTTTCCACCAGTGCTTAGCCTCTACTTCTAACACAAAGGTGGCAAAAGAAATCTTCCGATTGTTAGAACAATTTTGTACATCAAACATCTTCTTCATTCACATTGCCATTTATTCTACTACTGTTCTACCACCAATGAATTAGGTTCATCACGCTTCCAGTACGCCACTCTAATTTAATATCCCTGATCAACTCTTTAATTCCCTTTAATTAATCAGAAGTAGATGAAGTAGGAGGACCAAATGTCCTCGTCATCCTAGATTCCTAAAAGACATCAAAGAAAATTTTCACAGATCACTATAGTTTACTAGACCTCAATATAATTTACTAAGCCTCAATGTATTTTGCACATCAAACAAATAAAACAAATCAAATATCAAAGTGATCCTCAAACCATGCTCTGATACCATCTCTATCACGCCCCCTAAATTTAATTCACATTCTTGAGATGTGAATCTCACTCAAAATTGATAATATTAGAATTTAACAAACAATTTATTCCAATTCCAGAATGCAAACACACATTTGAGGATACTAAGAAAACATTTTAGTCATTCACATCCATAATTCCACAATTCAGAATACCTATGCAGTTTAAATTCATATACCACATCACTGATAAATCATAAAATTTAAAACCAACTCACCAAGACAACAACCACCTCATAAATCCACAAATGTGGGATTCTACATAATTATAAAACTAATATTTACCACATGTTTATATCATTACACAAATTAAACTTAACACTCCAAAATCCTAAATAAGAGAGGTTCTTTAAACTTTAAAATAACTCATATTTACCATGAAAATTCCATTAGACACCAAGTGTACTTATACGACAAAAATATATCATCCATAAAATGGTATGCCCAAAGTCTTCTAGTTCTCCAATGCTTTAGCCCAATTTAAATATTTTAGCGAGTGATAAGTTATCCTAAAAAAAATTATACAGCAACGGGGTGAGCACTTAGAGATCAGCATGCAACTGACATATCCCTGGTGAAAGATGATAGTTTTCAAACAAATAAGGCACCAAATACAAGGAAGGGATACAATAGTTTATATATGGCTACTCAACAAATGCAGAATTATAATGTCATTTCATTTGAAGCATGTTTTGTTCATAGCAAAGGAGTAGGATTAGTTGGAGCATATCATTCACATAAGGAGCATTTTGGATATCAATGACATATGAAATATTTTGGAAGCATAAGAAGCATTGCAGAGTATATCAATGGCATATGAAGTATTACGGAGCATATCAATGACATATGAAGCATTACGGAGTATATCAATGGCATAGAAGCATTTCGGAGCATATCATTGGCGGATGAAATATTTCGAAACATATCAATAGCATATGAAATGTTTCGGAGCATATCAATAACAAAGGAAATATTTCAGAACATATCAATGGCAGATGAAATGCTTCGGAACATATCAATGACATATGAAGCATTTAGGAAGGCATATGAAATGTTATGGAGTATATCAATGTCATATAAAGCATTTCAGAATATATCAAGAACGTACGAAATATTTCGGTGCATATCAATAACAAATGAAACATTTTGGAACATATCAATGGAGGATGAAATGCTTCGGAACATATCAATGACATATGAAATATTTTGGAAGCATAAGAAGCATTGCAGAGTATATCAATGGCATAGAAGCATTTCGGAGCATATCAATGACATATGAAGCATTACGGAGTATATCAATGGCATAGAAGCATTTCGGAGCATATCATTGGCGGATGAAATATTTCGAAACATATCAATAGCATATGAAATGTTTCGGAGCATATCAATAACAAAGGAAATATTTCAGAACATATCAATGGCAGATGAAATGCTTCGGAACATATCAATGGCAGAAATATATCAAGAACGTACGAAATATTTCGGTGCATATCAATAACAAATGAAACATTTTGGAACATATCAATGGAGGATGAAATGCTTCGGAACATATCAATGACATATGGAATGTTTCAGTAGTATAAGAAGAATTTTAAAATATATCAAAGAACAAATATGAAACAGAAGCTCAAACGATGCATTTTACGTTGCATACATTTCATTCTTATCCAAAGCACACATAGAAGCATATAACCAAATCTTTGGATATCATGTCAAACAGATAAAAGGTAAAGTGAGATTCCAAACATAATCTCCCATGTCTAGGAGCGTCATCCATCCATGTCTGGATGAAGCCAGAGGGGGCCGATAGAGCATTGCGGGCTTTAAGCATATATCTTTGACCATTTCTAGCAAAGGTCCAGATAATCCCTTTACCATTTCTTGCAAAGATCAATATCATCCCTTTACTATTTCTAGCAAAGGTTCAAATTATCTCACAAACACCAGAGTACAAAAGGGCATTGCGAACAATAAAGTTGGCACATATCGGAAACACATGCGGAACAACGGAATGCATGTGCCTATACGAAACATTGTGATACAAACATGAACTTTACATAATAGATGCAGGTATATAAATAATTGAAGGACAAAAGTATATAGGAATTCAAGGCAATAATGTATAGCTCAACTAAAGTAAGTGTTTTTGCTGAAATTGATTCCCAAAGAGAAGAAACAATAAGAGGCGAAATCGACCAAAGCTCAATTCTAGTAGAATTTGAGAGGTAGATTGTATGAATTATTTGGATAACTAGTTTTACTCCAATTTATACAAAATAGGTGTCATTCGAAAGATGTGTCAATCTAGTTTTATTAAATCAAGATTGTATGAATTGGAGTTTACAACAGGGAGTTACAAATAATTTTGTAGTGGAAGGTCTGAAAACATGAACTTTATTTTACTAAATCCACAGGATCGATGAAAACATATGTTTCAGTTTGCAATTATATTCCAAAAATTTCAAATTAGGTAAGCATAGAAAAAAATTTGAGTCTAGTTTCCAATAAATCATACTTTGCATAATCTATGTTCCCAGCAAAAAGTTTAAGCAGTTTAGCAACAAAAGATTAGAAATTACAGTCCCTATTTTGCTGAATCTATAGGGTTAATTGAAACAGAAGACTGAGTAGGCATTTAAACTCCAAATCATTCAATCTAGGTATCAAAATAAACCTCTTCGGGTCTACTTTCAAATGGATTAGGCTTTGCCTAAATCAGAGTTTAGTACTAAAAGTTAGGTCCAAAAAAATGTATAGAGGTCAGATTATCGAGAAATTACAATTTCATGGCTTTGTATCAAAACGAAAGAAATATCTGGTGCTAATTTGAAATCTTTCGAATTATGTAGAATTAAAATGAAAATAGAGATTAAGATTACTATGGGATAGGGTTAGAACACTTGTCTTAAAAAAATTTGAGTCCCAAAGGTATGGAATTGATAGAAAATCTCAAGCCAAAGCAAAGCTTTTTTTTTCTTCCTCTACTTCAATTCCTCTTCCTTCTCTTCTCAAACTAACGTTGGTTGCAGCAAACTTTCCTCCTTTAATTAAGCTTTCCTTTAGTTTTTTCTCTAATTACATTAGGTTTGGCTAATACAAGACTTGCAAGGTAGCAAGCATGCATGAAAGGGCCTTATGTGTCATCCATAGAACAAACTTAGGTGGCACCATTAGGTTAGTTAGTGACACATGTCTACCACTTTTTTTTTTCTGTAACTTCAATCTGAACCTTTCATAAATCATATCAAATTTTTAATATTTATATTTAGGTCCCTATATTATAATTAGGCCCTTACAAAATTTTTAAAAATGAGGGATGTTACAAATATGCCATAGTACTACCATTCAAGTTGCTATGAAGGAAGCGATGCGCAATAGAGATTATGTTAGTAGGGTCAGAGGCCTAGGATCCAAATAATGGTATACCAATTTCAACGAAATCAATGGACTTCGGGAGCTACTAGGCGACGGACTATCCTAGAGCGATGTTTCGTCTAGGTGTAACATGAAAGAGAGTGGACGAAGGTTGATTGCTAAATGAGCGAACACAATCGAAGGTGGAAGAGGCCCTGTGATGTGTTGGCAGAGGCCACACTTGGAGGGATCATAATACAAATTCATCCCATAAGGATCAGAATATAATATAGATGTCACCGGAGGTGACATGGTATAACAGATCGTGGTGGAACAGTTCGTGGGAATGCGATACACACGAATCTAGTCCCGTGAGGGTCTATATCATACGAAGGTATGATCGGGAGCTACTAGGAGCTCCACTTTAGTGAACAATGCGATGATAAGAAAGGTTATGGATTTAAGGAGTGAAAGCCATAGTACCGTAGAGGCAGGTCTTCTGTACGTACATTAAATTTTGCATCGAATGAAAGCCTTGGTCATCGGCATATGGGGGCTGTGTAACACTAAGGGAAAAGTTTGAATGCAAGTATTAGTGAGTCCCATGGGAGGGACTTGTTCATGTAGAGGTATGATCAGAGTAGCTAGAGAGTTGGACTATTCTAGAGCCCACATTCACTTAAGGGAGTTCGATAAGTCAGAGGACAAGGTCGAGTAAGTGAACATTGCTACCAAGGAAACAAAAGAGAACAAAATCAGTGTGAACCCTGTAACATAATGGTAGAGGCCATGCATGAGAGTTGTAGTCTATCTTTCCATCAACCAAGGGAAACTGCTTGAAGAACATAAAGGTATTGAAGCAGGGGATTAAAAGGGGCAAGGAAACGACAACGAGTCCGGAGGGACTTAGTTACCCAAAACCAAGCATTAGTTAGAATGGAGATGGACTCGGAGGAGTGCCATAGAGACATATCTACCAATCGTGAAAAAAGGGATGTAGATATGAGGTGACAGATAGTAAGGCCATGGGCATAGCAATGCCATAGTACCATAGAGGTGGGACTTCTTTGAAGTCATCGATCCCTTACTCTCTTGGGGGGAGAGCGCTTAGTCATGAAAGGGGCCGAGAAGGTGGAGAATGCAAAAATAAACTCCAAATACAATGATACGACTAAAGGGGAGAGACCAGGGAACTTCGTAAGACCTGTGTCAATGAGATTCTCCTCAAGATAGTTGAAAGTGGAGGACTTCGGGTCGATACAAGAGTGCACGACTAAGGAACGAAGTTGGCAATATGTGGTGCTATACCTTTGCTACTTAGTAGAGTTGGCAATTGGATTGATGGAGAAGACGGTACAATCCCAAAGGCGACTAAAACTATTAGAGACTTACTCCAAGTTAGAGTGAAAACTTCCTGCATTCCAGAAGTTCGATGATATTGGGAAAGTGAATCATAGTAACTAACCCAATGCAAGGAATACAAACACTTCAAGTGCTTCAGAAGTGTGAGCAAAGAGTAGGCGAAGGCCAGTAACCAACTCGATGCATGGAATACAATCCTCGAGGAGGCGAGTAAAGTCTAGTAACCTATACCTTCTCAACTCTTAAGAGAATGGGTGAAATCGAGTATCCCAATTATCTTATCTATCTAGCAGAGGAGCTCTGCACATGTTCAAAGACCCTTCGAATAAACCAAATAGAAGACAATAGTTGTTAAATCCTCACCAATGGTGATCAGTGCTACTAAAAGTATATTATTCGCTTCATTTCCTAACAGAATGCCAATCAAAAGCGAAAATAATGCGAACCTACTTGGAAGTGACAACTAAGTGAAAGAAAAGTCGATGGGTAAATTTTATGAAGGAAAGACCCAAAAATTTCAAAAGTTTGTAAGACGATGCTCGTTAAAGCTCCAACAAGCATCCACCCAATTCAAGCAGCACGATGCATTTGAGAGACTAGCGCATAGTAAGGATGGTCTTTTCCTTCATCTGAAGGATCCGTAGGAAATTCAAGGATCAACACAACTCAACTAACCCCACAATAGAGTTAGAGTCATTGGCGAGTTGAAACAGCATAGCAGATTAAAATTTCGACTACTTAACAATAGCAATGGAGAGTAGCTAGGGGCTAAGAGACGCATTGCAGTTGGAGAAGTAGATTGAAGACTTAACAAAAGCAAGGTGTTGTAGCGTCGGCAAAGGCTTCGACGAGGACGTCGAAGGAATAAGTGAGGGAGAATGTTACAGATAAAATTGTAAATGGGGTGTTTGACGTAATGCTTATATATGTCTATATCTTTTCGTTTGTTCATGCTTTGCATAGCATGTAAAGGGTTGGTAGTAGGCTTAACAGCCCCATTTTCTTTCGATCTATAGTGGACCATTTTGGATCCTTTGTTGTGCGACTGTTTAGAGCTTGTAAAGTCTGTTTGTAATTTGCACTGGTTATGAAGTGTTTCTCGAAATGATTGTTTGTGGATCCCGAGTGAGGCTCTTTCTCTAACCTATTTTCTCTTTTGTATATCATAAGAAACCATAGGAGGTTTTGGGGAGGTTGACCTCTATAGATGGACACGCAAGGGTGCCACATGAATTAGGCAAAACCAGCTAAGTCCGTAACAACCAAGGCGGCATCGCCCACAGGCGAGCAGCCCACAGGGGTGACCACCGCTTGTAGCGATACCCGTAGGGGCAACCGCCCGTGGGCTTATCACCCGCAAGCAGAGGAGGGGCCAGAGGTAGTTCCCCCGCCTCCTATAGTGGCTACCACTAATAGGGTGGGGTGGTTGTAATGTAGATGCATGGAAGGGGTTAGGGTTTTTAAGCAAAAGATATTTTTGACCCTATGAATTTTTAAAATTCAATAGTATGTCCTTTCTATCCAAATGACCAAATACCCTTCATAATTCATAAAATTCTCTATATATCTCAAATTTTAAAAAAATATTAGTTAATTAAAAGGTTTAATTAACTATTATTATTTATCTGGTAGTCCTACATAGTGGTGTGTGCATATGATGTACTTCCGAGCTATAGTACTCTGAGTTAGACTGTTCGCGATGTCTCCTCCACCGACGCATCCTCTGACTGCACTGTTCTTAGATTCATGAACCACGTGCCATCATGTCGCGACTCTTTTGTCTCCATCGTAATAGCATCACAAGGAGACCTCTCATCGACAATGACGTCCCTTCTTCCATCTCGGTGGCAAAGTAGTGAACGTCATTAGACGTCCACCCGCAACGCCAACTCATAGTATGTGTCATGGTCCGAGAAAGTCGAGATGCAGGCTGTAAAATGCATCTTATAGTAGTAGAGGACTAACACATCATTGTGACTTGCCCATGGCATCTTCCACCATAAAATAAGAAGGTTGCAGGGAAGGACATAAACCCATTCATATGTACAATGATACCATAAGCTAAGCAAGTAATTTGGGCTTAGTGATGATCGAGTATGCAATATGATTCATTTGAGACTTTAATGATTGCTTTGTATGAATATGGACCGACAATTTTTTCTATAAGAAAAATCGTAAATATATATCTCCTTCCAACATAATAGCTCGAAAATTAAGTTTAATATTACAAAAACTTGGGATGATCCAACTTTAGCAAAGCTGAATTTAGTAGATATGTATCTAAAAGCTCTAATAACTCATTTTTGGTATGATAGTTGGATTTTAAACATTCTTTTTTCTAAATGACCTACCTACATGACACCAATAGCTCCTGTAACCTCACACATCTTTGATCTCCACGATGATCATTCATGGAATACTCAATTCATTCAACATAGCGTAATCCAAAGGTTTTTGAATACTCTTTTGGAAACGTCTTCCCACATCTAAATAGATATCACACTTTTTTCATAGTTACATCAGCATAAGTTCAGTTTGTCAGTCTAATTACGACACTGATGGCATATAACCGTTATGATCTTTCTGATCAGGTGGAACCTTCTCATAATATGCTTAGACTTCTGATGAGACTTGGGTTCCTTTGCTTGAGTAATTGTTCCATTGTTATCGTAATATAAGGGAATCGATTCCTCACTGCTCGGCATGACTCTTATATTTGTGATGAACTTCTTCATCCAGACTCCCCCCTTTGCTACCTCTGCTCTAGCAATATACTCTGCCTTTATAGTCAAGTCAGCAGTAATATCTTGCTTGGAACTCTTCTAGCATACTGCTCCTCCATTCAAGGTGAACACATACTCTGAATTAGACTTGATATCATCAACATCAGATTTGAAACTCGAGTCTATGTAGCCCTCAACCCTAAGACTACTTCCTCCATATACTAGTAAAAGATCATTAGTCCTTCTCAAGTACTTAAGGATATACTTTACTGCCTTCTAATGTTCTAAACCTAGATTCGCTTGATATCTGCTCATAACACTTAGAATATACATTATATTAGGCCTAGTACATAGTATAGCATACATGTTAGATTTTATTATTGAGGCATAGGGTATCCTATCTATGTTTGTCATTTCTTCATGAGTCTTTGAGGACATACTCCTAGAAAATAATATCTCATGTCTCATCAATTACGATCTCTCTTGAATTTTTTTATGCCAAACCTTTTGATAATGGTGCCTATGTACCTAGATTGGGACAAGCTAAGTATCCTCTTAGATTTATCTCTATAGATCTGAATCCCCAAGATATATAATGCTTCCCCCTATGTCCTTCATGGAGAAATGTATAAATAGTCAAGCATTTACTACGGAGAGCATTCTTACATTATTCCCAATGATCATGATATCATCCACATATAGCACCAAAAATGTGATAGCACTCCCACTTACCTTCATATACCCATAAGGCTCATCTTCGTTCTTAACGAAGTCATAAAATCTTATCGCCTCATCAAATCTTATGTTCCAACTTCAGGAAGCTTGCTTTAGTTTATAGATGGACTTAAGTAACTTGCATAGCTTATCTGAAAATTCTTTGGACATGAATCCTTTAGGCTATATTATATTCACCTCCTTCTCGAGGTTACCATTGAGGAATGCAGTTTTCATGTTCATTTGTCAGATCTCATAATCATAGTGTATTGCAATACCCAATAGAATTCAGATGGATTTAAGCATAGCTATGGGTAAGAAGGTTTGCATAGTCAACATCTTACCTTTAACGATACCCCTTAACCACTAGCCTTTCTTTATAGGTCTCCACCTTTTCATCTACTATGATCTTCTTGAAGATTCACTTCAACTGATATGTACGATACCCTTAAGTGCATCAACAAGGTTCTAAATCTTATTGGAGTACATGGAATCCATCTCGGAATTCATGGCTTCTTACTACTTTCTAGAGTCTGTACTCGTAATAGCCTCTTTATAGGTCTAAAAATCAATGTCCACAATATCCTCTCCTTTGATATATCCCACATATCTCTTAAGAGGATAGAATATTCTACTAGACCTATGTAAAGTCAGAACTTATGTGCTCGGTACATGAACAGACTCAGGTTATGGAATGGTGCTTGAGCAAGGTTCTACAACCTCACTCAACTCTATCACGCTCTCACTATCTCTACCAAGAATGTGTTTCTTCTTAAGGAACACTGTCCTCTTGGCTATAAAGACCTTTTGATCATCGGGGTGATAGAAATAATACCCATAAGTTTTCTTAGGGTATCCCACGAGCTTGCACCATTCTAACCTGGATTCCAACTTGTTAGGATTATGTCTCCTAACATGGGCAAGGAAGCCTCAAATCTTAACAACCTTAAGACTAAGCTTCTTACCTTTTCTTATTGTTGAATATTGAATTTTGATGATAAAATCAATTGATGAATTAATGATCTAATTCGTGTGATGAGAAAAGTGATGCAAGACTTATTGAATCTCGAATTTTGATGATGAAGTCAATTGTCATATTTTATCTAATCCATATGTTGAGATAAGTATGTAGGATTAACTATGAAAGCTTGAAGATATAAAGCGAGTCTATCGGAATCAAGTTCGATGGGTGTTTGAGAGTCTGAAGATTCGTCGGAGATGCTATCGGAACCAATCGAGAAGAAATCGGGGACTTGTCGGAGTTTTCAAAAGTCCGCCGAAGAGATCATCGGAGGTTCGCAGAGATCACCGAGAAGGCTCGGCTACTCGCTGATTTCGCCACAAGATCGGGAGCCAATTGGGAGTCTGTTGGAAGAAATCCAAGGGCGTATCGGAAGTCCGCCGGAAGATCGTCGGAAAGCTCGCCGGAATAAGACTTGAAGTTCGCAGGTTAAAAACTTGCTTAGGATTATATTTTTAGTTAAATAGTTTGCATGTAATTAAGGTTAGGATTAAGAAATAATCCTATATCTTGATTAGGGGCCAATTGGGCCCAAAATGAAACCTGGTTGGGCCGGACTTAAAGCCCAACCAATGACCATTGAGGTCGGGCGGTGGCATCGTCGGTCTGGACGGTGGTACCGCCGGTCTGGGCGGTGGTACCGCCTAACATCCGAAGAGCCAAGTGGTGGCACCGCTAGTTTGGGCGTGGCACCGCCCAGCACCCGAAGAGCCAGGCGGTAGCACCGACAGTTTGGGCGGTGGCACCGCCCAGCACCCGAAGAGCTAGGCGGTGGCACCGCAGGACTGGGCGGTGGCTTTACCCAGTACACTGTCAATGTCAGAACTGACAAGCGGTGGCACCGCCACTAACAGGCGGTGGCACCGCTAGCTTCGGGAACCGAAGAGAATTCAAATTTTGGAGCCCAAATTTAAATCCTTTTGAGGCCTATAAATACCCCTCAATTCTCAGCAGAGATTACAACTTTTTAGAAGTAATAGTTAAAAAAAAAGAGTCTTAGCAAAGCCTTAGCAAGTCTTACTTTCAAATTTCTTGAGTGTTCACCTCCCTTTCTTTCTTGCTGAAATTTTGTAAGAGTGTGAACCACTTGTAAAGGTTGTAAGAGGGGTGTTTGTCCTTCCCCTTCAAAGTGATTTGCTAGTGGAAGTTGGGGGTCTCATCGAAGAAAGCTTCGCAAGTGGATGTAGGTCATTTTGACCGAACCACTTTAAATCTGCATGTTCCTCGAATGTGTGAGTTGTTATTTTTCTACAATCATTATCTACATAGAAGCAAGTTTTTGTTCTTCACTTTACTCTAGTTACTATCGAACGAAATATCCTCGCATTTTACGGAATCAGTTTCAAACCTATTAGTTTTAATCCGCTGCACTAATTCACCCCCCCCTCTTAGTGCCGCTCCGATCCTAACAATTGGTATCAGAGCAAGGCTCACTCTCATATTTGGTTTAATACCCAAGAGAGATGGCTTACTCCGGCATGCATGAGGGACATTCTATTACACGTCCACCTATGTTTAATGGGTCGGATTACACGTATTGGAAGACACGTATGAGAATCTTCCTCATTTCCATGGATTTCGAGCTTTGGACTATTATTGAAAATGGATTTCGAAAATCTTCTCTTCCGATGAGTGAATGGAATGAATCGAAGAAGAAGGTTTTTGCTTTAAACGCAAAGGCTATGAATGCCTTGTTTTGTGCACTAGACAAAAATGAATTTAATCGCGTTTCAAATTGTGATTCTGCTTTTGATATTTGAAGAACTCTTGAGATCACTCATGAAGGCACTAGCTGAGTGAAAGTGTCCAAAATCAACATTCTCGTGCACTCTTACGAACTTTTCCGAATGAAACTAAGTGAGTCCATCGGAGACATGTACACCCATTTCACGTATGTCATCAATGGACTCAAAGCTCTTGGTAAAGATTTTTCTAACTTTGAACTAGTAACTAAAATCTTAAGATCCCTTCCTAAAAGTTGGGATCCAAAAGTTACTGCCATTCAAGAGGCCAAGGACCTTAAAACATTCCTTCTTGAAGAACTTATTGGGTCTCTAATGACCAACGAAATGTCATGTCAATCTCATGACGAGCTCGAGAACCCCCTTCCAAAGAACAGGAAGGATATGGTACTCAAATCACAAGAAGACCACTTGAAAGGAACATCAAGTGATGAGGACAGTGACAATGAAATTACACTTTTGACTCAAAATTTTAAAAAAATTATAAGAAAGAATAAATTTAAAAATAACACCAAAAACAAACTTGAACATAAAAAGGACCAAGTGATATGCTGTGAATGCAAGAAGTTGGGGCATTTCAAAAATGAATGTCCCCAAGCCAAAAAGAAAACATCAAAGAAGAAGGCTCTCAAAGCAACATGGGATGATTCAAGCACATCCGAAGAAGAGGAGTCCAACACCGAGCAAGTTGCTCATTACGCCCTAATGGCCATCGGAGAGGAGGTAACGAATTTAATTGATGCAGATTTATCTTATCATGAATTATTAAATGCCTTCCATGAGTTATTTGATGAATGCAAAACAATTAGTAGAAAATACAAATTGTTAAAAAAGGAGCATGATAGTCTTACTTATAATTTTGATAAATTAAAAACTGAATATCATTATAGTTTAGCTCCATGCATAAAATGCCATGATCTAGAAATTCTCCAAAAGGAGAACTTGCTACTTAAGGACACCTTGAAGAAATTCGAGGTCGGTAGCAAGTCTTTGAACATGATCCTTACAAATAAGGGTCACGTTCCTAAAAGAAGTGGAATCGGATTTATGAGAAGTTCTCACCAAAATCCAACCACCTTCATTAAAGGTCCTATCTTACATGTTCAACACCAAAGCAATTGCAACTTTTGTTGCAAATATGGACATAAAACTTATCAATGTCCATTCAAGAAAATTAGTCCGAACAAATTGATTTGGGTTTCTAAAGGAACTATGATCAAGTCTATGCAACATGATAAACATGTTAGATTAGTTTTTGAGGCACCCAAAAGTAAATGGGTACCTAAAAATAATCCCTTCTTGTAGAAACATACACCATCACAAGCTAGGAGCAAGAGATGGTACCTTGATAGTGGATGCTCAAGGCATATGACCAGAGATCCATCCCAATTCTCCAAGCTCACTAGCATAGACGAAGGCTATGTCACCTTCGGAGACAACAACAACGACAAAATCATTGGCAAGGGAACCATAGGTAACAAATTAAACTTTTCTATTGATAATGTATTACTAGTTGACGGATTGAAACATAATCTCTTGAATATTAGTCAATTATGCGATAAAGGTTATATCGTTAGATTTGAATCAAATGTGTGTATTATTGAAAAACCAAACAATAACATGACTATGATTGCATTAAAACAAAATAATGTCTACACCATCAATCTTGATGAACTAGGTAATGAAATGTGCCTCTCCGCTTTAAAAGATGATGCTTGGCTTTGGCATAGGAGATTAGGCCATGCAAGCATGAAACTAATATCTAAGATCTCATCTAGAGAATTAGTACGAGGGATTCCAAATATGAAGTTTGTTAAGGACAAAGTATGCGATGCATGTCAACTAGGTAAACAAATAAAAACTAGTTTCAAACCAAAAAATCAAATTAGCACCATTAGACCATTACAATTGATCCATTTGGACTTATTTGGACCAATTGACACGATAAGTCTAGGAGGAAGTAAATACGCTTTTGTAATTGTAGATGATTATACTAGATACACTTGGACCTATTTCTTGGCTCACAAAAGTGATTGTTTCAAATGTTTCTCTAAATTTTGTAAACTCACTCAAAACGAAAAAGGTTTCATTATTTCATCAATTCGGAGTGATCACGGTGGCGAATTTCAAAACCACGATTTCCAAAATTTTTGTGAAGTTAACGGATATAACCACAACTTCTCTACTCCAAGAAACCCTCAACAAAATGGAGTAGTAGAAAGAAAAAATAGAAATCTACAAGAAATGACAAGAACTATGTTGAATGAACATAGTCTACACAAATAATTTTGGGCCGAAGCCGTGAATACGGCTTGCTACATCATGAATAGGGTTCTAATAAGACCATCTCTATCAAAAACTCCCTATGAATTATGGAATAACAAAACACCAAATGTTTCTTATTTTAAAGTTTTCGGTTGCAAATGCTTTATTTTAAATGAAAAGGATGCCTTAGGAAAATTTGATGCTAAATCCGATGAAGGCATCTTTCTTGGTTACTCTTCCGTTTCTAAGGCTTTTCGTGTTTTTAACAAAAGAACCTTAGTTATAGAAGAGTCTATTCATGTAATTTTTAATGAAATTTTTGAGTTAAAGAAAAATGATTTTGATGATGATATTGGTTTTGAAAATTTGGATTTAAAGGAACCCCCTCCTCAAAATAACAACTTGGATGCATCTTCTTCCAAAATCTCCTTACCCAAGGAATGGAAGCATGTAGATGCTCATCCAAAAGAGCAAATTATAGGAGATACATCACAAGGGGTTCAAACTCGTTCTTCTTTCAAGAATTTTTGTGCTAATGCTGCATTTCTCTCTCAAATCGAACCTAAATGCATTGACAAGGCCTTGAAAGATGATTCTTGGGTCATTGCAATGCAAGAGGAATTGAATCAATTTGAGAGGAATGAGGTATGGAAGCTTATTCCTAGACCTAGTGGCCATTTAGTCATTGGTATTAAATGGGTCTTTAGAAACAAGCAAGACGAGTGTGGTATCGTGGTTAGAAACAAGGCTAGATTAGTGGCCAAAGGTTTCAACCAAGAAGAAGGTATCGACTACGAAGAAACCTTCGCTCCTGTGGCAAGATTAGAAGCCATAAGGATGCTCCTTGCCTATGCTAGTAATAATAATTTTAAGTTATTTCAAATGGATGTTAAAAGCGCTTTTCTTAATGGCTTTATTTCCGAAGAAGTTTATGTTGAACAACCTCCCGGATTTGAAAATAATAGCTTCACTAATCATGTGTTTAAATTAACAAAAGCTCTCTATGGTTTAAAACAAGCCCCAAGGGCTTGGTATGAGAGACTTAGTTCTTTTCTTATTAAAAATAATTTCACAAAAGGCAAGGTTGATACTACATTGTTTATAAAAAATTTTGAAAATAATTTTCTCATTGTTCAGATTTATGTTGATGATATTATCTTTGGTTCTACAAACGAATCTCTTTGTGAATCTTTTGCTAAAACCATGAGTCTTGAATTTGAAATGAGTTTGATGGGAGAAATAACCTTTTTCTTAGGCTTACAAATTAAGCAACTAAGAAATGACATCTTTATTAGTCAAACTAAATATGCTTTAGATTTGCTAAAAAGATTTAACATGGAAAGCTCAAAAGCTATTAACACTCCTATGAGCACCTCCACTAAGTTAGAAGTTGATGAAAATGGAGAAAGCTTCGATTAAAAAACTTATAGGGGTATGATAAGAAGTTTACTTTACCTCACTACAACTAGACCAGATATCATGTTCAGTGTAGGACTTTATGCTAGGTTTCAATCGAACCGTAAGATATCTCATCTCAAAGCGGTTAAAAGAATACTTAGATATCTTAAAGGTACCACAAATCTAGGATTATGGTATCTAAAAACCGAGAAGTTTGAGTTAATTGTTATGTTGATGCAGATTTTGCTAGGTGTAGATTAGATAGAAAAAGCATATCAGGAACATGTCAATTTTTGGGACATGCTCTTGTTTCCTGGTCATCTAAGAAACAAAACTCGGTTGCACTATCAACAACCGAAGCTGAGTATATTGCAGCTAGTGCGTGTTGTGCACAAGTTGTGTGGATGAAAAACACCTTAGAAGATTATAAAGTTATCTTAAAAATATTCCCATTAAATGTGATAACACAAGTGCTATATATTTAACAAAGAATCCCATTCAACACTCAAGAACAAAACATATTGATATTAGACATCACTTTATACGAGATCATATCACTAATCATGATGTAGTTATAGAGTTCATTGATACTAAACATCAACTAGCTGATATTTTTACAGAGCCTTTAAGTGAAGAACAATTTGATTTCATTAGAAGAGAATTAGGAATGTTAATGTATCCGAATGCTTGAACTCATTAAATTTATTTTTCGGACTTTCTTGATTCAATGATCAAATCACTTAATTGCTATGATGATTTTACATGATTACATGCCTGAATAACATGTTGGAAATTATGTGTTTTGGATATAAAAATTTCCATGATAATAAGCATGTTTTATCTTCATGATTGCAAAACCTTGTCCGAATGCATGAAAGTGTTAAATTTTATTTTCGGATTTTCTTGATACCTTATTCTCCTCCGAACTTAATGTAGCTTTCATAAGCATATGTCATATAGAGTTTGATTCATATCATTGATTTTTGATATATGAAATCAATTAGCAAATGCATCTCTCATAGGCTTATAATGTGAAAAATATTTTTTAGAAATGGATTTGATAAAATGATTCCTTCTTTTAATTTCCTTCTTGAAAAAGGGAGATTTTTTACTTGTAAGGATATTGATTCACATACATATCTTGATCCATATAAAAGTGAAGTGTGATTTAATCTCTTATCGATTTTAACTTCATTCGGGTAAACTCACAAATGGTTTTTCTCCTTCATACAGAAAGATAATAACAAATAAAATGGAAGAAGTGTTCAAAGCTATCTCCATGTCATGCTTTCCTTGAAATGTTTGTATAATTGGTATCCTATCACTCATTGTTGAAAAATGACATGAACCTAGTTATGACATGAATCATTACCGTACTTATGTTTAAAATTTGCTTATCTCGTTCTCCTTTTTGTTGATGACAAATGGGGAGAAATATATGAATTGATGCTATGTGTACCATATTTGAATTTGAATTATGTTAAAGAAGCTTGCATTGAAATATATGGTAAATTGATGATAGAAATACTATGATTGCTAAACACTTGAAATATTTGCATTATGTTAAGATATCAAGAACTTGCATCACAATTTTACATGTTGATATCTTACCATATGATGAATTGCTACCATTACTATCATTCATGTTTGAAATATAAAACTTAAAAATGATTGTCAAGTCCTGACATCATTTTCAAAAAGATACATCATGATAGGAATCATGATGGGAGTATTGATAAGGTTTAACTTATCAATATGTCTCTTGAATTCAAAGGCCTTGAATTCAAGAATGACTTATCTCAAGTATGGCATATAGATAGGGGGAGTTAAGGTTAACTCCGTTATCAATTGATTGTAATCATCAAAAAGGGGGAGATTGTTGAATCTCGAATTTTGATGATGAAGTCAATTGTCATGTTTTATCTAATCCATATGTTGAGATAAGTATGTAGGATTAACTACGAAAGCTAGGAGTCCGTCGGAAGAAATCCAAGGGCGTATCGGAAGTCCGCCGGAAGATCGCTGGAAAGCTCGCCGGAACAAGACTTGAAGTTTGCCGGTTAAAAACATGCTTAGGATTATGTTTTTAGTTACGTAGGTTGCATGTAATTAAGGTTAGGATTAAGAAATAATCCTATATCTTGATTAGGGGCCAATTGGGCCCAAAATGAAACCTGGTTTGGGTCGGACTTAATGCCCAACTAGTGACCATTGAGGTCGGGCGGTGGCACCGCCCAGCACCCGAAGAGCTAGGCGGTGGCACCGTCGGTCTGGGCAATGGCACCGCCCAGCACCCGAAGAGCTAGGTGGTGGCACCGCTGGACTGGGCGGTGGCACCGCCCAGTACACTGTCAGTGTCAGAACTGATAGGCGGTGGCACCGCCACTGACAAGCGGTGGCACCGCTAGCTTCGGGAACCGAAGAGAATTCAAATTTTGGATCCCAAATTTGAATCCTCTTGAGGCCTATAAATACTCCTCAATTCTCAGTAGAGATTACAACTTTTTAGAAGCAATAGAGTAAAAAAAAAAGAGTCTTAGCAAAGCCTTAGCAAGTCTTACTTTCAAATTGCTTGAGTGTTCACCTCCCTTTCTTTCTTGCTGAAATTTTGTAAGAGTGTGAATCACTTGTAAAGGTTGTAAGAGGGGTGTTTGTCCTTCCCCTTCAAAGTGATTTGCTAGTGGAAGTTGGGGGCCTCATCGAAGAAGGCTTCGCAAGTGGATGTAGGTCATTTTGACCGAACCACTTTAAATCTGCGTGTTCCTTGAATATGTGAGTTGTTATTTTTCTGCAATCATTATCTACATAGAAGCATGTTTTTGTTCTTCACTTTACTCTAGTTACTATCGAACGAAATATCCTCACATTTTACGGAATTAGTTTCAAACCTATTAGTTTTAATCCGCTGCACTAATTCACCCCCCCCTCTTAGTGCCGCTCCGATCCTAACAAGACTAACTACGATCGTGAAAAGGCAAAACAATTAAAGAAGAATTGAATGTTGGGTCAAAGTTAAAGATCGAGCATCAAGCTAGAAGAATCAGGGAATACGCTAAAGGTTCAAACGATGCGTTAGAAGCTCGCTAGGAGTTCATCGGGAGTTCACTAAAAGCTTGCCGGAATATCACTGAGAGTATGCTGGAAGTTTCGTTGGGAGTTCGGATGAACAATTGACATCCAGACAACTAGGATTGCTTGCATTGTAATTATTTATCCATAATTATCATAGTTAGGGTTTCAATTTAAGTTAGTATTGGGAGAAATCCTATTAACTCAATTAGGAGCCAATTGAACCCGAATCATGGCTGATTTGGGCCCATTGGGAGGCTCATTCGGTGATCTAAAAGTTGGGTTAGGCGATAGTACTACTAGAACAGGTGATGAAACCACTAGAGTCTTAGTCTTCAAGAGCCCAATCTCTAAGGTTGTCACACGGTAGTACCGCTAGATTCCAGATTATCAAGTAGTCGTACCGCCATATTTGGCGGTGGTTGCTAGTCATAGGTGCCTTGCAAGCCAATCACATAATTGATAACACATGTGACTTGACACGTAGTCTTTTTGCTTATTATTATTATTTGGTATTTTATCACTTTATATTGCCTATTTCGTGAATATATTATGATGTCCATGGATTTATGTAATGAGAATCGAATTGTGATGTGATCATGCTAATGAGATCGATTTGCCTTTAAACACAGATCCTAAATAATCCCGGTCATAGGTTACTCGAGAGGGACATTGAGGTAAACCAGACAGACTGGTGTATTGTATACCCGTCCATATGATGGATGTAGTTGGTCTCATAGCTACTCGTATGGGAATATTAGGGATAAAGTACAGGAGCTCATTGGAGAATGAGTTCACTAGTTGATCAGCTTATGGAATGCTGGATGATTGATAATGCCTTATTGTCAAACAGTAATTCTGTAGTCCCAATGGTGTATTTGGTCCTTAAACTTAAGATACTAAGGATATCCTATATGAGTACTCCATTTTTTGATACCAGACTTATAAGTTTGGAGGTTCCAGATCTAGCACAATCGGTCATTGGGAGTGGTAGCCAATCTTACGAGGATTATTGAGTGTCGATAGAGGATCAGCCACTCTCGGTGTCATAAGAGGAATATCCCATGTGTTCTTACTCAAATAAATCCCTAGCCAAGGTTATTCGGATTGAGAGAGAAAAAGTTCTCCGGGAGAATCCAATTAGAGCAAAACTAGAGCAGAAACCAGTTTGATAGCACCATACCCGATATACGGTCTTTGGGATATTAGATGGATGAGGGAATACAGGTACATGGTAACTAAGGATAGACATGTCTAATGGATTGGATTCCTCTGTATTGTTTGGGGATTGCGGCGTAGTGGCCTAGTACGTTCGTAGTCGATGAGTCGAGTAAATTATGATGAAGATATTGTTGAATCTCGGATTTTGATGATGAAACTAATTGATTGTGTTTAGATATTTAACTGCATTTTGAGTGATGTAGGTCTACTCGATTAGGATTAGATAGTTGACGCAAGAGGAATTGACGTTGCGCCGGAGGAGATCACGTTAGGATATTGGACGGTAGAACGCTTCGGACGTCGGGCATCGGGCCAAGGAGAGCGAAATTGCACCAAGGATATCGGGGTTGCGGAGGTCAATTGTCGATTGGGCAACAAGCCGCAAGAGTGGACGATGCGCTGAAGAATCGGACGAAGTGCCAACCAATGATGTGCCGGGCAACAAAATATCAATTTGCGTTGTAATAATTGTCTAGATCGGAGTAGAGTTTTGGCTTGTTTGTGCAGGATTAACTACGATAACGATGAAGATATAAAGTGAAATAAAGTGCTAGAGTCAAGCGCGAAGGATTTGTTGGGAGTTCGAGAGTCCGACGGAAGTCTGAAGTTTCATCGGGAATGCTGCCGGAACTAGCCGAGAATGAGTAGGGAGCTTGCCGAAGGGTTTTCGGAAGCTCGCTAGAATGTTCGACGGAAGTTCGCGGAGCTCATTGAGAAAGATCGTAGCTTGCCGAAGAAGCTCATCAGAACTCGCCAAGATCAAATCGTGAAGTCTAGGAGCTTGCCGGGAGTCCGCAGAATGATTTCCGAGAGTTTCTCGGAAGATCGCCGGAAGTTCGCCGGAAGAAGTCTTGACTTGTGGACTTTGTAATAGCTTAGGAAATGTCTTTAAATTCATAGTTAGCATATTAATTAGGGTTAGGATTAGGTGTTAATCTTATAACCCAAGTAGGGGCCAATTGGGCCCGAGTTCGGACTGGTTTGGGCCAAGTTTGGAGCCCAACCAGTGAGTTGAAATAGCTAGGCGGTGGCACCGCCCAGCACCCGAGAGCCAGGCGATGGCACCGCCCAGCACCTGAGAGCCAGGCGGTGGCACCGCTGGACTAGGCGGTGGCACCGTCCAGTACACTATCAGTGTCACAACTGACAGGCGGTGGCACCGCCACTAACAGGCGGTGGCACTGCTAGCTTCAGGAACCGAAGAGAATTCAAATTTTGGAGCCCAAATTTGAATCCTCTTGAGGCCTATAAAACCCCTCTATTCTCAGCTGAGATAACAACTTTTGAGAAGCAATAGATTGAGATAAAAGCCTTAGCAAAGTCTTTAGCAAGTCTAGTTTTCAATTGCTTGAGTGTTCACCTCCTTCTTTCTCGTTGAAACTTTGTAAGAGTGTGAACCACTTGTAAAAAGTTGTAAGAGGGGTATTTATCCTTCCCCTTCAAAGTGATTTGCTAGTGGAAGTTGGGAGCCTCATCGAAGAAGGCTTCGCAAGTGGATGTAGGTCATTTTGACCGAACCACTTTAAAATTGGCGTGTTCACTGGTTTGCATTTATTTATTATATTTTACCTTACTGCAAACCTTCATACGTGCTTTACTTCCTTATTACTTTTGCTGCACACATTTACGAACGCGCTTTCAAGTTAAGCACGTCCGAGTTCGGTTTTTATCGTACGAAAAAGTTTCCAAAATCGACGTTTTAATCCGCTGCACTAATTCACCCCCCCCCCTCTTAGTGCCGCTCCGATCCTAACAATTGGTATCAGAGCCTGATATTTCTCATTTCGGATTTACACCCGAGAGAAATGGCTCTTCATGGCTTTCAAGAGGGCTTTTCGGTTTTTCGTCCACCGTTTTTTAACGAATTGGACTACACTTATTGGAAAACTCGAATGAGAGTTTTCTTGATTTCTATGAATTTGGATTTATGGAATATTGTTGAAAACGGTTTTCAACTTCTCTCTAAACCGATGAACGAATGGTCGGATTTGGAAAAGAATTATTTTTCTTTAAACGCAAAGGCTATGAATGCCTTATTTTGCGCTTTGGACAAAAATGAGTTCAATCGGATTTCTATGTGCGAAACAGCTTTTGATATTTGGCGAACACTTGAAATCACATACGAGGGAACTAGTAGAGTCAAAGACTCGAAAGTTAACATTTTATTGCATGATTTTGAGCTTTTTCGAATGCAACCAAGCGAGACTATAGGCGACATGTACACCCGTTTCACGGATGTCGTCAATAATCTAAGAGTTCTTGGTAAATCTTTCTCGAATTTTGATCTCGTAAGTAAGATCTTAAGATCCCTTCCAAAAAGGTGGGATCCTAAAATAACCGCAATACAAGAGACAAAAAATTTAAATGATTTTCCATTAGAAGAATTAATCGGGTCACTAATGACCTATGAAATGATACTTTTGGAACATTTTGAACCCGATGAGCACTTGAACCACCTTCCAAAGAATAGGAAGGATTTGGAACTCCGGACAAATGAATACCACTTGAGCGATGACTCAAGTAATGAGGACAATGATGAACATGAACTTCGAACACTAAATCTTAATAAATTCATTAAACAAAAATCTAAAATAAACAATGAACTTGAACAGAGGAAGAGGCCAAAAAAGAGGAAGGCAACCAAGGATGAATCAAGAACTTCCAAAGGTGAAACGGCGAATTGGGCTTTGACCGGCTTCGACTACAAGGTAAGTAACTCAACTCCCTTAATTTATTTTGAAATTACTTGATGTTTTCCATGATGCGTTTTCTTTTTGAATAATTATTTTTCTTGAAAATTGCATGTTTTATGTTAATGGAATAAAAAGTTAGATATAAATCTAATGATTGTAAACCTAATGAGATTAATCTTATATATGTGCTTGAGAAGCAAGAATGTGTATTTTGATGATTTTCATATTGCTTTTCAATGAAGATGCATGGCTTTTGTATGAAAGGCTTGATATTTTTTATGTACATTATCTTTGTTTTTCAAACATGATGTATGGTTTTGACATAAGAACAAAAATTTAAGCATGCTATTATAAAATCAATCATATAAATTAAAACTAAAGAAGTTTTAGGTATCTATAAGAATCATTCAAAATTATGTTCAATGAAACCTTGCTTAATGTTGTAATGAAAATATTAAAGTTGTGATACCATGATATAACGATTTTATGTATAAAATTTTAAAGTTATACATGATGATTTTTGTGATTTATTGGTCTTGATGGTTTTATGACAAAATTCATTTTTCGATCCTAAACGTTGATGCATGTTTTTATTTGACATAAATGAAAAAGCATACTAACATGAAATCAATCACTTAAAATGAAACAATTAAAAAGGGGAAAATATATTATCAATGAAATCATGAATCTATTTATGTTATGAATTTTGTGAACCTTAAAATGAGTTTGGATGATTTAAATTTGAAATGAGTTTTAATCAAAATCATGATCTTGATTTCTTGGAATAACATGAGATTTCCTTGACGATCATTTTGATTATTTAAAAGGAGATTTGTCGAAATGATGCATGGAATTTTGGATTCATGAATTGGATCCTTCATTTGTGTATAAGATGGTGAAATCGTTGTACCTTTGAATTCTTTCCCTTCTCCCTTCGATTTTTAAATTTATACATGTATATGTTGAAGATACATTGATGTTGAAGATTGATACCATGTTTTGATATCACCCATACCCAAGAAATGTTGATTGACAAATGAATGAATTGAAAATGAATGATGAATTTTCTCTTGAATATTACTTGTGATATTTTTATGAATCATTATCTTGATTCTCTTGAACATACTTTTTGAAATCATACTTGATGATGAATATCAAGATAGTAAAAGGATGTTATCATGGAATCATGCTTGATGATTTGTTTTATGAAATTTACCTTTCCGTCTAAATGTTGACACTTGTTTTATAAAGGTAAAGGCATGCTTATAAGAAGCAAATCACATGAATAGAAATTTATAAAAATGAAATGCGATCCTCTATCTTATCGACTTTTCAATAAATCTATGCTTGTCATGTATGAATTTATTGAATGTGACTTTGAGGATGATTTTGGATTTCATAAATGCTTGATTCATACTTATGACATGAGACACATTTTAAATATGAATCATGTTCAATGCTTCAATCATGTTATATCTCCCTTAATTCATGTTGGTCTCCTAGATTTATTTACCAAAGAGGAGAATCTTCCGAATGAATGAAATAATACAAATGAATCACTTATGCTTCAATCATGTTATATCTTTTTGAAATATCTTTTTAATGTGATGTTGATAATTTGAGATGCCTATTGGAATTCATGACATGAGATAATTGAATCCTTGACTTACTCTTTATATGGCTTGAGAATAGATGGTTAAAATCTTTCTTGATGAGTTGTTTTATAAGATTTTGCCTTTATGTCTTGAACTTTTATGCTTATCTTGATTTGGCATATAAAGACTAAGGCATGCTTAGATGAAAAAGAATTACTTAAAAAATGCTTTTCCCATCTGATCGAGATTAATGATTTCATGATATTTTGTGAATCTCGAAATTTATTTTGATGACTTGATTACGAGTTTCAAGTTAACGATTTGATTTGAATAAGTTTTATCTAAATCATCATCTTGATCTTGCAAAATTGGAATCACAAATAATATCTTTTGGTATTCATGAATTGATACTCACAATATGAAAGTATTGGTATTCATGACTTGAATTTGATTGAAATATTGCATGCTTAAATTAATCATTCTCCTATGTTTCAAAAATTCTTTAAATGCCTTATGTGATGATTGAAAATTAATTTGCTTTACGATAAATCTATGTATACCATTTTGAATATCTTGAAAGTAATGTTGAGATTTTGATGAATTTGATGATTTGGTATTATGCATGCAATATTTTAACGTATGATAATGATGCACAAATAAGATTGATACTTACCTTTGTCATAATTGATGTAAAGGGTCTTCCCTTCTTTTTGACAATGATAAAGGGGGAGATAGCTAATTTGTACAAGTCAAGAAGATGCAAAAACTTGATTGCTAGCTTGCCTATCTTAAGTAGCAAAGATTGCTAACTTACTTATTTCAAGAAGCAAAAGTTGTCTTCTTGAACATCACTATCTTGCCTATCTCAATAAGCAAAACATGCTAACATGCACATCTAGCAAACTTGTATATTTTAAGAAGCAAGGGTTGCTTTCTTGAACATCTCAAAACTGCTAGCTTGCATGTTCTAAAAATATTGTAAAATTTGCTAGCTTGTATGTTATAGAAATTGCTATCATACTACCTTGCATATCTATGATGATAGCAAAATTGCATAATGATAAAACTAGGAGATTATATTAATTATGCAATGTGTTGAACTTGGATATTTCAAAAACTTGTAAATTGCAATAGGAAGCAAGAATCATGGGCTTACACAAGAAAGCTATCTTGCATTTGCTTTCAAAATTTTTGCTAGCTTATATGTAGCAAAACTTGCATATCGTAAAAATTGCTAGCTTGTAGTCTAAAGAGAAGCAAACAGTTGCTGTCTCAAGAAAAGCAAACATGCTAAACTTGTACATCTTTAATTGCTAAATTGGATGATGATAAAATTGGATATTATGTTTATTATGCAATGATTAGAACTCATATCTCTAAACACATAAGAGTTGCGACTTCTCCTTTTTGTTGATGACATAGGGGGAGAAGTATATTGATGAATTCATGCATTGAATTGAATATTTTATATATTTGCATGATGGTTTAAATGTTTTTTATAACATATGATGAATGTTGCTTGGATTTGGGATAATCCAAGTGTTCTATCAATAGCATATTGATAGGGGGAGTTTGTTTAAACTCCGGAGAGTTAAGGTTAACTCCGGTAGTCATCAATTAGTTGTCATCATCAAAAAGGGGGAGATTGTTGAATCTCGGATTTTGATGATGAAACTAATTGATTGTGTTTAGATGTTTAACTGCATTTTGAGTGATGCAGGTCTACTCGATCAGGATTAGACAGTTGACGCAGGAGGAATTGACCTTGTGCCGAAGGAGATCACGTTAGGATATTGGACGGTAGAACACTTCGGACGTCGGGCATCGGGCCAAGGAGAGCAGAATTGCACCAAGGATATCGGGGTTGCGGAGGTCAACCGCCGATTGGGCAACAAGCCGCAAGAGTGGACGATGCGCTGAAGAATCGGATGAAGCGCCAACCAATGATGTGTCGGGCAACAGAATGTCAATTCGCGTTGTAATAATTGTCTAGATCGGAGTAGAGTTTTGGCTTGTGTGTGCAGGATTAACTACGATAACGATGAAGACATAAAGTGAAACAAAGTGCCGGAGTCAAGCGCGAAGGATTTGTTGGGAGTTCGAGAGTCCGACGGAAGTCTGAAGTTTCGTCGGGAATGCTGCCGGAACTAGCCGAGAATGAGTAGGGAGCTTGCCGAAGGGTTTTCGGAAGCTCGCCAGAATGTTCGACGGAAGTTCGCGGAGCTCATCGAGAAAGATCGTAGCTTGCCGAAGAAGTTCATCGCAACTCGCCAAAATCAAATCGTGAAGTCTAGGAGCTTGTTGGGAGTCCGCAGAATGGTTTCTGAGAGTTTCTCGGAAGATCGCCGGAAGTTCGCCGGAAGAAGTCTTGACTTGTGGACTGTGTAATAGCTTAGGAAATGTCTTTAAATTCGTAGTTAGCATGTTAATTAGGGTTAGGATTAGGTGTTAATCTTATAACCCAAGTAGGGGCCAATTGGGCCCGAGTTCGGACTGGTTTGGGCCAAGTTTGGAGCCCAACCAGTGAGTTGAAATAGCCAGGCGGTGGCACCGCCCAGCACCCGAGAGCCAGGCGGTGGCACCGCTGGACTAGGCGGTAGCACCGCCCAATACATTGTCAGTGTCACAACTGACAAGCGGTGGCACCGCCACTGACAGGCGGTGGCACCGCTAGCTTTGGGAACCGAAGAGAATTCAAATTTTGGAGCCCAAATTTGAATCCTCTTGAGGTCTATAAATACCCCTCTATTCTCAGCTGAGATAACAACTTTTGAGAAGCAATAGATTGAGATAAAAGCCTTAGCAAAGTCTTTAGCAAGTCTAGTTTTCAATTGCTTGAGTGTTCACCTCCTTCTTTCTCGTTGAAACTTTGTAAGAGTGTGAACCACTTGTAAAAAGTTGTAAGAGGGGTATTTATCCTTCCCCTTCAAAGTGATTTGCTAGTGGAAGTTGGGAGCCTCATCGAAGAAGGCTTCGTAAGTGGATATAGGTCATTTTGACCGAACCACTTTAAAATTGGCGTGTTCACTGGTTTGCATTTATTTATTGCACTTTACCTTACTACAAAACTTCATACGTGCTTTACTTCCTTATTACTTTTGCTGCACACATTTATGAATGCGCTTTCAAGTTAAGCACTTCCGAGTTCGGTTTTTATTGTACGAAAAAGTTTCCAAAACCGACGTTTTAATCCGCTGCACTAATTCACCCCCCCCTCTTAGTGCCGCTCCAATCCTAACAGATAATAATTCACTAAGCCACGAGTTTTGACAGGTATGACTCACAGCTAGCTCGATATTGGGCCTAGATGGTCACACACATATGGTAGGTGTTGCGATAAGTAGATGTTTGGATATGAGATATCCGCTAGAGCCCCTATCTTATTAGATATCCAATAAGCTACTGAATTATTGGATCCTATGGATGAGATCCAATAAGAACCAATAAGAGATTATTGGATAGAGATCCATGAATCTAATATGTTTGGATAGTTAGATGGAGATCTAAACCCCAATAAGGCTGGATCCATCAGGGTTATGTTAACAAGAGACCTCTATAAATAGGAGAGAACCAATGGTTCATAGGCTAGAGCCTCTTTGGGTTGCTATCTCCTATTCTGTTAGAGCTAGCCCTAGGATATTTACCTAAAAAGGTAATTTGACAATCCAAATAGACAATAAAGCAGAGGAAAAATAAAAGAGAGACGAGAACACCAAAACACCAAATTTACGTGGTTCAGTCAATTGACCTACATCCACGGACGAAGGAGGAGCAAATCACTACTATAAAATAGGGATAATTACAAACGCCTTAGGAAGATGTTCCTAGGCCATAAAACACCGAAGAATACTAAACAAGAAAAAACCTAAACTATAAGCCCAAACTATTTAATTGAGTGTGGACTTAAACCCAAAGTAAACACTTAGGTTTTTCTTGTGGTGCACTTGACTTCAACGCTCAAGCCCTTATTTATAGGTTAAACAGGAGATACCAAGATTGATTTTCCTGATGTGGGACTATGTGGGACTTGTCAAACTAACAAATCTCCACCTTGGCATGTCCCAACAAAAAACAAAACTTGCTCCACCTTCTTCACAAAAGCCCCAACGGGCAATCACCAACAATGAACACCAACCAAGTCCAAGCACTACTTGAACTTGTAAACCGGAAGAGGCTTCGTAAGCATATCAGCTAGATTGTCCTTCGTATGAATTTTCTGAACAAGGACCTTTCTCTCAGCAATGGTATCTCGAATAAAATGAAACTTCATATCGATGTGTTTCGTCCTCTCATGATACATCTGGTCTTTAGTCAAATGAATAGCACTTTGACTATCACAATAAATTGTAGTAACACCTTGATGCAAACATAATTCGCCGTACAAACCTCTTAACCATAAGACTTCTTTGATCGCCTCTATTACTGCCATATATTCTGCCTCTGTAGTAGATAAAGCCACGACAGGTTGTAAGGAAGCTTTCCAACTAACTGTACAACCACCAATGCAAAATACATAGCCTGTCAAAGATCTTCGTTTAACAAGATCCGCAGCATAATCAGAGTCGACGAAACCAACCAAAGTGTCACGATTTTTCCCAAACTCCAAACAAGCATCTGAAGTCCCTTGCAAGTATCTGAGAATCCACTTCACAGCTTGCCAATGTGTTTTACCCGGGTGAGACATATATCTCCTAACCATACTGACTGCTTGTGAAATATCTGGACGAGTACAAACCATTGCATACATAATACTACCGATGGCACTGGAATATGGAACTTACGCCATATTTTCTTCCTCTTCAACTAACTGTGGTGACTGAGCAGGAGATAGCCTAAAATGGCTAGCAAGAGGAGTACTCACTAGCTTAGCATTTTTCATGCCAAACCTCTCCAAGACTTTCTCGAGGTAATTTTTCTGGGTCAGAACTAATTTTCCAACTCCTCGTTCTCTTTTGATCTCCATGCCAATAATTTTCTTAGCTGCTCCCAAATCTTTCATTTCAAATTCACTACTTAGTTGTATTTTCAAAGTGTGAATTTTTGATAAATTCTTAGCTGCAATAAGCATGTCATCAACATAAAGTAACAAATATACAAAAGAGCCGTCAGTTAACTTCCGGAAGTAGACACAGCTATCATACATGCTCCTCGTGTAACCTTGACTTAACATAAAAGAATCAAACCTCTTATACCATTGTCTTGGAGACTGCTTCAATCCATACAAAGATTTCTTTAACAAACAAACATGGTCTTCCTTACCGTCAACTTCAAATCCATGAGGTTGCTCCATGTAAATTTGTTCTTCAAGTTCACCATGTAAGAAAGCTGTCTTAACATCAAGTTGCTCCAATTCCAAATCATACATGGCAACTAAAGCAAGCAAAACACGAATAGAGCTATGTTTAACAACAGGTGAAAATACGTCATTAAAATCAACACCATGTACCTGACTATAGCCCTTTGCAATCAATCGTGCTTTGTACCTTGCATCTTCAACCCCTGGAATTCCTTCCTTTCTTTTGAAAACCCATTTGCATCCAACAATTTTCTTACTCGAAGGCGGCTTTACAAGATCCCAAGTTCTATTCTGATGGAGAGATTCAATTTCTTCATTCATCGCAATCAACCACTTAGCGAAATTTTCACAAGAAACTGCATCTGAGTAGGAAGTAGGTTCACCAACTTCACTTGTTTCTTCTGCAATAGACAAAGCATATGCAACCAAATTTGCATATCTTTGTGGTGGTCGAATATCTCTCCGTGGTCTATCCTTGGCTATGGAATATTGCTCTTCCTCTGGATCAGCTTTGTCAGTAGACTCGGGACCATCTACTGGCATTCTTTGAGTAGAAGAGTTCGATTGAAAAGAATCTGAACTACCAATCTCAAGCTCCACCTGCTTCTGTGCACTATCATTTGTACAAATAGTAGATTCCTTTTTGGAAGATAACATAGACAATTCATCAAAAGTAACATCTCTACTGATTATAAATTTTGGGGATTTGGGATCAGAATACCATAATCTGTATCCTTTCACCCCAGAAGTATATCCAAGGAAAATACACTTTTTAGCTCGAGGTTCTAATTTTCCTTCATTTACATGCATGTATGCTGGACACCCAAAATTTTTTAAATCAGAGTAATCAACAGGAGTACCTGACCAAACTTCCTCCGGAGTTTTAAAGTTAAGTGCTATAGAAGGAGCGCGGTTGACAACGTAACAGGACATATTAATCGCCTCTGCCCAAAAGACTTTTGTCAATCCTGCATTAGAGATCATACACCTTGCTCTCTCCAAGAGTGTTCTGTTCATACATTCGGCCACACCATTTTGCTGAGGCATCATCCTAACAGTGCGATGCCGAATAATTCCTTTTGTAGAATTCATCAAAGTCACCTTCACAAAACTCCATGCCATTATCTGGTCGAAGCCGCTTAATCTATCTACCTATTTGTTTCTCAATCAAAGCCTTCCATTATCTAAAGGTTAAAAAAACATCATTTTTATGCTTCAGAAAATAAACCCAAAGTTTCCTGGAATAATCGTTAATGAAAGTCAACATATACTTGGCACCACCTTTAGACTGAACACGAGTTGGACCCCAAATGTCTGAATGAATATAGTCAAGAGTACCTTTCGTTTTGTGAACTGTCGGAGAATTGAAGCTGACTCTTTTTTGCTTTCCAAAAATGCAGTGTTCACAAAAATCCAATGGCCCAGTACTCTGTCTGCAAAGCAGACCCCTTTTACTCAATATGCTCAAACCTTTTTTGCTCATATGACCCAAACGCATATGCCATAATTTGGTGATGTCAGAATCAGACAATGATGATGATGACGAGACTACAATCGAGCCTATGATAGTAGTTCCCTGCAAAATATACAAGCTACCAGACCTACAAGCTTTCATAACAACAAGGGCACTTCAAACTTTCATAACTCCACCTTCAGCTGTGTATTTACACCCAAGAGCCTCTAGGGTGCCTAAAGAGATGAGATTCTTTTTTAAATCATGAACATGTCTAACATTAGTGAGCATCCTCACAATACCATCATGCATTTTAATTCGAATTGTGCCTTTACCAACAACATCACATGCGACATTATTGCCCATCAAAACAATTCCACCATTACAAGATTCATATGTGGAAAACAAATCCCTATTGGGACACATGTGATAAAAACAACCCGAATCTAAAATCTATTCATTTTTAGACCTTGTCCTATCATCAGTAGCAAAGAAAATATTTCCAGCATTCTCATCAGCTGCTACACTAGCTTCAGCGGACTCAGTAGTTTTCTCAACACTTTTTCCCTTTTGCTTTAATTTATTTTTCAATTTAAAGCAATCAACCTTAATGTGTCCCATTTTATGACAATATCTGCACTCCAAATTTCTATATTTGGATTTAGATCTAGGTTTAGATCTACTACTATCAAATTCTCTTTTATCCATTCTACCCCTGACAATCAGACCCTTAGCCTGATTCCCTTTACTTTCCCTAGTGATATCCCTGTCTATCTGCTCCTTAGATTTTAATGCAGATTTAATTTCCTGATACGAAATTGTTTCTTTTCCATAAATCATAGTATCACGGAAATACTTGAAGGATTGGGGAAGAGAACACAAAAGCAATAAGGCCTTATCCTCGTCATCAATTTTTGCATCTATATTCTCCAAATTCATAACTAAGGAATCAAACTTATCAAGATGTGAGAGTATAGATGTACCTTCAGTCATCCGAAGCATATACAAACTCTGCTTCAAGTAGAGACGATTCTCCATTGTCCTCTTCATATACAAGGCTTTAAGTTTGTCCCACATGCTCTTAGCCGTAGTCTCCGTAGCTACCTCCCATAAAACCTCATTAGAGAGATTTAGGATAATGCTTGATCAAGCCTTCTTATCCATAACCGCAAGATCTTCCTTTGTCGTACCATCTGGAATGTTCTTTGCTCCCTATAGTGCCAAATCAACTCCGTCTTGAACCAGAATGGCCTCCATCTTGAGTTGCCACATGCCGAAGTTGACATTTCTGTCGAATTTCTCGACGATGATCTTTGTTATTGTCATCGTTGCCAAAAGATCCCGAAACCAGGCTCTGATACCAGTTTGTTAGAGCTAGCCCCAGGATATTTACCTAAAAAGGTAATTTGACAATCCAAATAGACAATAAAGCAAAGGAAAAATAAAAGAGAGACGAGAACACCAAAACACCAAATTTACGTGGTTCGGTCAATTGACCTACATCCACAGACGAACGAGGAGCAAATCACTACTATAAAAGAGGGACAATTACAAACGCCTTAAGAAGATATTCCTAGGCCATAAAACACCGAAGAATACTAAACAAGAAAAAACCCAAACTATAAGCCCAAACTATTTAACTGAGTATGGACTTAAACCTAAAGTAAACACTTAGGCTTTTCTTGTGGTGCACTTGACTTCAACGCTCAAGCCCTTATTTATAGGTTAAACAGGAGATACCAAGATTGATTTTCCTGATGTGGGACTATGTGGGACTTGTCAAACTAACATATTCTCCTCCCCTTCTCCTCCTCATATAGCAGGCGTAAAGTTTTGATGAGCATTGTCGTAGCCCTACTTTGTGGATTACCGTTAGAGAGGAGGATGCTTGATCTCCTTCACCCTCTCCTAAAGATCTACAAGGATTCAGGGATATACGATCTCCCTAGGTAATACAATCTTTAATATATGCGTGGTTTTAAGTTTCACAGATTTACGCACCAATCTTTGCATGACGATGAACACACAAATGAGAAATTTAGGGATTTTATTTTTATGTTCTTCCAATACACATGTAATGCCCCCTAAGATTTCCCTACAGTGGTATCAGAGCCAAATTGTTCATGCGAAAGATTGGTTTTAAACTATATGTGTTGTGTTTTGATAAAGCTTTTGACGTCAAAATTGTTGACGCAAAAGGCAAGAAAGGGCAACAACTATTGCTACCTTTGCTATGCTCGAAGATGGCAGCCTTACTACCATCTGCGTGTAGGTAGTGCTAGTCATATGTGCCCTGCAAGCCAATTGCGTTAGTGGGCACGTGTGACTTGACACACAGTCTTTTTGCTTATTATATTTTGACATTTATCACTTTATATTGCTTGTTGCATATATATATATGTATATATATTTATATATACATACATATATATACATACATATATATGTATGTATATATATATACATACATATATATGTATGTATATATATATACATACATATATATGTATGTATATATATATACATACATATATATGTATGTATATATATATATACATACATATATATGTATGTATATATATTGTGATGTCCTTAGATCTGTGCAATAAGAATCAAATCGTGATGAGATCACAATAATGAGATCAATTCACCAATAAACACATATCCTAAATAATCCCAATCATAGGTTACTCGAGAAGGACATCGAGATAACCGGACAGACTGGTGTGTTGTATACTCGTTCATATGATGAATGCAGCTGGTCTCATAGCTGCTCATGTGGGGACACTAGGAATATAGTATAGGTGTTTATTGAAGAATGAGTTCACTGATTGATCCGCTTACAAAATGCTGAATGGTTGATGATGCCTTATTGTCAGATAGCGATTTCGTAGTCCCAATGGTGTATCTACTCAGAATTGAGACACCAGGGATGTCCTGTATGAGTGCTTCACTCTTTGATACCGAACTTATAGGTTTGTATGTCTCAAATCTAGCACAACTAGTTATCGAGATTGGCAGTCAACCTTACGAGGACTATTGAGTGTCGATAGAGGATCATCTACTCTCGGTGTCATGAGAGGAATGTCCCATGTATTCTTGCTCAAGCAAATCTATGACTGGGGTAATTCGGAATGAGAGAGAAAGAGTTCTCCGAGGGAATCTGATTAGAGCGAGACTCGAGTAGAAACCATATAAGTCTGACAGCACCATACCTGGTATATGGTCTCTGAGATATTAGATGGATGAGGGACTATAGGTACATGGTATTTGAGGACAAATAAGTCAAATGGATTAGATTTCCCTCTATCGTTTGGGGACTACGGTTTAGTGGCTTAGTACGTCCGCAGTCGATGATTCGAGTGAATTATTATAGAGAAAATAATTCATTGTGCTAGAATGAGTTTTAATAGGTTTGACTCACGACCAGCTCGATATTAGGCCTAGAGGGTCACACACATATGGTAGGCATTGCGATGAGTAGAGGTTCGGATATGAGATATCCATCGGAGTCCCTATCTTATTGGATATCCAATAAGCCCATGAATTATGGATGAGATCAAATAAGAGCCCATGAGAGATTATTGGATAGAGATCCACTAATCTAAGAGACTTGGGTAGTTGGATGGAGATCCAATACCCAATAGGGGAGAATCCATTAGGGTTAAACTGATAGGAGACTATAAATAGGAGGGAATCAGTGGTTCATAGGCGAGAGCCTTTTGCTTGCCTCTTCTATTCTCCTCCCCCTCTCCACCTCAAAGCAGGCTTCGAGTTTTGAGGAGCTTCGTCGCAGCCTGACGATATGGATCACCGCTAGAGAGGAGGGCGCTTGACCTCCTTCACCCTCTCCTAGAGATCTATAGGGATTTAGGGATATACGATCTCCCTAGGTAACACAGTCTATCTCATACGTGGTTTTCTGTTTTGTGAATTTTTATACACCAATCTTTGTATAACGATAAACATATCTTTGGGAATTGAGGATTTTATTTTCTGTTCTTCCGCTACGCATGTTAAGTGAGGATGAGATCACTCACTACGTGAAGTACATTGATGACTTCACTCTTGCTCAGTATTACATGTTGGGCTCCGTGACTCATAAGTTATAGAGATAACAGGAAAAGATGGATGTTGGATCCATTCTCCTACATGTCCATATACTGTTTGAGGAATGGGGAAGGACTCAACGATATGAGATATCCAAGAACCTCTTCTATACTAGGATAACTGAGGGGACACCAGTTCAAAACCATGTCCTAAAGATGATTGAGTGGATAGAGAAACTCATAGGTCTAGGAATGGTCTTAAAGGATAACCTGTGTGTGAATCTTGTTCTTAGGTCTCTACTAGATTCCTTTTCATAGTTCATAATGAATTTTAATATGAACAAGCTTGAGTTGACTCTCTTGTAGCTTCTCGATATGTTGAGGGAGATAGAGCATTATCAAGGAAGATAAGCTAGTTCTCTACACTAGTGAGACTAGAAACAAAAGGAAAGCTGAAAAGTCCCTTAAGAAGGGCAAGAGTTAGGACAAACCAGGTAAAGCAAAGGTTGCTAAGAAAGACCCAGCAAAAGACAAAGGCCAGTGCTTCCACTGTGGAAAAGATGGGCACTGGAAGATGAACTACAAAGAGTACCATGCAGAGAGGGCAAAACAAAAGCTTGGAGAAGCTTCAAGTACATCCTTGATCAGTCTCCATTTATCAAACTCTTATGATAACACATGGGTATTAGATACCGGTAGTGTTTATCTTATTTACAATTCGTTATAGATTCTAGCAAGGCCTAGGAGATTAGCGGGATGCGAGATGGACCTCAAGATGGGCAATGGAGCAAAAGTTGCTACAATAGTTGTTAGCGAGGTCACCCTACAACTGCCTGCTAGTGCTATTATTACATTGGATGTATGTTTTTTTGTTCATTTTATTATCAAAAACATAATCTCTATTTCATGTTTGATAGTTAGTGGATATAAATTAGTTTTTGAGAATAATGGTTGTTTAGTGTTATTAGATGATGAGATCATCACAAGAGGAACATTGCATAATGGTTTGTTTATGCTAAACACTACTCTATATATTATGAATGTAAGTGTGTCTAAGAAAAAACGAGATGAGGTGAACAGTGCATACCTGTGGCATTGTAGGTTAAGTCACATCCATGAGAGAAGGATTCAAAAGTTGCTAAAGATTGGATATCTAAATCCATTCGACTATGAGTCATATGCAACTTGCAAGCATTGCCTTCGTGGAAAACTAACAAACTCTCCATTTAGTGGAATTGGAGAAAGAGCTACTAAGCTACTAGAACTCATACATAGCGATATATGTGGACCCATGTCAACTCATGCCATTGGTGGTTACTCTTATTTCATTACTTGTACTGATGATTTCTCAAGGTATGGACATATGTACTTAATGAAATACAAGTCCGAGGCTTATAAGAAATTCAGAGAGTATAAAAATGAAGAGGAGAACTAGACTGGAAAGAGTATCAAGACTCTTCGATCAGATCGAGGAGGTGAGTACTTAAGAACAAAGTTTACCTAGTTCCTCAAGGACCATGGGATTCTATCCCAATAGACACCTCTTTATACACCTCAGCTCAATGGTGTATTTGAAAGGAGAAATCATACACTATTAGATATGGTATAGTACATGATGAGTTTCATTGACCTATCCATCTCATTCTAGGGTATGTCTTAGAGAGCGCAGCTTACCTTCTTAATAGAGTTCTAACTATGTCGATGGTGCTAGTCATAGGTGCCCAATAAGCCAATCATGTGAGTGATGGCACGTGTGATTGGACACAGAATCTTTTTGCTTATTATATTTTAACATTTATCACTTTATATTAACTATTGCATATATGCATGTATATATTGTGATGTCCTTAGATCTGTGAAATGGGAATCAGATTGTGATGAGATCATGATAATGAGACTGATTCACTTTTAAACTCAGATCCTAAATAATCCCGGTCATAAGTTACTCGAGAGGGACATCGAGATAACCAGACATATTAGTGTACTGGATACCTGTCCATATGATGGATGCAACTAGTCTCATAGCTGCTCATGTGGGGACACTAGGGATATAGTACAGGTGCTCGTTGGAGAATGAGTTCACTGATTGATCTGCTTACGGAATGTTGGATGGTTGATGATGCCTTATTATCAGACAACAATTCTGTAGTCCTAGTGATGTATCTAGTCCTTAGACTTGAGACACCAAGGATGTCTTATATGAGTGCTACACTCTTTGATACCAGACTTATAGGTTTAGATGTCCCAAATCTAGTACAGCTGGTCATTGGGAGTAGCAATCGACCTTACAAGGGCTATTGAGTGTCGATAGAGGATCATCCACTCTCGACGTCATGAAAGGAATATCCCATGTGTTCTTTCTCAAACAAATCCCTGGCCAGGGTTATTCGGATTGAGAGAGAAAGAGTTCTCCGGGAGAATCTGATTAGAGCGAAACTCGAGTAGAAACCATAAGGGTCTGACCGCACCATGCCCGATATACAGTCTCTATGATATTAGATGGATGAGGGACTATAGGTACATGGTAACTGAGGATAGATAGGTCCAAAGGATTGGATTCCCTTGTATCATCTAGGGACTGCGGCATAGTGGCCTAGTACTGTTGAATCTCGGATTTTGATGATGAAGTCAATTGTCATGTTTTATCTAATCCATATGTTGAGATAAATATGCAGGATTAACTATGAAAGCTTGAAGATATAAAGTGAGTCTTCCGGAATCAAGTTCGATGGTGTTTGAGAGTCCGAAGATTCGTCGGAGATGCTGTCGGAACCAATCGAGAAGAAATCGGGGACTTGTCGAAGTTTTTGGAAGTCCGCCGAAGAGATCATCGGAGGTTCGCAGAGATCACCGAGAAGGCTCGGCTACTCGTTGATTTTGCCACAAGATCGGGAGCTAGTTGGGAGTTCGTCGGAAGAAATCCAAGGGTGTATCGGAAGTCCGCCGGAAAGCTTGCCGGAACAAGACTTGAAGTTCGCCGGTTAAAAACTTGCTTAGAATTATGTTTTCAGTTACGTAGTTTGCATGTAATTAAGGTTAGGATTAAGAAATAATCCTATATCTTGATTAGGGGCCAATTGGGCCCAAACTGAAACCTGGTTTGGACCGGACTTCAAGCCCAACCAGTGACCATTGAGGTCGGGCGGTGGAACCGCCATACTGGGCGGTGGCACCGCCCAGCACCCGAAGGGCTAGGCAGTGGCACCATTGGACTGGGTGGTGGCACCGCCCAGCACCCGAAGGGCTAGGTGGTGGCACCGCTGGACTGGGTGGTGGCACCGCCCAGTACACTGTCAGTGTCAGAACTAACAAGCGGTGGCAACGCCACTAACAGGCGGTGACACCGCTAGCTTCGGGAACTAAAGAGAATTCAAATTTTGGAGCCCAAATTTGAATCCTCTTGAGGTCTATAAATGTCCCTCAATTCTCAGCAGAGATTACAACTTTTGAAAAGCAATAGAGTAAAAAAAAAGTCTTAGCAAAGCCTTAGCAAGTCTTACTTTCAAATTGCTTGAGTGTTCACCTCCCTTTCTTTCTTGCTGAAATTTTGTAAGAGTGTGAACCACTTGTAAAGGTTGTAAGAGGGTGTTTGTCCTTTCCCTTCAAAGTAATTTGCTAGTGGAAGTTGGGGGCCTCATCGAAGAAGGCTTCGCAAGTGGATGTAGGTCATTTTGACTGAACCACTTTAAATCTACGTGTTCCTTGAATGTGTGAGTTGTTAATTTTCTGCAATCATTATCTACATAGAAGCAAGTTTTTGTTCTTCACTTTACTCTAGTTACTATCGAACGAAATATCCTCACATTTTACGGAATCAGTTTCAAACCTACTAGTTTTAATCCACTGCACTAATTCACTCCCTCCTCTTAGTGCCGCTCCGATCCTAACAATTGGTATCAGAGCAAGGCTCACTCTCATATTTGGTTTAATACCCAAGAGAGATGGCTTACTCCGGCATGCATGAGGGACATTTTATTACACATCCACCTATGTTTAATGGGTCGGATTACACGTATTGGAAGACACGTATGAGAATCTTCCTCATTTCCATGGATTTCGAGCTTTGGACTATTGTTGAAAATGGATTTCAAAAATCTTCTCTTCCGATGAGCGAATGGAATGAATCGGAGAAGAAGGTTTTTGCTTTAAATGCAAAGGCTATGAATGCCTTGTTTTGTGCACTAGACAAAAATGAATTTAATCGCGTTTCAATTTGTGATTCTGCTTTTGATATTTGGAGAACTCTTGAGGTCACTCATGAAGGCACTAGCCGAGTGAAAGAGTCCAAAATCAACATTCTTGTGCACTCTTACAAACTTTTCCGAATGAAACCAAGTGAGTCCATCGGAGATATCTACACCCGTTTCACGGATGTCATCAATGGACTCAAAGCTCTTAGTAAAGATTTTTCAAACTTTGAACTAGTAACTAAAATCTTAAGATCCTTTCCTAAAAGTTGGGATCCAAAAGTTACTGTCATTCAAGAGGCCAAGGACCTTAAAACATTCCCTCTTGAAAAACTTATTGGGTCTCTAATGACCTATGAAATGTCATGTCAAGCTCATGACGAGCTCGAGAACCCCCTTCCAAAGAACAGGAAGGATATGGCACTTAAATCACAAGAAGACCACTTGAAAGGAACATCAAGTGATGAGGACAGTGACAATGACATTGCACTTTTGACTAAAAAATTTAAAAAATTTATAAGAAAGAACAAATTTAAAAATAACACCAAAAACAAACTTGAACATAAAAAGGATCAAGTGATATGCTATGAATGCAAGAAGCCGGGGCATTTTAAAAATGAATGTCCCCAAGCCAAAAAGAGAACATCAAAGAAGAAGGCGCTCAAAGCAACGTGGGATGATTCAAGCGCATCCGAAGAAGAGGAGTCCAACACTGCGCAAGTTGCTCATTACACCCTAATGGCCATCGGAGAGGAGGTAACGAATTTAATTGATGCAGATTTATCTTATCAGAAATTATTAAATGCCTCCTATGAGTTATTTGATAAATGCAAAACAATTAGTAGAAAATACAAATTGTTAAAAAAGGAGCATGATAGTCTTACTTGTAATTTTGATAAATTAAAAACTGAATATCATGATAGTTTAGCTCCATGCATAAAATGCCATCATCTAGAAACTCTCCAAAAGGAGAACTTGCTACTTAAGGTCACTTTGAAGAAATTCAAGGTCGGTAGCAAGTCTTTGAACATGATCCTTACAAATAAAGGTTATGTTCTGATAGAACCCTTGCAAATTCTAAGCTTGGGGTTGATCTCTTTAGGGGACCGACCTCCTGGAACTCTATAGGGGTTCCTTCCTCCAGGTTGCTACTCAAAGGCTGCAGAAAATATTCAACTATTGCTTGTGAAAAGAGGAGGAATACATGGCTCTTTATAGGGTTTCTAAACCCTAACTCCTAATAGGACTCTTACTCAAGACTCCTACTTCTAACTAACTCCTAATAGGACTCTTACTCAAGACTCCTACTTCTAACCAACTCCTAGTTCTTCTCTAAGAATTAACCACCATACCTTAGCTGGCCTCTTTACCTCTTTATTAGGGGTCGACTTAGGTAGGTTTTACATGAATGTCCCTCTCAATTAGGACTCTCCTAGCTAGAGTCCTAACAAACCCGCCCTCTTCAAATCAGTCTTGCCCTCAAGGCTGAGATTCCATGAACTCAGGAAACCGGGTCTTCAGCTCATCATATGGTTCCCATGTGGCATCTTCAAGTGGTAAATTATTCCAATGCACTAGTACTTCAGTAGAGGGACGTCGGCGACGCATCACGATCCTGCGATTGAGGATGACTTGTGGTTGGGCTTGAATAACTCCATCCTCAGTGGTGTTGGGCAGTTGGATTTGGGATGACTCGTGTTCTTCCAACTTGGGCTTCAGGCATGACACGTGGAAGACAGGGTGAATTTTGGCATCCTCAGGCAATTTAAGTCTGTACGCCACGGCTCCAATATGCTCTATGATTTGATAGGGCCTATAAAAACGTGGAGATAGCTTCATGGAGGCTCGAGTTTTGATGGAGAGTTGCTTGTATGGCTGTAAGCGAAGATAAACCCAATCTCCTACTGAAAATTCTCTTTCGCTTCGTCGTGTATCGGCTTGCTGCTTCATTCTAGCTTGAGCAGTAGAGAGATTATCCTTTAATAGGTGTAGGAGTTTGTCTTTGTCAATCAATTCTTGGTCAACCTAATCTACCTTGGCCGAGCAATTACATACTTTGGAATCACAAGGGCTGGCCGACCATACAATGCTTCATAAGGGGTACATTTTGTAGATGAATGATATGTAGTATTATACCACCATTTGGCCCAAGAAAGCCATTTCGCCCACTCTTTTGGTCGATCACTGGTGTAACACCGAAGGTACGTCTTTAAACACCTGTTTACCACCTCTGTTTGGCCGTCAGTTTGTGGATGATATGCTATGCTCATCTTGAGTTTGGTGCCTTGTAACTGAAATAACTCAGTCCAAAATTTACTGGTGAAGATCTTGTCACGATCACTTAACAATGGACCTTGGCATCCCATGCAGTTTAACAATATTTTCTATGAAAACCTGGGCAATACTAGCAGCAGTGTAGGGATTTCTCACAGCACAAAAATGAGCATATTTCATAAGTCGATCAACCACCACGAGAATTGTGCTTTTACCTTTGGAAGGTGGCAGCCCTTCGATGAAGTCCATGGATGTGTCAGTCCGCACTGAGTCCGGTATGGGTAGTGGTTGTAGCTTCCTTGGATTTGCCACTATTTCACCCTTGTGCTGTTGACATACATCACATTGTGCCACATATTCAGCAATAATTTTTTTCATCCCTCTCCAATAAAAATTTTGCTTCACTCTTTTGTAGGTTCTCAGAAATCCGGAGTGCCATGCTAAAGGTGTGGAGTGCATTTCATGCAGGATAATTGTGATGCAAGGGGAGTCAGGTATAAGCACAATGCGACCTTTGTAGCGTAGATCCCTCGAATCCCAAGTGTAGTGGGCTATTGCATTTGGATCCTCCTCCAATTTTTTTATGGTGTTGCTAATCTCTGGATCCTTCTTCCATTCTTCCCTAATGTCTTCAAGGAGGCTGGTGGTAGGAAGGGAGATGGCTGAAACCTTAGCTTGCTCAGGTAGTCATGAGAGTGAATCTGCAATAACGTTTTCTTTCCCCTTTTTACAAATAATTTCATAATCGAATCCAAGAAGTTTGGTTACCCATTTTTGCTGCTCAGGGGATGATATCTTTTGCTCCAAAAAGTATTTGAGACTTCTATGGTCAATTTTAATTTGAAATCGTCGGCCAATCAGGTAGGGTCTCCACCTCGTTACTGTGTGCACAATGGCTAGCATCTCCTTATCATATACTGACATATTTTGATGGGAGGGAGATAATGCCATGCTAGTATATGCGAGTGGTCGACCATCTTGCATGAGAACGGCTCCAATTCTGACTCCAGATGCATTGGCCTCAATGATGAAGGGTCGGCTGAAATATGGTAGTGCTAGCATCGACGTCATTGTCATGGCTGCCTTAAGTTTGTCGAAGGCAGCGGAGGCTTTGTCCGACCATTGGAAGGCATCTTTTTTCAGTAGAGATGTGAGGGGTGCGTTGATCTTCTTCCGCAGTAGAGGCTTTGTCCGACCATAGTCCTTAACAAATTTGAGAATAGGGTATTTTCTTTTCTTTTCTTCCGCTGCGCATGTGATGTCGCCCCGAAGATTTCCCAATAATTGTATTAGAGCCAAGTTGTTCATGCGAAAGATTGGTTTTGAACTACGTGTGTTATGTTTAGGAAGAATTTTGATGTCAAAATCGCAAAAGAGAAAAAGGGCAGCAACTGTTTTTGCCCTTGCTGCCATCATAGATGGCACCGCAGCCTGCAGTAACAGCCCCAAGGCCGCCCGCGTGCAGGTAGGCCCCCTATAGCGACGCTCGCAAGCAGGGCCGCAGGCATGGCAGCCACTTGCGTGGGCACTGTGCCCGTGCGTAAGGGTTAGCGTCGGCACCCGCGGGCAGAACCGCCCGCGGAGGCGGCGGCACCCACCTACAGGGGTAGTGTCGCCAGCGGGCCTACCGCCCGTAGCGAGAGCAGCGCCTCGCCCTCCGCCACACAGTCACCGTCAGCAGGGTGGCGGCGGCAGCAGCGACAGTAGTAGGGGAGAGGAAGAGGGGCTTAGGGTTTTGGGCAAAAAGATAGTTTTGCCCTTGTGAATTTTAAAAATTATAGTTCTATCCCTTTTATCCAAATTATGAAAATACCCCTCAGAATTCAAAAAATTCCCTATATGTCCTTGATTTCAAAAAATATTAATTAATTAAAAGGTTTAATTGATTATTATTTTATTATTATCTATTAGTCATATATGATAATAATTTATACATGTGATGTACAATGTGTGGATGGATGATCATAGACCGTGTGATGTGTATACTTGTGATTATTATTATTGGAGCCTACGAGTCTCCATTATATTTCTCGTTTATTGTCAAGCCCGCATGCCTATGATTAAGTTGTAATTATATGAGGAGGCATAGTGGGAGCGTGGATGCGATAGTGGAACCTACCAGATGGACGATCGCGATGCATGGAGATGCATCGAGATGTTGACGGAATCGACGAGGACGAGATGAACAATCATAGGGCATGGAGATGCACCGTTGCACACATAGATCTTGATGTGAGTGACTAGCCCTACTGGCTCGAGCCTAATCACATTAGGTTGTGGTCCATGATCATCTGGTGTGATTGCTTATACACATACTAGATATGTATATATATTTGCACGCAATGTAGATATATATTAAATATGTATATGTGTGACATATCATATTAGGAGACCAAAACAATAAAGAAACCACTCTCTCGATAATATTAAGTCAGTAAACGTGAGGCAATTAGATTGACCCATGTGGCCTTCCATCATTATAGGTTGGAATCGATTCCCGGTGTAGGTTGAGTTGGTCGAGTCCCTCGAGGTTCACCTATATCATGATTCGCTATCTTGCTTACGACATAGAGATGTCACCGGTGACCTTAGGACATGGTATGCTTGGTCGAGTCCCTCAAGGGTATATCATCAAATCAGACTCATCTTGTAACGAAGGTGTTGACTTAACCGAATATCATGGTTGGTCATGTTGAATCTCAGATTTTGATGATGAAGTCAATTGTCATTTGGTTATCTAATATGTATGTTAAGATAAGTGTGCATGATTAACTATGATGGTAGTAAGACATGCAGTAGGTGTTGAGTCGGAGTTAAGACCAAGATCACGTTAGGGGTTCAAGAGTTTGTCGGAAGTCTGGACGGTCGTTGGAGGTTCTGCAGGAATAATCCGAGAAGTCTAGGAGCTTGTCGAAGAAGCTCGTTGGAACTCGCCAAGAGGATCATCGTAAGTCCAGGATTTTGTTGGGAGTCCGCCGGAGCATCGCTGAGGGTTCATCTGATGTTCGCCGGAAGTGCACCGGAAGCTCGTTGGAAGAAGGGATTGATGCACCGAAACACGACTGCAGTATTGATGTCTTAATTATCGTAGTTAGCATGTAGATTAAGTTAGGATTGGGAGGTGATCCCATTAACTTAATCTGGGGCCAACTGGGCCCTTGATAGACCCAAATTGGGCCGAATGGATCAGCCTATTTGGACCCAGAATTCCTGGCCGACGGTGGCACCCCCCAGGAGACTTAGTCTCCTAGGAGTTTTGGGCGGTAGTACCGTCGGCAGTTATTATTGCCAACGGTGATAACGCCTGAGCTCGGTCTCCAAGAGATATCAAGTGGTAGTACCACCCAGACTGAGCGGTAATACCGCTCATTGACAGATGACAGGCAATAGTATTGCCCAGTTATGGTGGTGGTACCGCTAGAACCCCGAAAATCCAGGAATGGACACTTTTGAGCTCCAAAATCAAACTGATTGGGGCCTATATAAACTCCACCCTTTCTGCATGAAAGGGTAACCGAAAGCTTACTTCTATTCTGAGTATTTGAGAGCTTAAAAGTGTTATAAAAGGCTAGAGGTCTCCTCCCACTTTTCTTTCTAAGTGTTGATCATTCAAGAGATGAGTGAAAATCTATAAGGGTTGTCTCCTAAGCCCGTCAAAAGGAGAAAAGTTGTAAAAGGGTAGTTGGCCTTTGCCTATTGAAGGAAGGCCTCTAGTGAATGTTAGTGACCTCGTCGGAGGAGGAAGCCAAAAGTGAATGTAGGTTAAGATTGACCGAACCACTCTAAATCTCAGTTTGCATTTACATTCTGCTCTTTATCTTAATTGCAAATTGCGTCCATTGCTTTACATTAACTATACTTTCGTTTTGATCTTAAGTTAAAGTTCTTTCCGAAATTGTTTTCATCGAAAATAGATTTCATCGTACAAAAGTCGTTTTAACTGATGAAAATTTTCTGCTGCACTAATTCACCCCCCCTCTCTTAGTGCTCTTGATCCTAACAATTGGTATCAGAGTGGGTTCACTCTCAATTGGATTGAAACCTAAGAGAGATGGCATATGCCGAAAACCAAGGGGGTCACTCTATTACACGTCCGCCCATGTTCAATGGGATGGATTACACCTATTGGAAGACCCGAATGAGGATCTTCCTTATTTCTATGGATTTTGAACTTTAGAATATTATTGAAAATAGATTTTCAAAGTCTTCTCTTCCAATGATTGATTGGAATGTGAATTGGAGAAGAAGACTTTCGCTATTAATGCAAAGGCTATGAATACCTTATTTTGTGCACTTGATAAAAACGAGTTCAATCGTGTTTCAATTTGTGAAACTGTATTTGATATTTGGCATACACTTGAAGTGACTCACGAAGGCACGAGTAGAGTAAAAGAGTTAAAAATTAATCTTTTAGTACATTCTTATGAACTTTTTCGAATGAAACCGAGTGAGACCATAGGTGACATGTACACCCGTTTCATGGATGTTGTCAATAGTCTAAAAGGACTCGATAAAAGATTTTCAGATTTCGAGCTCATTAATAAAATTCTAAGATCCCTTCCAAAGAGTTAGGATCCTAAAGTCACTATTATTCAAGAGGCTAAAGATTTAAACAACTTCCCTCATAAAGAATTAATCGGGTCATTCATGACCTATGAAATGACTTATAAAGCTCATGAAGAGCATGAGGACACCCTTCTAAAGAACAGAAAGGATATGACACTTAGAACTTAAGAAGACCACTTGAGAGAAAACTCAAGTGATGAGGACTTTGATGATAACTTGGCACTTTTAACAAGGAAATTTAAAAATTTTATTAAAAAAATAAATTTAAAAATGACACTAAAAATAAATTTGAACCAAAAAAGGACCAAGTTATTTGTTACGAATACAAGAAGCCGGGACACTCTAAAAGTGAATGTCCCTAAGCCAAGAAGAGAACACCAAAGAAGAAGGCGCTCAAAGCAATATGTGATGACTCAAGCAAATATGAAGAAGAGGAATCCAACACCAAGCAAGTTGTTCATTTTGCACTCATAGCCATCGGAGAGGAGGTATCAAATTTAATTGATGCAGATTTATCATTTGATAAATTGTTAAATACTTTACATAATTTATTAGATGAATGTAAAACAATTAGTAGAAAATATAAATTGTTAAAAAAGGAGCATGATATTCTTATTAATAATTTTGATAAATTAAAAATTAAATATAATGATAGTTTAATTCTATGTACGAAATGCCATGATTTAGAAATTCTCCAAACGGAGAACTTGCTACTCAAGGATACCTTGAAGAAATTTGAGGTTGTTATCAAGTCTTTGAATATGATTCTTACAAATAAGGGTCATGTTCCTAAAAGAAGTAGAATTGGATTTGTGAGAAGCTCTCACCAAAATCTAACTACTTTCATTAAAGGCCATATCTTGCATGTTTCATACTAAAACAAATGCAATTTTTGTTGCAAATATAGACATAGAACTTATCATTGTCCATTCAAGAAGATTAGTTCTAACAAATTGATTTGGGTTCCTAAAGGAACCATAATAAATTTCATGCAATATGACAAACAATTTAGATTGGTTTTTGAGGCACCCAAGATTAAATGGGTACCTAAAAATCATCATTTTTTTATAGAAACACATATCACCACAAGCTAGGAGCAAGAGATGGTACTTTGATAGTGGATGCTCAAGGCATATGACCGGAGATCCATCTCAATTCTCTAAGCTCACTAGCATAGACGAAGGCTATGTCACCTTCGGAGACAACAACAAGATTAAAATCATTCGCAAAGGAACCATAGGTAATAAATTCAACTTCTTTATTGAAGATGTTTTATTAGTTGATGGTTTAAAACATAACCTCTTGAGCATTACTCAATTGTGTGATAAAAAATATATTGTCAAATTCGAATCTAATGCTTGCATCATTGAAAAACCACATAAAAACACATCTATGATTGCATTAAAACAAAATAACGTATATACCATTGACATCAATGATCTTTGTAATGAAATGTGTTTCACGATTTTGAATAACGATACTTGGCTTTGGCATGCTAGCATAAAACTAATCACCCAAATTTCATCAAAAGAACTTATAAGAGGAATTCCTCATATCAAGTTCATCAAAGATAATGTGTATGATGCTTGTCAATTAGGAAAAAAAATAAAGGGTAGCTTCAAATCTAAGAATCAAATAAGCACCTCTAGACCTTTGCAATTAATCCATATGGACTTATTCGGACCAATCTCTACATCAAGCCTAGGAGGTAGCAAATACACTTTTGTTATTGTAGATGATTATAGTAGATACAAATGGACTTATTTCTTAAAACACAAAAGTGAATGCTTTAGAAATTTCATGAAGTTTTGTAAACTTGTTCAAAATGAAAAGGGCTCCATGATTTCATCAATTCGAAGTGATCACGGTGGTGAATTTCAAAATCGTGATTTTTAAGAATTTTGTGAATCTAATGGATACAACCACAACTTCTTTACTCTAAGAAATCCTTAACAAAATAGAGTAGTAGAAAGAAAGAATAAAAATTTATAAGAAATGACAAGAACTATGTTGAATGAACATAGCCTACCCAAATATTTTTGAGCCAAAGTTGTAAATACTACATGCTATATTATGAATAGAGTTCTAGTAAGACCCTTACTCACCAAAACTTCCTATGAGTTGTGGAACAACAAAAAACCCAATGTTTCATATTTTAAAGTTTTTGGGTGTAAGTGTTTTTTCTTGAATGAAAAAGATGCCTTAGGAAAATTTAATGCTAAATCTAATGAAGAAATTTTTCTTGGTTATTCTTCGATTTCTAAAGCTCTTCGTATCTTGAATAAGAGAACTTTAATTATAGAAGAATCCATTCATGTTGTTTTCAATGAGATTTTCGAAATCAAGAAAAATGATTTTGATGATGATGTTAATTTTGATACTTTGAATTTAAATAAAACCCCTTCTCCAACTAGCAACTTGGATGCATCCACTTCCGAAATATTCTTACCCAAGGATTGGAAGTATGTAGATGCTCATCCTAAGGAGCTAATCATAGGAGACACATCTAAGGGGGTTCAAACACGTTCTTCTCTTAAAAATTTTTGTGCCAACACCACTTTTCTCTCCCAAATTGAACCTAAATGTATTGACAAAGCCATGAAAGATAATTTATAGATTATCGCAATGCAAGATGAGTTAAATTAATTTGAAAGAAATGAGGTGTGGAAGCTTGTTCTTAGGCCAAATGACCATTTAGTTATTGGTACTAAATGGGTCTTTAGAAACAAGCAAGATGAATCTGGTATCGTGGTTAGAAACAAGGCTAGATTAGTGGCCAAAGGTTTCAACCAAGAAGAATGTATTGATTATGAAGAAACCTTCGCTCCTGTGGCTCGATTAAAAGCCATAAGGATACTCCTTGCCTTTGCTAGTAGTAATAATTATAAGTTGTTTCAAATGGATGTTAAAAGTGCTTTTCTTAATGGCTTTATTTTCGAAGAAGTTTATGTTGAACAACCTCTCGGATTTGAGAATAATAGTTTTCCTAATCATGTGTTTAAATTAAATAAAGCTCTCTATGGTTTAAAACAAGCCCCAAGGGCTTGGTATGAAAGACTTAGTTCTTTTCTTATTGAAAATAATTTTTCTAAAGGCAAGGTCGATACTACATTGTTTATTAAAAATTTTGAAAATAATTTTCTCATTGTTCAGATTTATGTTGATGATATCATCTTTATTTCTACGAACGAATCTCTTTGTGAATCTTTTGCTAAACTATGAGCCTTGAATTTGAAATGAGTTTGATGGGAGAATTAACCTTCTTTTTAGGCTTACAAATTAAACAACTAAGCAATGACATTTTTATTAGTCAAACTAAATATGCTTTAGATTTGCTAAAAAAAATTAATATGGATAGCTTAAAAGCTATCAACACTCCTATGAGCACCTCTACTAAGTTAGAAATTGATAAAAGTGGAGAAAGCTTTTATCAAAAAACTTTTAGGGGTATGATAGGTAGTTTACTTTACCTCACTACAACTAGACTGGATATTATGTTCAGTATAGGACTTTGTGCTAGGTTTCAATCGAATCCTAAGATATCTCATCTCAAAGCGGTTAAAAGAATACTTAGATATCTTAAAGGAACCACAAATCTAGGATTATGGTATCCAAAATCCGAGAATTTTGAGTTAATTGCTTATCCTGATGCAAATTTTGCTGGATGTAGACTAGATAGAAAAAGTACATCAGGAACATGTCAATTTTTAGGATATGCCCTTGTTTCTTGGTCATCCAAGAAACAAAACTCGGTTGCACTATCAACAACCGAAGCTAAGTATATTGCAGCTAGTGCATACTGTGCACAAGTTGTGTGGATGAAAAACACCTTAGAAGATTATAAAGTTCATCTTAAAAATATTCTCATAAAATGTGATAACACAAGTACAATATGTTTAAAAAAGAATTTCATTCAACATTCTAGAACAAAACATATTGATATTAGACATCACTTTATACGAGATCATGTCACTAATCATGATGTAATTATAGAGTTCACTGATACTAAATATCAACTAGCTGATATTTTTACAAATCCTTTAGGTGAAGAACAATTTGATTTCATTAGAAGAGAATTAGGAATGTTGATTTGTCCAAATGCATGAATTTGTTAAATTTCATTTTTGGACTTTCTTGATTGATCAATCACATAGAAACTTAATGCTGAAAATCTCATGATACGAATTTTACATGATTATATGCTTCGATAACATGTTAGAAATTGTGTGTCTTGATGCCAAAAATTTTCATGATGATAAGTATGTTTTACCTTCATGATTGTGTTTGAAAAGCTATGGCAAAACTTTGTCCGAATGCATGAATTTGTTAAATTTCATTTTTGGACTTTCTTGATCCTAACAATACATGATTTTGTATTTCTCTTCCGGACTTAATATATTTCTTAAATGGAGCTTTCATGAGCCTATGTCATATCAAGTTTGTTTTATATCAATGCTCCATGATTTTTAACATATGGAATTAATTAACAAATGCATCTCTCATGAATTTACCTTGTGAAAAATGATTTTTAATCAAGAAATAGATTTGATGATTCTTTCATATGAATTCCTTCTTGATGAAGGAAGATTTCTTTTTGAGATAAACACTTGCAAGGATTTAATTTCACATGTATATCTTGATCCTTGTGAAAATGAAGCATGATTTAATCTCCTATCATTTTTAAAACTTCATTCAAAGTTAGTTCTCAATGGCTTTTCTCCTTCATGCAAAACGTCAATGACAAATAAAAAGGGAAGAAGTAATGAAAGCTATATCCTTAATGGACTTTTGAATAATATCATGTCATGATTGCTTGAAAATTAATTTGTATAAATGGTATCTTATCACTTATTGTTAAAAAATGATATGAATCTTTACCACATTTATTACTATGCTTAAAATATGCTTGAATCATTCTCCTTTTTGTTGATGACAAAGGGGGAGAAATATGTGGTAAATTGATGATAAAATTGCCATAATTACTATAATTGTCATATTTGCATTATGTTAAGATATCTAGAGCTCAATTTGTAATTTTACAAATTGATATCTTACCATATGAAGAATTGCTATGATTACTATCCTTCATGTTAGAAATATGAGACTTGAAAATGGATGTCATGCCGTGACATCATTTTTCAGAAAGATACATCATGATAAGAATCATGATGGGGTATTGATAAGTTTAAATGAACTTAACTTATCAATAAGTCTCTTGAATTCAAAGGCTTTGAATTCAAGAATGACTTATCTCAAGTATAGTATATAGATAGGGGGAGTAAAGGTTAACTCTGTCATCAATTGATTGTCATCATCAAAAAGGGGAAGATTGTTGAATCTCGGATTTTGATGATGAAGTCAATTGTCATTTGGTTATCTAATCCATATGTTGAGATAAGTGTATAGGATTAACTACAATGACAGTAAGACATACAGCAGGTGTTGAGCCAGAATCAAGACCAAGATCACGTTGGGGGTTCGAGAGTTCGTCGGAAGTCCGGACGATCGTCGGAGGTTCTGCAGGAATAATCTGAGAAATCCAGGAGCTTACCAAAGAAGCTCGTCGAAACTCGCCAAGAGGATCATTGCAAGTCTAGGAGTTTGCCGGGAGTCCGCCGAAACATCGTCGACGGTTCATCGGATGTTCACCGAAAACTCGTCAGAAGAAGCGATTGACGCACCAGAACACGATCTATAGTATTGATGTCTTAATTATCGTAGTTAGCATGTAGATTAAGTTAGGATTGGGAGGTGATCTCATTAACTTAATCTGGGGCCAACTAGGCCCTTGACAGACCCAAATTGCGCCGAATAGATTAGTCCATTCAGACCTAGAATTCCTGGCCGACGGTCGCACCGCCTAGGAGACTTGGTCTCCTAGGAGTTCTAGGCGGTAGTACCGCCCAGACTGAGCGGTAGTACCGCTCAGTGATAGATGATAAGCGGTAGTACCACCCAGTTATGGCAGTGGTACCGCTAGGACCTCGAAAATCTGGGAATGGATACTTTTGAGCTCCAAAATCAAACTGATTGGGGCCTATATAAACCCCACCCTTTCTACATGAAAGGGTAACCGAAAGCTTGCTTCTATTCTGAGTATTTAAGAGCTTAAAAGTGTTATAAAAGGCTAGAGTTCTTCTCCATCTTTTCTTTCTAAGTGTTGATCATTCAAGAGAGGAATGAAAATCTGTAAGGGTTGTCTCCTAAGCCTGTCAAAAGGAGAAAAGCTGTAAAAGGGTGGTTGGCCTTCGCCTAATGAAGGAAGGCCTCTAGTGGACGTCGGTGACCTCATCGGAGGAGGAAGTCAAAAGTGGATGTAGGTCAAGATTGACCAAACCACTCTAAATCTCGGTTTGTATTTACATTCTGCTCTTTATATTAATTGCAAACCGCTTCCATTGCTTTATATTAACTATACTTCCATTTTGATCTTAAGTTAAAGTTCTTTCCGAAACGGTTTTCATCGAAAATAGATTTTATCGTACGAAAGTCGTTTTAACTGACAAAAGTTTTTCGCTGCACTAATTCACACCCCCCCCTCTACCTCTTAGTGCTCTTGATCCTAACAGGTCGAGTCCCTCGAGACCATGGTGATTCAAAGGCTGAATAGGACGGGAATCATAAGAAGTTATAATCGACCAGAGTTGCCTACCTTTTGGGCTTAGTGTGATTGGTTGAGTCCCTCGAGGTTTATACTAAGACGCTGATTAGATCCTGATCCCCACTAGAAGCCTACCAGAGACTTCTGTTTCACATGTTGAGGGTATTGCGTGACTCCCTAGTAAAATAGTAGGAGCATATTAAGATAGAAGTTCATATCTTGATTGTTTATTTCATGCAAAATCTGCATGTTATTCATTTCTACTGCATCTTAATTTTCAGAAAATGTCACTTTCAAATCCCTTATATGACATACTTGTTGTCAACTGCCTCACTGGTCCAAATTATACGGATTGGCTTTGTAACTTGAGAATTGTTCTTATGACAAAAAAAATCACGTATGTCCTTGATACAGTGATGTCTACGCCCTAGGAAGGGGCAAGCGAGGATGAGATCGCTCACTACGTGAAGTACATTGATGACTCTACTCTTGCTTAGTGCTACATGTTAGGCTCTATGATTCCTAAGTTATAGAGACAACATGAAAAGATGGATGCTAGATCCATTCTCCTACATGTTTGTAAATTATTTGAGGAACAAGGAAGGACTCAGCGATATGAGATATCTAAGAGCCTCTTCCGTGCTAGGATGACTGAGGGGACACCGGGTCAGAACCATATCCTAAAGATGATTGAGTAGATAAAGAAAATCATAGGTCTAGAAATGGTCCTAGAGGATAACTTGTGTGTGGACATTGTGCTTCAGTCCCAACCAGATTCCTTTTCATAGTTCATAATGAATTTTAATATGAACAAGCTTGAGATGACTCTCTCAAAGCTTCTCAATATGTTGAGGGAAGCAGAGAGTACTATCAAGAAAGAGAAGCCAGTTCTCTACACTAGTGAGACTAGAAAGAAAAGGAAAGTAGAAAAGTCCCTTAAAAAGGGCAAGGGCAAGGCAGACCAGGTAAAGAAAAGGTTGCTAAGAAAGACCCAACAAAGGATAAAGGCCAGTGCTTCCATTGTGGTAAAGATAGGCACTGGAAGAGGAACTGCAAAGAGTACCTTGCAGAGAGGGCGAAACGGAAGCTTGGAGAAGCTTCAGGTACATTCATGATCAGTCTCCATTTGTCAAACTCTTATGATAACACATAGGCATTGGATACCGGTTGTGCTTATCATATATGCAATTCATTGCAGGTTCTAGCAAGGCCTAGGAGACTAGAGAGAGGCGAGATGAACCTCAAGATGGGCAATGGAGCAAAAGTTGTTGTAGTAACTGTTGGCGAGGTCGCCCTACATATGTCTGGTAGAGCTTTTATTGCATTAGATGCATGTTATTTTGTTCCTTCAATTATTAAAAATATTATCTCCATTTCATGTTTGATAGTTAGTGGATATAAATTAGTTTTTGAGAACAATGGTTGTTTGATATTATTAGATGATGAGATCATCACAAAAGGAACATTGCATAATGGTTTGTTTATGCTAAACACTACTTCACATATCATTAATGTAAATATGTCTAAGAAGAAACGAGATGAGGTGAACAATGCATACCTGTGGCATTGTAGACTAGGTCACATCCATGAGGGAAGGATTCAAAAGTTATTAAAGGATGGATATCTAGATCCATTTGACTATGATTCATATGTAACTTATGAGCCTTGCCTTCGTGGAAAACTGACCAACTCTCCATTTAGTAGAACTGGAGAGAGAGCCATTGAGTTGTTGGAACTCATACATAATGATGCATGTGGACCCATGTCAACTCATGTCATTGGTGGTTACTCCTACTTCATTACTTTTACTGATGATTTCTCAAGGTATGGACATGTGTACTTAATAAAGTACAAATCAAAGGCCTTTGAGAAATTCAGAAAGTATAAGAATGAAGTGAAGAACTAGATTGGAAAGAGTATCAAGACTCTTCGATCAGATCGAGGAGGTGAGTACTTAAGTATAGAGTTGACTCAGTTCCTCAAGGACCATAGGATATTATCCCAATAGACACCTCCTTATACACCTCAGCTCAATGGTGTATCTAAACGGAGAAATTGTACGTTGTTAGACATGGTACGATCCATGATGAGTTTCGCTAACCTACCCATCTCATTCTGGGGATATGCCCTAGAGACTGCAACTTACCTTCTGAATAGAGTTCTAACTAAGTCGGTAGTGTCTACACCATATGAGATATGGAAAGGGAAGAAGCCTGATCTTAAGGTTGTTAAGATTTGGGGCTATCTTGCCCACGTTAAAAGATACAACCCCGATAAGTTGGAATTAAGGACAGAGCGATGCAAGTTCGTAGGATACCCCAGGAAAACTTGTTGGTATTATTTCTATCTTAAGGACCAAAAGGTCTTTGTAGCCAAGAGAGAAGTGTTCCTTGAGTAGGAACACATTCTTGGCGGAGATAGTAAGAGCATGATAGAGTTGAGTGAGGTTGGAGAACCTAACTCAAGCACCACTCTACAACTCAAGTCTATTCTAGTACCTAATACATAAGTTCCAATTTTACATAGGTCCGACAGAGTATCCCATTCTCCTGAGAGATATGTGGGACATATTAGAGGAGAAGATGTTGAGGATATTGATCCTCAGACCTATGAGGAGGCTATTATTAGTATAGACTCCGAGAAGTGGTAAGAAGCCATGAATTCTAAAATGGATTCTATGTACTCCAATAAGGTTTGGAACCTAGTTGATGTGCCCGAAGGTATTGTACCCATCGATTGCAAGTGGATCTTTAAGAAAAAGATCGGAGTAGATGGAAAGGTAGAGACCTATAAAGCAAGGCTAGTGGCGAAGGGGTATTGTCAAAGGCAATGTGTTGTTTTTGACGAAACCTTCTCACCCTTAGTAATGCTAAAATCCATCTGAATTCTATTGTTATTGCAGCACACTCTGATTATAAGATCTGGCAGATGGATGTAAAAACTGCATTCCTTAATGGGAATCTCGAGGAGGAGGTGTATATGATACAACCTGAGGGATTCGTGTCCAATGACTGCCTAGATAAGGTGTGCAGGTTGCTTAGATCCATTTATGGACTAGAGCAAGCTTCCCGAAGTTGGAATATAAGATTTGATGAGGCAACCAGATCTTATGACTTCGTTAAGAATGAAGATGAGCCTTGTGTGTATAGGAAGGTAAGTGGGAGTGCTGTCACCTTTTTGGTATTATATGTGGATGACATCTTGATCATTGGGAATGATGTAGGAATGCTATCCACAGTATAGACTTGGTTATCTAGACACTTTTTCATGAAGGACTTAGGAGAAGCATCCTATATCTTGGTGATTTGGATAAATAGAGATAGATCCAAGAGGATGCTTGGTTTATCCTAGTCCAAGTACATAGAAACTATTGTCAAAAGGTTTGGCATGGAAAATTCCAAGAGATGTCTCATACCGATGAGACATGGGATATCGCTTTCTAGGAGTATATCCCCAAAGACTCTTGAAGAAAAAGCGAACATGGATAGGATACCCTATGCCTCAGCGATAGGGTCTATCATGTATGCCATGCTATGTACCAGGCCTGATATAGCGCATGCTCTGAGTGTCACGAGCAAGTATCAAGCGGATCCAGGCTTGGAGCACTAGAAATCAGTAAAGTGTATCCTAAAGTACTTGAGAAGGACTAAGGATCTTTTACTAGTATATGGAGGTAGTAGCCTCAGGGTTGAAGGCTACACAAACTCTAGTTTTCAGTTTGTTGTCAATGATAGCAAGTCGAATTCGGGATATGTATACACCTTGAATGGAGGAGTAGTGTGTTGGAAGAGTTCCAAGAAAGATGTGACTGCTGACTCGACCATAGAGGCAGAGTACATTGCTGCAACAACGGTACTAAAAGAGGGAGTCTGGATGAAAAAGTTTATCACAGATCTGGAAGTCGTGCTAGGCAACAAGGAGCTGATTCCCTTTTATTATGACAACAATGAGGCGATTGCACAAGCAAAGGAACCTATGTCTCATCATAAATCTAAGCATGTTCCGAGGATGTTCCACATGATCAGAGAGATCGTGACCCGAGGAGATGTAGTAGTAGAAAGACTTCCATCCGAAGATAACATTGCAGATCCACTGATAAAGTCGTTGTCTCATATTGTCTTTGAGCATCACAGGGGTCTGATGGGGATCAGACACATTGGTGATTGGCTTTAGGTCAAGTGGGAGATTGCTGGTCATAGGTGCCCAACAGCCAATCACATGAGTGATGACACGTGTGATTTGACATAGAATCTTTTTGCTTATATATTTTGACATTTATCACTTTATATTGACTATTGCATATATGCATGTATATATTATGATGTCCTTAGATCTGCGCAATGGGAATCGGATTGTGATGAGATCATGATAATGAAATTGATTCACCTTTAAACTTAGATCCTAAATAATCTCGGTCATAGGTTACTCAAGAGGGACATCGAGATAACCGGACAGATTGTTGTACTGTATGCCCGTCCATATGATGGATATAGTTGGTCTCATAGCTACTCGTGTGGGGACACTAGGGATACAGTACAGGTGCTGATTGGAGAATGAGTTCACTGATTGATCCGCTTACGGAATGCTGGATGGTTGATGATGCCTTATTGTCAAATAGCAATTCCGTAGCCCTAGTGATGTATTTGGTCCTTAGACTTGAGACACCAAGGATGTCTTATATGAGTGCTCCACTCTTTGATACCAGACTTATAGGTTTGGATGTCCTTGATCTAGTACAGTTGGTCATTGGGAGTGGCAGTCGACCTTACGAGGGCTTTTGAGTGTCGATAGAGGATCATCCACTCTCGGCGTCATAAGAGGAATATTCCATGTGTTCTTTCTCAGACAAATCATTGGCCATGGTCATTCGGATTGAGAGAGAAAGAGTTCTCCAGGAGAATCCAATTAGAGCGAGACTCAAGTAGAAACCGTATGGGTCTGACAGCAGCATGCCCGATATACAATCTCTGGGATATTAAATGGATGAGGGATTATAGGTACACGGTAATTGAGGATAAAAAGGTCCAATGGATTGGATTCCCTTGTATCGTCTGGGGACTATGGCGTAGTGGCCTAGTACGTCCGTAGTCGATGAGTCGAGTTAATTATTATGGAGATAATAATTCACTGAGCCAGAAGGAGTTTTGATAGGTATGACTCACAGCCTTCTCGATATTGGGTCTAGAGGGTGACACACATATGATAGGCATTACGATGAGTAGAGGTTCGGATATGAGATATCCGCTAGAGCCCCTATTTTATTGGATATCAAATAAGTCCCTGAATTATTGGATGCTATGGATGAGATCAAATAAAAGCCTATGAGAGATTGTTAGATAGAGATCCACTAATCTAAGAGACTTGGGTAATTGGATAGAGATCAAATACCTAGTAGGGGAGGATACATTAGGGTTAAGTTGACAAGGGACCTCTATAAATAGGAGGGAATAAGTGGTTTATAGGCGAGAGCCTTTTACTTGCCTCTCCTATTCTCATCCCCCTCTCCACCTCAAAGCAAGTCTAGAGTTTTGAGGAGCGTCGTCGCAGCCCTGCTGTGTGGATTACCGCTAGAGAGGAGGGCTCTTGACCTTTTTCATCCTCTCCTAGAGATCTATAGGGATTTAGAGATATACAATCTCCCTAGGTAACACAATCTATCTCACACATGATTTTCTATTTTGTGGATATTTGAACACCAATCTTCGCACGACGATGAATATATTTTTGAAAATTGGAGATTTTGTTTTCTATTTTTCCGCTATACATGTGATGTCGCCCACCAAGATTTCCCAACAGGCAGGCCGCCTGCAATAGCGGTCGCAAGGGCGATGCCCGCAAGTAGGTTGTTGCGCGTAGCAACTGTTGTTGCGTGCAATTGCAGTCACATATGGCTGGCCGCCATTTTCTGCGTGCAGTTGCAACCGCAGATGGCCGACCACCCGTAGCAGAGCCGCTTTTATCGCACAGGCACTATGCCTACGGCGCAAGTGGCAGCACTCGTGGGCGCTGCCTGCGGGCACAATGCCTGCAGTGGCACTCACCCGCGGGTGAGCGATCTGAAGTGGCGGTCGCCGCTTGCAGCGTCGACCGTAGGGGTAATTGCCCACATGGGTGGCGCTTGTGGGAGCAGCCCCTATGGGCAGAGGTTGAGGGCCGTCGATAGGGTGGTGACAGCCGTAGCAAGCAAGAGAAGGAGGGTTAGGTTTTTTAGGCAAAAAGATAGTTTTACCCCTATGAATTTAAATTTTTTTAATTTTATCCTTTTTATCTAAAATTACAAAAATACCCCTCATAATTCAAAAAAATTCCTATATATACTTAATTTTAGAAAATATTAATTAATTAAAAATTTTAATTAATTAATTTTTATTATTATCTAGTAGTCCAACATAATGATATTTACATGTGATGTATGATGTGGACGGATGATTATGGACCGTGTGATGTGTGTGTACTTGTGATTATTATTATTAGGGCCTACGAGCCTCTATTTTATTTCTCGTTTATTGTGGGGCCTACATGTCTATGATTAAGTCGTAATCACATGAGGAAGCACAACGGGAGCATGGAAGCGATAGCAGAACCCACGATGTCAAGACAGACGATCGCGATATATGGAGATGTGTTGAGATGCCGACGAAACCGACGAGGATGAGATGGACGAAAACAGGGCATGGTGATGCACCGTTGCACATATAGATTTTGATATGAGTGATTATGCCCACTGGCTCAGGCCTGATCACATTAGGCTATGGTCCATGATCATCTAGTGTGATTGCTCATATGATGCATGATTGCTTATACACCTACTATATATATATATATATATATATATATATATATATATATATATATATATATATATATATATATATATATATATATATATATATATATATATATATATATATATATATATATTTGTAATGTAGATATATATTAAATATGTATAAGTGTGATATGTTATATTAGGAGACCAAATAAAAAATCTTCTCTCTCGATAATATTAAGTCGGTAAACATGAGGCAATTAGATTTACCCACATGTCCTTCCATCGTTATAGGTAGGGACTAATTCTCAATATAGGTTGAGTTGATTGAGTCTCTCGAGGCTCACTTATATTGTGATTCGCTATCTTGCCTATGATATAAAGATGTCACTAGTGACCTAAGGACATGATATGCTTGGTCAAGTCCCTCGAGGGTATATCATCGAATCAGACTTATCTTGTAACGATGGAGTTGACTTAACCAAACATCATAGTTGGTTAAGTCCCTCGAGACCATAGTGGTTTAGAGGCCGAACAAGATGGGAATCATAAGGAGTTGTGATCAACAAGAGTTGTCTACCTTTTGGGCTTAGTGTGATGGGTTGAGTCCCTCGAGAATACACTAAGATGTTGACTGGATCCTGATCCCCACTAGAAGTCTGTTGGAGACTTCTGTTTCACGTGTTGAGGGTGTCGTGTGACTCGCTAGTAAAATAGTGGGAGCATATTAAGATAGAAGTCCATATCTTAATTGTTTATTTTTTATAAAATCTGTAAGTTATTTATTTCTGCTACGTCTTTATTTTCAGAAAATATCGCTTTCAAATCCTTTACGTGGCATACTTGATGTCAACCATCTCACTGGTCTAAATTATACGGATTGACTCTGCAACTTAAGAATTATTCTCATGGTGGAGAAAATCGCGTACGTCTTTTTTACAATGATGCTATGCTTGGGGAAGGGGCAAGTGAGGAGGAGATTGCTCATTACGTGAAGTATATAGATGACTCTACTCTTGCTTAGTGTTATATATTAGGGCTCCATGACTCCGAGTTACATAGACAACATGAAAAGATAGATGCCAAATCTATTCTCTTACATGTTCGTAAACTATTTCAGGAATAGGGAAGGACTTAACGATATGAGATATCTAAGAACCTCTTCCGTGCTAGGATGACTTAGGGGATACCGGTTCAGAACCATATCCTAAAGATGATTGAGTAGATAGATAAATTCATAGGTCTATGAATGATCCTAGAGGATAACCTGTGTGTGGATCTTGTACTTCAATCCCTACTAGATTCCTTTTCACAGTTCATAATGAATTTTAATATGAACAAGCTTGAGATGACTCTTCTTGAGCTCCTTAGTATGTTGAGAGAGGCAGAGAGCACTATCAAGAAAGAGAAGCCAGTTCTCTATACTAGTGAGACCAAAAAGAAAAGGAAAGTAGAGAAGTCCCTTAAGAAGGGCAAAGACAAGGGTAGATCGGAAAAAGTAAAGGTTGCTAAGAAAGATCCGACAAAGGACAAAGGCCAATGTTTCCACTACGACAAAGATGGGCATTAGAAGAGAAACTGTAAAGAGTACCTTGCAAAGAGGGCAAAACAGATTCATGATTAGTCTCCATTTGTTAGACTCTTATGATAACATATGAGTATTGGATACCGGTAGTACTTATCATATTTATAATTCATTGCTGGTTCTAGCAAGACATAAAAGATTGGCGAGAGGCAAGATGGACCTCAAGATGGCAATGGACCAAAGTTGCTATAGTAGCTATTGGCGAGGTCGACCTACATTTGCCTAGTGGAGCTAACATTACATTGGATGCATGCTATTTTGTTTCTTCTATTATCAAAAACATTATTTCCATTTCATGTTTGATAGTTAGTAGATATAAATTAGTTTTTGAGAACAATGGTTGTTCAATATTATTAGATGATGAGATCATCACGAGAGGAACATTGCATAATGGTTTATTTATCCTAGACATTGTTTCACATATCATGTATGTAAGTGTGTCCAAGAGGAAACGAGGTGAGATGAATAGTGTATACTTATGGCATTGTAGGCTAGGTCACATCCATGAGGGAAGAATCTAAAAGTTGTTAAAGGGTGGATATCTAGATCCATTCGACTATGAGTCATATACAACTTGCGAACGAGCCTTGCCTTCATGAAAAACTGACCAACTCTCCATTTAGTGGAACTGGAGAAAGAGCTACTGAGCTATTGGAACTCATACATAGTGATATATGTGGACCCATGTCAACTCATACAATAGGTGGTTACTCATACTTTATTACTTTTACTAATTAATTTCTTAAGGTATAGACATGTGAATTTGATGAAGTACAAGTTCGAAGCCTTTGAGAAATTCAGAGAGTATAAGAATGAAGTAGAGAACTAGACTGGAAAGAGTATCAAGATTCTTCGATCAAATTGAGGAGGTGAGTACTTGAGTATAGAGTTCACCTAGTTCCTCAAGGATCATGAGATTCTATTCCAATGGACACTTCCTCATACATCTCAACTCAATGGTGTATCTAAAAGGAGGAATCGTATACTATTAGACATTATGCAATCCATGATGAGTTTCGCTGGCCGACCTATCTCATTCTGATGATACGCCCTAGAAATTGTAGTTTACCTTCTAAACAGAGTTTCAACTAAGTCGATAGTGTCTACACTATATGAGATATGGAAAGAGAAAAAGCCCGATCTTAAGGTTGTTAAGATTTGGGGCTGTCATGCCTACGTTAAAAGACACAACCCCGATAAGTTGGAATCGAGGATGGAGTGGTGCAAGTTTGTAAGATACCCCAAGAAAACTTGTGGGTATTATTTCTATCATCTTGAGGACCAAAAGGTCTTTATATCTAAGAGAGTGGTGTTCTTTGAGAAGGAACACATTCTTAACAGAGATAGCGAGAGCATGATAGAGTTGAGCGAGGTTGGAAAACCAAGCTCAAGCACCACTCCACAGCCCGAGTCTGTTTAGGTGCCTAGCACATAAGTCCCGACTTTACGTAGGTCTAGTAGAATATCCCATCCTCTTGAGAGATATGTGAGACATATTAGAGGAGAGAATGTTGAGGATATTGATTCTTATACCTACGAGGAGGCTATTACGAGTATAGACTCCGGGAAGTGGTAAGAAGTCATGAATTCTGAGATGGATGACATGTACTCCAATAAGGTTTGGAACCTAGTTGATGCACCCAAGAGTATTGTACCCATCAGTTACAAGTGGATCTTCAAGAAGAAGATCGAAATAAATGGAAAAGTAAAGACCTATAAAGCAAGGCTAATGGCTAAGAGATATTGTCAAAGGCAAGGTTTTAACTATAACAAAACCTTCTCACCCGTAGTCATGCTAAAATCCATCCAAAATTTATTGACTATTGCAGCACACTATGTTATGAAATCTGGCAAATGGACGTGAAAACTGCGTTCCTCAATGGCAACCTCGAGGAGGAGGTATATATGATACAGCTTGAAGGATTCGTGTCCAAGGACTACCTAGATAATGTGTGTATGTTGCTAAAGTCCATTTATGGACTAAAGCAAGCTTCCCGAAGTTGGAACATAAAATTTGATAAGGCAATCAGATCTTATGACTTTGTTATGAATGAAGATAAGCCTTGTGTATATAGAAAGGTAAGTGGGAGTGTTATCACCTTCTTGGTGTTATATGTCAATGACATCTTGATTATTGGGAATGATGTAAAATGTTATCCATAGAAAAGACATAGTTATCTAGACACTTCTCCATGAAGGACTTAGGGGAAGCATTCTATATCTTGGGGATTCGGATATACAAAAATAGATCCAAGAGGATGCTTGGCTTATCCTAGTCTATGTACATAGACACTATTATCAAAAGGTTTGGCATGAAAAATTTCAAGAGATGTCTCATACCGATGAGACTTGGGATATCGCTTTCTAAGAATATGTCCCCAAAGACTCCTGAAGAAAGGGCAAACATGGATAGGGTACCCTATGTCTCAGCGATAGGGTCTATCATGTTTGTCATGTTATGTACCAGGCCTGATATAGCACATGCTCTGAGTGTCACGAGCAGGTATCAAGCGGATTCAAGCTTAGAGCATTGGAAAGTAGTAAAGTGTATCTTTAAGTACTTGAGAAGGACTAAGGATCATTTACTGGTATATGGAGGTTGTAGCCTCAGAGTTGAAGGCTACATGAACTCGAGTTTTCAGTCCAATGTCGATGATAGCAAGTCAAAGTTGGGGTATATGTACACCCTGAATGAGGAGCAGTGTGCTTGAAGAGTTCCAAGCAAGATACTACTATTGACTCGAACACAGAGATGGAGAAAATTGCCATAGTAGAGCCAGCATTGGAGGGAGTTTGGATGAAGAATTTCATTATAGATCTGGGAGTTATACCGTGTAGTGAGAAGTCGATTCCCTTATATTGCGATAACAATGGGGCGATTGCTCAAATGAGGGAACCTGAGTCTCATCAAAAGTGTTCTAAGGAGGTTCCACCTTATTAGAGAGATCGTGGCCCGAAGATGTTGAATATCATATTTTGATGATGAAACCAATTGAGAGTGTTTATGATTTAATCTATATTTTGAGTGATGCAGGAAGCTTCGATCAAGATGAGATAATTAAAGCAGGAAGAATCATGTTGAGCTGGAGAAAAACATGTTAGAAGATTGGACGTCGAGTCGGAGGATCGGTCGACATATCGATAGAAGGCTTCGGGCCATAGGTTCAGGCATCAGGCCAAAAAGAGCGGATATCGTGCTAAGGAAATCGGAGTTGTGGAGGTCAACTGGCCGATTGGGTAATAGGTTGCAAGAAAAGACGATGCGCCGAAGAATCGAATGAAGTGTCAATGAACCAATGACATGCTAGACAATATTTGATTAGCTTAGTAATAATTGTCTATATTGAAGTGGGTTTTAAATGTGTAGGATTAACTATGATAGTGATCAAGGCATAAAGTAAAATGAAGTCCCAAAATCAAGAACGAGATTTCGTTGGGAGTTCGAGAGTTTATCGAAAGTCTAGACGTTCGTTAGAAGTTCTATTGGAATTGATCGAGAACTCCAAGAGCTTACTAAAGAAGCTCATCAGAACTCACCAAGAAGATCGTCGTGAAGTCTAGGAGCTTACTGGGAGTCCACTAGAACATTGCCGAGAGATTGTCGGACGTTCGCCAAAAGCTCGCCGGAAGAAACCTAGACTTATGAACTTATTTAGCTTAGTGTATGCCTTAAAATTTATAGTTAGCATATAATTGGGTTAGAATTGGGCCAACTCAATTTGGGGTCAATTAAGGCCCAAGTTTGGGCTGTGCTAGGGCAAGTGAAAGGCCCAAACAGTGACCCAACTGTAGAATCTCAGATTTTGATGATGAAACCAATTGATAAGTGTTTATGATTTGATTTATGTTTTAAGTGATCTAGGATGCTTCGATCAAGGAGAGATAATTAAAGTAGGAAGAATCATGTTGGGCCGGTGGAACATGTTAGAAGATTTGATATCGAGCCGGAGGAACGGTCGACGTATCAACAGAAGGCTTCGAGCCATGAGTTCGGACATCAGGCCAAGAAGAGTGGATATTATGCCAAGGATATTGGAGTTGCGGAGGTCAATTGGCCGATTAGGCAACAGGCCGCAAGAGAGGACGATGCGTCGAAGAATCGAACAAAGCGTCGATGGACCAATGACATATCGGACAACATGATTCATGCTTAGCAATAATTGTCTCAATTGAAGTGTGTTTTACATGTGTAGGATTAACTACGATAGCAAGGCATAAAGCAAAATGAAGTCCCGGAGTCAAGAACGCGATTTCGTTGGGAGTTCGAGAGTCCGTCGAAAGTCTAAGTGTTCGTCTGAAGTTCTGTCGGAACCAATTGAGAAGTCCTAGAGCTTGCTAAAAAAACTCATCGGGACTCGCCAAGAAGATCGTCATGAAGTCCAAGAGCTTGCCAGAAGTCCGTTGCAACATTGCCGAGAGATTGTTGGAAGTTCGCTGGAAGATTGCCAGAAGCTCGCCGGAAGAAACCAAGACTTACAGACTTGTTTAGCTTAAGTATATCTTAGAATTCGTATTTAGCATATAATTGGGAATGGATTTGGGCCAACCTAATTATGGGCCAATTGGGCCCATGTAAGGACTGTGTTGGGCCCAATGAAAGGCCCAAACAGTGACCCAAGAGGTGACACTATCATAGCACAATCTCCGAGACTATGTCATGCGGTAGTACCACCTAGTGGCAGGGTGCCAGGCAGTGGTACCGCTCAGTGCAGTGTCAGTGTTAGACTTACACTAGCGGTGGTATCGCCCGTGCCTAGGAAATCCGGGATGAGATGTTTTTAAGCTCTAAGTATGAATCAACTTGAGGCCTATAAATACCCCTCTCATCCCTGGTTAACATACACAAACATAGAGAACTTAAAAAGGGAAAAACGCTGTTGTAATCCCTTATGAGAATCCTCCTCTTTTAGTCTAAGTGTTAGAATAGTTTGAGAGAGGAGTGAGTGCTTGTAAAGGTTGTCTCCTAAACCTGTAAAATAGAGAAGAGGGGTGTAAGAAGGAGGTTGATCTTCACCTATTAAAGGAAGATCGATAGTGGATGCCGGTGGCCTCGACGGAAGAGGAATCGGCAGAGTGGATGTAGGTCACGACAACCGAACTACTATAACTCGATTTGCATTTACTTGTAATTTACTTTTATAGCAAACTACCTCTCCTTAATGTGCTTTTACTACGCCTACACTCACATACGCTTTCAGGTTTCCGAAATCGGTTTTCAACATACGAAATAATTTTCCAAAACCGACGTGTTTATCGCTGCACTAATTCACCCCCCCTCTTAGTGCTGACCCTTTTCCTAACAGTTGGTATTAGAGACTCGTGATTTCTCACTTGGTTTAACACCTAAGAGAAATGATTCTTTTCAGCTTTCAAGAGAGACTTTCTCTCATTTGTCTCCCTTGTTCAATGGGATGGACTACACATATTGGAAAACTCAAATGAGAGTTTTCTTGTTTTCCTTGGATTTAAATTTATGGAGTATTGTGGAAAACGGTTTTCGAAAGTCTTCTCTTCCAATGAACCATTGGAATGATTTGGAGAAGAAGACTTTTTCTTTAAATGCTAGAGCTATGAATGCTCTATTTTGTACCTTAGACAAAACTGAATTTAATAGGGTTTCTACTTGCGAAACAACTCTTGATATTTGGCATATTCTTGAAACCACATACGAAGGCACTAGTAGAGTAAAGTTTTCAAAGATTAATCTTTTAATGCATGACTTTGAATTATTTCATATGAAACTAAGCAAAACCAATTGGAGATATATACACCCATTTTACGGATGTCGTTAATGATTTAAAAGCACTTGGTAAAAGTTTTTTGAATTTTGAACTTGTTAACAAAGTTTTATGTTCACTTTCTAGAAATTAGGATTCTGAGGTAACGAAAATACAAGAATCTAAGAACTTGAACTATTTTCCCATTGAAGAATTGATTGGGTCTTTAATAACCTATGAAATGAATTGCATGGAATAAAACGAACTTAAGAACAACCTTCCAAAGAATAAAAAGGATTTCAGACTTAGAACAATCGAAGACCACTTGAGCATAAGCTCAAGTGATGGTGAACTTGAACTCCTCACTATTAAATTTAAAAAGTTCATAAAACAAGAATTGAAGAATAAAAATAAACTTAAAAAGAACGCAACTACTTGCTATGAGTGCAAGAAGAAGGAAGCACTTTGGGACAAATCGAGCTCATCCGAAGACGAGGAGAAAATCAACAAAGGCAAGGTAGCAAACTACACCTTAACGGCTTTCAACGATGAGGTAATCAAAATACCCTTAGTTTATTTTGAAATTACATGATTATTTGCATGAGTTATTTTTAATTTAGTTTAGAAAAATTATTTTTTTAATGTAATAAAAATGCTAAAAATAAAAATTTTAGGAATCATGCTTATCCTTCTAGTAATGATCATGAAAATTGTATGCTTTATGATAAAGGAATAAAATGTTAGACTTAAATCTAATGCTTAAGATAAATCCTATGTATATTTTTAAGAAGCATTAATGCGTATCATGTTGATTTCCTTATTGTTTCTCGATTTTGATTGAAGATGCTCTATGATTAATGGAATCATGTTTGATTTGAAGTAATGATTTCATACCATGCTTAATGAGTTTATATTTCAAAATTATGCATGATGATTCTTGAAATTTATGGATTATCGATTTTTACGATAATGAAAGTGGCTTTTTCGATTTTAAAAATGATGTATGTTTTGATTTGGCATAAATAAAAAAGGTATGCTTATATGAAATAGTGTAAGTATTGACGATTGTATATTTAATGATGCATACTGATGTAATAAAAATATTAAATATTTTGATACTATAATTGACGATTTTATGCATGAGATTTTTAAGTTATACATGATGATTTTTGTGATTTATTGATTTTAATGATTTTTATGATAAATCTTGCACTTTCAATTTAAGCAATGGTATATATTTTGATTTGGCATAGAAAAGACAAAAGCATGCTTGTATGAAACAAACTAAAAAGAGGAAAGCTTTCTCCTTAAAAAATTTCTCTATTTTATCGATTTTTCAAAAAAGGAGAGATTAATGAATCTATCTATGTTTCTTCTTGAATATATTGAAAATGATTTTGATTTAACGATTTGAATTTGAATGAGCTTTATCTTTATTTTTTGAGAGTTATAACTTGAGATTTTTTATGCATGAATCAAGATATTATATCATTTGATCTTCTATGTTTCTTTTTGCCATTTATAAAAAGAAGATATTTGTTGAAATAAGTCATGTCTTGTGGCATTCATGATTTGATTTTAATATCTTTCACATAATGATTTTTATATGAAACCTTTGTATTTTTGTGATGACTTGAACATTTATACAATTATGTTCTTCCCTTTTTCTTTCTTGTTTACAATGATGAAAGGGACAAAGAAAATTGTTAGCATATCAAGAGATTGATAAATCAATTAATATCATTTTGAATCTCTTGAAAATAATTTTGATGACTTGATAATTTGAATTTGAATGAGTTTTATTCAAATCATGGTCTTGATTTCTTAGAATTACTTGAGATTTTTTTTGCTTAATCAAGATCTCTTCTTTTTACTCCTACAATTTTTTTTTGATATTTTATTTAAGATTATATTTACTATATGAATCATGTCTTTTGGTGTTTACATAATCTTATCTCTAATGATATGATTTATTTTTGTATAACTCCATGTATTCATCACCCAATTAATTTTTCTTGATGAGATGAAATGAATGTGATGAAATGAAATTATGCATGAAATACAAATGAGAAGTTATGATCAAGCATGATATGATATAATTTGACAAATTGATAACATCATAATATGAAATATTTATGATTTGGAATGATGCATGCAATACTTATGATTTTACTATAATAATATATATATGATGGTGGCACTTTGAAATAAGAATGATTACTTATCTTTGTCATGCTTTGAAAATTATTGTAAAGGAAAAAAAAAGGATACAAAATTGTATTCTTCCCTTCTTTTTGACAATGACAAAGGGGGAGATAGCTAGCTTGCACAAGTCAAGATGATGCAAAAACTTACTTGCTTGCACATCTAAAGAGAAGCAAAAATTGCAAACATACATATCACAAAAAGAGGCAAAACTTTTTAGTTTGCTCATCTTAAAAGCAAGAAATGCTATCTTGCAATCTCAAGAGAAGCAAAAGTGATATCTTGCCTATGTCAAGAAGCAAAACTTACAACTTACATTACAAAAGGAAGCAAGAATTGCTAGTTTGCACACTTCAACAAGAATGCTATCTTGCATTTGTTTTTGAAAACTTGCTAGATTGCACGCTCTTAAATGATATGAATTTGCTAGCTTGCACGATGATTAAACTTAAGATTTATTATGCAACGATTTGAACTTGCATCTCAAATAATTAGAAAGATACACTTCTCCTTTTTGTTAGTGACAAAGGGGGAGAAGTATGATCATGGTATGCATGATGATGTGTTGCAAATATTTATGATGAAATTTACAATAACTTGAATTCAGCTTGAATTTAAGGTTCTATCAATATGATATATTGATAGGGGGAGTTTGTTTAAACTCTAGGAGTTAAGGTTAACTCCATCATCAATTGGTTGTCATCATAAAAAAGGGGGAGATTGTAGAATCTCGAATTTTGATGATGAAACCAATTGATAAGTGTTTATGATTTGATCTGCATTTTGAGTGACGCAAGATGCTTTGATCAGGGAGAGACAATTAAAGTAGGAAGAATAATATTGGGCCGGTGGAACATGTCAGAAGATTGGATGTCGAGCCGAAGGAACGGTCGACGTATCGACATAAGGCTTCGGGCCATGAGTTCAGGCATCAGGCCAAGAAGAGGGGATATTACGCCAACGATATTGGAGTTGCGGAAGTCAACTGGCTGATTGGGTAATAGGCCGCAAGAGATAATGATGCGCCGAAGAATCAGACGAAGCATCGATGAACCAATAACATACCGGACAATATGATTCATGCTCAATAATAATTGTCTAGATCGAAGTATGTTTTACATGTGCAGGATTAACTATGATAGTAAGGCATAAAGCAAAATGAAGCCCTGGAGTCAAGAACATGATTTTGTTGGGAGTTCGAGAGTCCGTCGGAAGTCCGGACATTCGTCGAAAGTTCTGCCAGAACCAACCGAGAAGTCTTAGAGCTTACCAAAGAAGCTCATCGAAACTCGCCAAGAAGATCATCGTGAAGTCCAAGAGCTTGCCGGAAGTCCGCTGCAACATTACCGAGAGATCATTGGAAGTTCGCCGGAAGATCGCCAAATGAACCCAAGACTTTCGGACTTGTTGAGCTTAAGTATGTCTTAGAATTCATAGTTAGCACATAATTGGAATTGGATTTGGGCCAACCCAATTAGGGGCCAATTGGGCCCATGTAAGGACTATGTTGGGCCTAATAAAAGGCCCAAATAATGACCCAAGAGGTGACACCGTTGTGGTATAGTCTCCGAGACTATGTCAGGAGGTGGTACCGCCCAGTGGCTGGGTGTCAGGCAGTGGTACTGCCCAGTGTAGTGTTAGTGTCAGATTGACACAAGCGATGGTATCGCCCAACATAGGCAATGGTATCGCCCGTGCTTAGGAAACCCGAGATGAGATATTTTTATGCTCCAAGTTTGAATCAACTTGAGGTTTATAAATACCCCTCTCATCCCTAGTTTGTTAGGATCGGAGCGGCACTAAGAGGGGGGGGTGAATTAGTGCAGTGGATTAAAACGTCGGTTTTGGAAACTTTTTCGTACGATAAAAACTGAACTCGGAAGTGCTTAACTTGAAAGCGTGTTCGTAAATGTGTGTAGTAAAAGTAATGAGGAAGTAAAGCACTTATAAAGATTTGCAGTAAGGTAAAGTGCAATAAATAAATGCAAACCAGTGAACACGCTAATTTTAAAGTGGTTCGGTCAAAATGACCTACATCCACTTGCGAAGCCTTCTTCGATGAGGCTCCCAACTTCCACTAACAAATCACTTTGAAGGGGAAGGACAAATACCCCTCTTACAACTTTTTACAAGTGGTTCACACTCTTACAAAGTTTCAACGAGAAAGAAGGAGGTGAACACTCAAGTAATTGAAAATAAGACTTGCTAAAGACTTTGCTAAGGCTTTTATCTCAATCTATTGCTTCTCAAAAGTTATAATCTCTGCTGAGAATTGAGAGGTATTTATAGGCCTCAAGAGGATTCAAATTTGGGCTCCAAAATTTGAATTCTCTTCGGTTCCCGAAGCTAGCGGTGCCACCGCCTGTTAGTTCTGACACTGATAGTGTATTGGGCGGTGCCACTACCCAGTCCAGCGGTGCCATCGCCTAGCTCTTCGGGTGCTGGGCGGTGCCACCGCCCAACCTCAATGGTCACTGGTTAGGCTTTAAGTCCAGCCCAAACCAGGTTTCATTTTGGGCCCAGTTGGCCCCTAATCAAGATATAGGATTATTTCTTAATCCTAACCTTAATTACATGCAAACTACATAATTAAAAACATAATCCTAAGCAAGTTTTTAACCGGTGAACTTCAAGTCTTTTTCCGGCGAGCTTTCCGATGATCTTCCAACGGACTTCCGATACGCCCTTGGATTTCTTCCGATACGCCCAAGCGAGTAGCTGAGCCTTCTTGGTAATCTCTGCGAACCTCTGATGATCTCTTCGACGGACTTCCGAAAACTCCGACAAGTCCCCGATTTCTTCTCGATTGGTTCTGACAGCATCTCCGACGAATCTTCGAACTCTCAAACACCCATCGAACTTGATTCTGGTAGACTTGCTTTATGTCTTCAAGCTTTCGTAGTTAATCCTGCATACTTATCTCAACATATGGATTAGATAAAACATGACAATTGGCTTCATCATCAAAATCCGAGATTCAACTATCTCCCCCTTTTTGATGATGACAATCAATTGATAACGGAGTTAACCTTAACTCCCCCTATCTATATGCTATACTTGAGATAAGTCATTCTTGAATTCAAGGCCTTTGAATTCAAGAGACATATTGATAAGTTAAACCTTATCAATACTCCCATAATGATTCCTATCATGATGTATCTTTCTGAAAATGATGTCAAGACTTGACAACCATTTTCCAGTTTTATATTTCAAACGTGAATGATAGTAATGATTGCAATTCATCATATGGTAAGATATCAATATGTAAAATTGTGATGCAAGTTCTTGATATCTTAACATAATGCAAATATTTCAAGTGTTTAGCAATCATAGCATTTCTATCATCAATTTACCATATATTTCAATACAAGCTTCTTTAACATAATTCAAATTCAAATATGGCTCTCATAGCATCAATTCATATATTTCTCCCCCTTTGTCATCAACAAAAAGGAGAACGAGATAAGCAAATTTTAAACATAAGTGCGGTAATGATTCATGTCATAACTAGGTTCATGTCATTTTTCAACAATGAGTGATAGGATACCAATTATACAAACATTTCAAGGAAAGCATGACATGGAGATAGCTTTGAATACTTCTTCCTTTTTATTTATTATTATCTTTTTGCATGAAAGAGAAAAACCATTTGTGAGTTTACTCGAATGAAGTTAAAATCGATAAGAGATTAAATCACGCTTCACTTTTATAAGGATCAAGATATGTATGTGAATCAATATCCTTGCAAGTAAAAAATCTCCCTTTTTCAAGAAGGAAATTATAAGGAATCATTTTATCAAATCCATTTCTCGAAAATATTTTTCACATTATAAGCCTATGAGAGATGCATTTGCTAATTGATTCCATATGTCAAAAATCAATGATATGAATCAAACTCGATATGACATATGCTTATGAAAGCTACATTAAGTTCGGAAGAGAATAAGGTATCAACAAAATCCGAAAATAAAATTTAACACTTTCATGCATTCAGACAAGGTTTTGCAATCATGAAGATAAAATATGCTTATTATCATGAAAATTTTTATATCCAAAACACATAATTTCCAACATGTTATTAAGTCATGTAATCATGTAAAATCATCATAGCAATTAAGTGATTTGATCATTGAATCAAGAAAGTCCAAAAAATAAATTTAATGAGTTCAAGCATTTGGATACATTAACATTCCTAATTCTCTTCTAATGAAATCAAATTGTTCTTTACTTAAAGGCTTTGTAAAAATATCAGCTAGTTGATGTTTAGTATCAATGAACTCTATAACTACATCATGATTAGTGACATGATCTCGTATAAAGTGATGTCTATATCAATATGTTTTATTCTTGAGTGTTGAATGAGATTCTTTGTTAAACATATAGCACTTGTGTTATCACATTTAATGGGAATATTTTTAAGATGAACTTTATAATCTTCTAAGGTATTTTTCATCCACACAACTTGTGCACAACACGCACTAGCTGCAATATACTCAGCTTCGATTGTTGATAGTGCAACTGAGTTTTGTTTCTTAGATGACCAGGAAACAAGAGCATGTCCCAAAAATTGACATGTTCCTGATGTACTTTTTCTATCTATCAGCATCCGCCAAAATTGACATCTGCATAAGCTATTAAATCGAATTTTTCTGATTTCAGATACCAAAGTCCTAAATTTGGAGTTCCTTTAAGATATCTAAATATTCTTTTAACACTCTTGAGATGAGATAATTTAGGATTAGATTGAAACCTAGCGCAAAGTCCCACACTAAACATAATATCCGGTCTAGTCGCGGTGAGGTAGAGTAGACTACCTATCATTCCCCTATACGTTTTTTTATCAAAATTTTCATTGTTTTCATCCATATCTAACTTAGTCGAAGTACTCATAGGGGTGTTTATTATTTTTGAATTATCCATGTTAAATCATTTTAATAATTCTAATGTATATTTAGATTGGTTAAGAAATATACCATCACTAAGTTGTTTGATTTGCAATCCTAAAAAGAATGTTAATTCACCCATTAAACTCATTTCAAATTCATGACTCATATTTTTGGCAAATGATTCATATAGTGATTCATCTGAAGAACCAAAAATAATATCATCAACATAAATTTGCACAATAAGAAAATTGTTTTCAAAATATTTGATAAACAATGTAGTATCAACCTTGCCTTTGGTAAACTTATTTAAAATAAGAAAGGAACTAAGCCTTTCGTATATAGAAATCCGATTAAACTCATTTTTGTCCAAAACGCAAAATATGGCATTCATAGCCTTTGTGTTTAAAGAAAAATACTTCTTCTCCAAATCCGACCATTCATTCATCGGTTTAGAGGAAAGTTGAAAACCATTTTCAACAATATTCCATAAATCCAAATTCATAGAAATTAAGAAAACTCTCATTCGAGTTTTCAAATAAGTGTAGTCCAATCCGTTAAACAACGGTGGACGAACAACCGAAAAGCCCTCTTGAAAGCCATGAAGAGTCATTTCTCTCGAGTGTAAATCTGAAATGAGAAATACCGTGCTCTGATACCAATTGTTAGGATCGGAGCGGCACTAAGAGGGGGGGGTGAATTAGTGTAGCGGATTAAAACGTTGGTTTTGGAAACTTTTTCGTACGATAAAACCTGAACTCGGAAGTGCTTAACTTGAAAGTGTGTTTATAAATGTGTGCAGCAAAAATAATGAGAAAGTAAAGCACCTATAAAGATTTGCAGTAAGGTAAAGTGCAATAAATAAATGCAAACCAGTGAACACGCCAATTTTAAAGTGGTTCGGTCAAAATGACCTACATCCACTTGCGAAGCCTTCTTCGATGAGGCTCCCAACTTCCACTAACAAATCACTTTGAAGGGGAAGGACAAATACCCCTCTTACAACTTTTTATAAGTGGTTCACACTCTTACAAAGTTTCAACAAGAAAGAAGGAGGTGAACACTTAAGCAATTGAAAACAAGACTTGCTAAAGACTTTGCTAAGGCTTTTATCTCAATCTATTGCTTCTCAAAAGTTATAATCTTTGCTGAGAATTGAGGGGTATTTATAGGTCTCAAGAGAATTCAAATTTGGGCTCCAAAATTTGAATTATCTTCGGTTGCTGAAGCTAGCGGTGCCACCGCCTGTCAGTGGCGGTGCCACCGCTTGTCAGTTCTGACACTGATAGTGTACTGGGCGGTACCACTACCCAGTCCAGCAGTTCCATCGCCTAGCTCTTCGGGTGCTGGACGGTGCCACCGCCCAGACCGGCGGTTCCACCACCCGACCTCAATGGTCATTGGTTGGGCTTTAAGTCTGGCCCAAACCAGGTTTCATTTTGGGCCCAGTTGGCCCCTAATCAAGATATAGGATTATTTCTTAATCCTAACCTTAAATACCTGCAAACTACGTAACTAAAAACATAATCCTAAACAAGTTTTTAACTGATGAACTTTAAGTCTTATTCCGACGAGCTTTCTGGTGATCTTCCGGTGGACTTCTAATGCGCCCTTGGATTTCTTCCGACGGACTCACAGTTGGCTCCCGATCTTGTGGCGAAATCAGCGAGTAGCCGAGCCTTCTCGGTGATCTCTACGAACCTCCAATGATCTCTTCGGCGGACTTCCAAAATCTCTAACAAGTCCTCGATTTCTTCTCGATTGGTTCCGACAACATCTCCGACGAATCTTCGGACTCTCAAACACCCATCGAAATTGATTCTGGTAGACTCGCTTTATGTCTTCAAGCTTTCGTAGTTAATCTTGCATACTTATCTCAACATATGGATTAGATAAAACATGACAATTGACTTCATCATCAAAATTCGAGATTCAGCATAGTTAACATACACAAGCATAAAGAATTTAAAAAGGGAAAAACGTTATTGTAATCTCTTATGAGAATCCTCCTCTTCTAGTCTAAGTGTTAGAATAGTTTGAGAGACGAGTGAGTACTTGTAAAGGTTGTCTCCTAAACCTGTAAAAAGGAGAAGAGGGTGTTGAATCTCGGATTTTGATAATGAAACTAATTGATAAGTGTTTTGATTTGATATGCGTTTTGAGTAACGCAGGATGCTTCGATCATGTTGAGACAATTAAAGTAAGAAAAATCATGTTAGGCTGGTGGAACATGTCAGAAGATTGGACATCAAGCCAGAGGATCAATAGACGTATTGACAGAAGGCTTCAGGCCATGAGTTTGGGCATCGGGCAAAGAAAAGTGAAATTGACTGAGAAGTCCCAGAGCTTGCTAAAGAAACTCATTGGAACTCACCAAGAAGATCATCGTGAAGTTCAGGAGCTTACCGAGAGTCTGCTGGAATATTGCTGAGAGATCATAGGAAGTTCGCCGGAAGATCGCTAGAAGCTTGCTGGAAGAAACCTAGACTTACGTACTTTGTTTAGCTTAGTAAATATCTTAAAATTCATAGTTAACACATAATTGGAATTAGAATTGGGCCAACCCAATTAGGGGATAATTGGGCCCAAGTTTGGGCTGTGTTGAGCCAAGAGAAAGGCCCAAACAATGACCAAACAGGTGAAACCATCGTGGTACAATTTTCGAGATTGTGTCAGGCGATGGTACTACCAGTCTAGGCGATGGTACCACCCAAACATAGTCTTCTAGGCAGTGGTACCACCAGACTGGGTGGTGGTACCTCCCAGTGTTAGGTTGCAGGCAGTGGTACCACCCAGTGCAAGCGGTGGTACCACTTGTACCCTGAAATTTTAGGAGTTTGAATTTTGTACTCCAAATTTGAATCCATTTGGGGCCTATAAATATCCTAGCTATTCCTGCATGGATAAGCAAGAAATATTGAGTAAAACACTATAATTCTAAAGTTGTAAACCTTAGAAAGTTTAGTTCCCTCCTCCCAAAGCTTAAAGAGAGTTCTAAGGGAGGTGTGAGAGGGATACCTTGTGATAGAGGGTTGTAAAAGGTTGTCTCCTAAACCTGTGGAAAGAAGAAGAGGGGTGTAAAAGGTGGTTAGTCTTTTCTTATTGAAGGAAGACCGATAGTGGATGCCGGTGGCCTCGACGGAAGAGGAATCAGTAGAGTGAATGTAGGTCACGACAACCGAACCACTATAAATCTGGTTTGTGTTTCTCTTGAGTAATTTATTTTAACTGCAAACCACTTTACTTGCTTTACATCCACTATGCTCTTTCATATACTTTCAAAGTTATTACCTTTACGAAATGGTTTTTCATTGGAAACATATTTAATCGCAATGAAGTTTTGAACCGACATAATTTTTACCGCTGCACTAATTCACTCCCCCCCCCCCTTCATAGTGTTGATCTTTTCCTAATAATTGGTATCAGAGTAAGGTTTTTCTCATTTGGTTTAACACCCAAAGAGAAATAGCTCTTTTCAGCTTTCAAGAGGGACTTTCTCTCATTCGTCCTCCCTTGTTCAATGGGACAGACTACACATATCGAAAAACTCGAATGAGAGTTTTCTTGCTTTCTTTATATTTGAATTTATGGAATATTGTTGAAAGCGGATTTCAAAGGCCTTTTCTTCCAATGAACCATTGGAATGATTTGGAGAAGAAAACTTTTTCTTTAAATACTAGAGCTATGAACGCTCTATTTTATGCCTTAGACAAAAACTAGTTTAATCGGGTTTCTACTTGCGAAACAGTTCTCGACATTTGACACATTCTTAAAACCACTCACGAAGGCACAAGTAGATTAAAGGTTTCAAAGGTCAATCTTTTAATACATGATTTTGAACTATTTCAAATGAAGTCGAGCGAAACCATTATTGACATGTATACCCGTTTTACGGATATCGTCAATGATTTAAAAGCTCTTGGCAAATGCTTTTCTAATTTTAAACTTGTTAATAAGATTTTACGATCACTTTCTAAAAATTAGGATTCAAAAATAACAGCTATTCAAGAATCAAAAAATTTGAATATTTTTTTGATCGAAGAACTTATCGGGTCTCTAATAACCTATGAAATGACGTGCAATGCACATGAAGAACTTAAGAACTACCTTCCAAAGGACGGGAAGGATTTTAGACTAAGAACAATCGAAGACCACTCGAGCATAAGCTTAAGTGATAGTGAACTTGAACTCCTCACTATGAAATTTAAAAAGTTTATGAAACAAAAATTAAAGAACAAAAAAAATGTAATTACTTGCTATGAACGCAAGAAGAAGAAGAAGACTTTGGATAAATCGAGCTCCTCCGAAGACGATGAGAAAATCAACAAAAGCGGGATGGCAAACTATGCCTTAACAGCTTTTGACAATGAGGTAAAATGCTCAAACGAAACCCCCTTAGTTTATTTTGAAATTACATGATGCATTTCTTGAATTACTTTTAATTTAGTTTAGAATAATTATTTTCCTTGAAAATTACATGTTTAATAAATGAAAATGTAAAAAATTAGGAATCATGCTTATCTAGTAATTTTTGAAAATGATCATGAAAATTACATATTTTATGATAAACAAACAAAATGATTTTGATTAAAAAATGTCTTATGAAATCATGCTATATTTGTTTAAGAAGTAATAATATGTATCATGTTGATTTCCATATTAGTTCTCGTTCTATGATTTATGAAATCATGCTTGATGAAATAAAGTAATGATACATAATGATCATGCTTAATTAGTTTATCTTTCGAAATTATGTATGATGATTCTAGCGATTTATAGATTATCGATTTTTACGATAATGAAAGTGGTTTTTTCAATTTTAAAAATGAAGCATATTTTGATTTGGTATAAATGAAAAAGGCATGCTTATATAAAATGGTGTAAGTGTCATGCTTGATGATTGTATATTTAATAATGCATAATGATATAATGAAAATATTAAATGTTTTGATACCATGATTGACGATTTTATACATGAGATTTTAAAGTTATATATGATGATTTTTGTGATTTATTGATCTTGATGATTTTTGTAATAAATCTTGTACTTTTGTTTTCAACGATGATATATATTTTAATTTGGTATAAAAAAGACAAAGACATGCTTGTATGAAACAAACAACTAAAAAGAGAAAAGCTTTCTCCTTGAAAAATGATTTTGATTTGACGATTTGAATTTGAATGAGTTTTACTCAAATCTTGATCTTGACCTATTGGAATAACTTGTGATTATTTTTTAATCAAGATCTCTTCTTTGTACTCCTACAATTTTTTCTTTAGTATTTTATTTAAAGAAGAAATTTACTGTATGAATCATGTCAAATGGTCTTATCATTCATGACATGATTTCTATATATTTATGGCTTGTATGCCTTGAAATGATTGAAATATTTTACACCATTATGTTATTCCCTTCTTCTTTCTTGTTTACAATGACAAAAGGGGAAAGAAAATAGATAGCATCTCAAGAGTGTTGAATCTCGGATTTTGATGATGAAGTCAATTGTCATGTTTTATCTAATCCATATGTTAAGATAAGTATGTAGGATTAACTATGAAAGTTTGAAGACATAAAGTGAGTCTACCGGAATCAAGTTCGATGGGTGTTTGAGAGTCCGAAAATTCGTCGGAGATGCTGTCGGAACCAATTGAGAAGAAATCGGAGACTTGTCAGAGTTTTCGAAAGTCCACCGAAGAGATCATCGGAGGTTCGCGGAGATCACCGAGAAGGCTCGGCTACTCGTTGATTTCGCCACAAGATCGGGAGCTAGCTGGGAGTCCGTCGGAAGAAATCCAAGGGCGTATCGGAAGTCCACCGGAAGATCGCCGGAAAGCTCGTCGAAACAAGACTTGAAGTTCGCCGGTTAAAAACTTGCTTAGGATTATGTTTTTAGTTGCGTAGTTTGCATGTAATTAAGGTTAGGATTAAGAAATAAGCCTATATCTTGATTAGGGCCCAATTGGGCCCAAAATGAAACCTGGTTTGGGCCGGACTTAAAGCCCAACCAGTGACCATTGAGGTTGGGCGGTGGCACCGCCCAGCACCCGAAGAGCTAGGCGGTGGCACCGCTGGTCTGGGCGGTGGCACTGCCCAGCACCCAAAGTGCTAGGCGGTGGCACCGCTAGACTGGGCGGTAGCACCGCCTAGTACACTGTCACTGCCAGAACTAACAAGCGGTGGCACCGCCACTAACAGGCGGTGGCACCGCTAGCTTGGGAACCGAAGAGAATTCAAATTTTAGAGCCCAAATTTGAATCCTATTGAGGCCTATAAATACCCCTCAATTCTCAACAGAGATTACAACTTTTGAGAAGCAATAGAGTAAAAAAAAAGTCTTAGCAAAGCCTTAGCAAGTCTTACTTTCAAATTGCTTGAGTGTTCACCTCCCTTTCTTTCTTGCTGAAATTTTGTAAGAGTGTGAACCACTTGTAAAGGTTGTAAGAGGGGTGTTTGTCCTTCCCCTTCAAAGTGATTTGCTAGTGGAAGTTGGGGGCCTCATCGAAGAAGGCTTCGCAAGTGGATGTAGGTCATTTTGACCGAACCACTTTAAATCTGCGTGTTCCTTGAATATGTGAGTTGTTATTTTTCTGCAATCATTATCTACATAGAAGCAAGTTTTTGTTCTTCACTTTACTCTAGTTACTATCAAACGAAATATCTTCGCATTTTACAGAATCAGTTTCAAACCTACTAGTTTTAATCCGCTACACTAATTCACCCTCTTAGTGCCACTCTGATCGTAACAATTGGTATCAGAGCAAGGCTCACTCTCATATTTGGTTTAATACCTAAGAGAGATGGCTTACTCCGGCATGCATGAGGGATATTCTATTACACGTCCACCTATGTTTAATGGGTCGGATTACACGTATTGGAAAACACGTATGAGAATCTTCCTCATTTCCATGGATTTCAAGCTTTGGACTATTGTTGAAAATAGATTTCAAAAATCTTATCTTCCGATGAGCGAATGGAATGAATCGGAGAAGAAGGTTTTTACTTTAAACGCAAAGGCTATGAATGCCTTGTTTTGTGCACTAGACAAAATGAATTTAATCGCGTTTCAATTTGTGATTCTGCTTTTGATATTTAGAGAACTCTTGAGGTCACTCATGAAGGCACTAGCTGAGTGAAAGAGTCCAAAATCAACATTCTTGTGCACTCTTATGAACTTTTCCGAATGAAACCAAGTGAGTCCATCGGAGACATGTACACCCGTTTCACGGATGTCATCAATGGACTCAAAGCTCTTAGTAAAGATTTTTCTAACTTTGAACTAGTAACTAAAATCTTAAGATCCCTTCCTAAAAGTTGGGATCCAAAAGTTACTGTCATTCAAGAGGCCAAGGACCTTAAAACATTCCCTCTTGAAGAACTAATTAGGTCTCTAATGACATGACCTACGAAATGTCATGTCAAGCTCATGACGAGCTCGAGAACCCCCTTCCAAAGAACAGGAAGGATATGGCACTCAAATCACAAGAAGACCACTTGAAAGGAATATCAAGTGATGAGGACAGTGACAATGACATTGCACTTTTGACTCAAAAATTAAAAAAATTTATAAGAAAGAATAAATTTAAAAATAACACCAAAAACAAACTTGAACATAAAAAGGACCAAGTGATATGCTATGAATGCAAGAAGCTGGGGCATTTCAAAATAAATGTCCCCAAGCCAAAGGAGAACATCAAAGAAGAAGGCGCTCCAAGCAACGTGGGATGATTCAAGCGCATCCAAAGAACAGGAGTCCAACACCGAGCAAGTTACTCATTACGCCCTAATGGCCATCGGAGAGGAGAAACATACACCATCACAAGCTAGGAGCAAGAGATGGTACCTTGATAGTGGATGCTCAAGGCATATGACCGGAGATCCATCCCAATTCTCCAAGCTCACTAGCATAAACAAAGGCTATGTCACCTTCGGAGACAACAACAAAGGCAAAATCATTGGCAAGGGAACCATAGGTAACAAATTAAACTTTTCTATTGATAATGTATTACTAGTTGATGGATTGAAACATAATCTCTTGAGTATTAGTCAATTATGCGATAAAGGTTATATCGTTAGATTTGAATCAAATGTGTGTATTATTGAAAAACCAAACAATAACATGACTATGATTGCATTAAAACAAAATAATGTCTACACCATCAATCTTAATGAACTAGGTAATGAAATGTGTCTTTCCGCTTTAAAAGATGATGCTTGGCTTTGGCATAGGAGATTAGGTTATGCAAGCATGAAACTAATATCTAAGATCTCATCTAGAGAATTAATACGAGGGATTCCAAATATGAAGTTTGTTAAGGACAAAGTATGCGATGCATGTCAACTAGGTAAACAAATAAAAACTAGTTTCAAACCAAAAAATCAAATTAGCACCACTAGACCATTACAATTGATCCATTTGGACTTATTTGGACCAATTGACACGACAAATCTAGGAGGAAGCAAATACGCTTTTGTAATTGTAGATGATTATACTAGATACACTTGGACCTATTTCTTAGCTCACAAAAGTGATTGTTTCAAATGTTTCTCTAAATTTTGTAAACTCACTCAAAACAAAAAAGGTTTCATGATTTCATCAATTCAGAGTGATCATGGTGGCGAATTTCAAAACCACGATTTTCAAAATTTTTGTGAAGTTAACGGATATAACCACAACTTCTCTACTCCAAGAAACCCTCAACAAAATGGAGTAATAGAAAGAAAAAATAGAAATCTACAAGAAATGGCAAGAACTATGTTGAATGAACATAGTCTACCCAAGTATTTTTGGATTTTTGGGCCGAAGCCGTAAATATGGCTTGCTACATCATGAATAGGGTTCTAATAAGACCATCTCTATCAAAAACTCCCTATGAATTATGGAATAACAAAACACCAAATGTTTCTTATTTTAAAGTTTTCGGTTGCAAATGCTTTATTTTAAATGAAAAGGATGCCTTAGAAAAATTTGATGCTAAATCCGATGAAGGCATCTTTCTTGGTTACTCTTTTGTTTCTAAGGCTTTTCGTGTTTTTAACAAAAGAACCTTAGTTATAGAAGAGTCTATTCATGTAATTTTTAATGAAATTTTCGAGTTAAAGAAAAATGATTTTGATGATGATATTGGTTTTGAAAATTTGGATTTAAAGGAACCCCCTCCTCAAAATAGCAACTTAGATGCATCTTCTTCCAAAATCTCCTTACCCAAGGAATGGAAGTATGTAGATGCTCATCCAAAAGAGCAAATTATAGGAGATACATCACAAGGGATTCAAACTCAGTCTTCTTTCAAGAATTTTTGTGCTAATGCTACCTTTCTCTCTCAAATCGAACCTAAATGCATCGACGAGGTCTTGAAAGATGATTCTTGGGTCATTGCAATGCAAGAGGAATTGAATTAATTTGAGAGGAATGAGGTATAGAAGCTTGTTCCTAGACCTAGTGACCATTTAGTCATTGGTACTAAATGGGTCTTTAGAAACAAGCAAGACGAATATGGTATTGTGGTTAGAAACAAGGCTAGATTAATGTAATGGCCAAAGATTTCAACCAAGAAGAAGGTATCGACTATGAAGAAACCTTCGCTCCTGTGGCAAGATTAGAAGTCATAAGGATGCTCCTTGCCTATGCTAGTAATAATAATTTTAAGTTATTTCAAATGGATGTTAAAAGCGCTTTTCTTAATGGCTTTATTTCCGAAAAAGTTTATGTTGAACAACCTCCCAGATTTGAAAATAATAGCTTCACTAATCATGTGTTTAAATTAACTAAAGCTCTCTATGGTTTAAAACAAGCCCCAAGGGCTTGGTATGAGAGACTTAGTTCTTTTCTTATTAAAAATAATTTCACAAAAGGCAAGGTTGATACTACATTGTTTATCAAAAATTTTGAAAATAATTTTCTCATTATTCAGATTTATGTTGATGATATTATCTTTGATTCTACAAACGAATCTCTTTATGAATCTTTTGCTAAAACCATGAGTCTTGAATTTGAAATGAGTTTGATGGGAGAATTAACCTTTTTCGTAGGCTTACAAATTAAGCAACTAAGAAATGACATCTTTATTAGTCAAACTAAATATGCTTTAGATTTGCTAAAAAGATTTAATATGGAAAGCTCAAAAGCTATTAACACTCCTATGAGCACCTCCACTAAGTTAGAAGTTGATGAAAATGGAAAAAGCTTCGATCAAAAAACTTATAGGGGTATGATAGGAAGTTTACTTTACCTCACTACAACTAGACCAGATATCATGTTCAGTGTAGGACTTTGTGCTAGGTTTCAATCGAACCCTAAGATATCTCATCTCAAAGCGGTTAAAAGAATACTTAGATATCTTAAATGTACTACAAATCTAGGATTATGGTATCCAAAAACCGAGAAGTTTGAGTTAATTGCTTATGCTGATACAGATTTTGTTGGGTGTAGATTAGATAGAAAAAACACATCAGGAACATGTCAATTTTTGGGACATGCTCTTGTTTCCTGATCATCTAAGAAACAAAACTCGGTTGCACTATCAACAACCGAAGCTGAGTATATTGCAGCTAGTGCGTGCTGTGCACAAGTTGTGTGGATGAAAAACACCTTAGAAGATTATAAAGTTCATCTTAAAAATATTTCCATTAAATGTGATAATACAAGTGCTATATGTTTAACAAAGAATCCCATTCAACACTCAAGAACAAAACATATTGATATTAGACATCACTTTATACGAGATCATGTCACTAATCATGATGTAGTTATAGAGTTCATTGATACTAAACATCAACTAGCTGATATTTTTACAAAGCCTTTAAGTGAAGAACAATTTGATTTCATTAGAAGAGAATTAGGAATTTTAATGTATCCGAATGCTTGAACTCATTAAATTTATTTTTCGGACTTTCTTGATTCAATGATCAAATCACTTAATTGCTATGATGATTTTACATGATTACATGCCTTAATAACATGTTGGAAATTATGTGTTTTGGATATAAAAATTTCCATGATAATAAGCATGTTTTATCTTCATGATTGTATTGGAAAATCTATAGCAAAACCTTGTCCGAATGCATGAAAGTGTTAAATTTTATTTTCGGATTTTCTTGATACCTTATTCTCTTTCGAACTTAATGTAGCTTTCATAAGCATATGTCATATCGAGTTTGATTCATATCATTGATTTTTGACATATGGAATCAATTAGCTAATGCATCTCTCATAGGCTTATAATGTGAAAAATATTTTCGAGAAATGGATTTGATAAAATGATTCCTTCTTATAATTTCCTTCTTGAAAAAGGGAGATTTTTTACTTGCAAGGATATTAATTCACATACATATCTTGATCCTTATAAAAGTGAAGCGTGATTTAATCTCTTATCGATTTTAACTTCATTCGAGTAAACTCACAAATGGTTTTTCTCCTTCATGTAAAAAGATAATAACAAATAAAAAGGAAGAAGTATTCAAAGCTATCTCCATGTCATGCGTTCCTTGAAATGTTTGTATAATTGGTATCCTATCACTCATTGTTGAAAAATGACATGAACCTAGTTATGACATGAATCATTACCGCACTTATGTTTAAAATTTGCTTATCTCGTTCTCCTTTTTGTTGATGACAAAGGGGGAGAAATATATGAATTGATGCTATGAGTGACATATTTGAATTTGAATTATGTTAAAGTAAAGAAGCTTGCATTGAAATATATGGTAAATTGATGATAGAAATGCTATGATTGCTAAACACTTGAAATATTTGCAGGGCCAACTGGGCCCAAAATGAAACTTGGTTTGGGCCAAACTTAAAGCCCAACTATTGACCGTTGAGGTCGGGCGGTGGCATTACCCAGCACCCGAAGAGCTAGGCGGTGGCACCGTCCAGTACACTGTCAGTGTTAGAACTGACAGGTGGTGGCATCGCCACTGATAGGTGGTGGCACCGTCCAGTACACTGTCAGTGTTAGAACTGACAGGTGGTGGCATCGCCACTGATAGGTGGTGGCACCGCTAGCTTCGGGAACCGAAGAGAATTCAAATTTTGGAGCTCAAATTTGATTCCTCTTGAGGCCTATAAATATCCCTCAATTCTCAGTAGAGATTACAACTTTTGAGAAGCAATAGAGTAAAAAAAAAAGTATTAGCAAAGCCTTAGCAAGTCTTACTTTCAAATTGCTTGAGTGTTCACCTCCCTTTCTTTCTTGCTAAAATTTTGTAAGAGTGTGAACCACTTGTAAAGTTTGTAAGAGGGGTGTTTGTCCTTCTGCTATGATTGCTAAACACTTGAAATATTTGCATTATGTTAAGATATCAAGAACTTGCATCACAATTTTACATTGATATCTTACCATATGATGAATTGCTACCATTACTATCATTCACGTTTGAAATATAAAACTTGAAAATGGTTGTCAAGTCTTGACATCATTTTTAGAAAGATACATCATGATAGGAATCATGATGGGAGTATTGATAAGGTTTAACTTATCAATATGTCTCTGAATTCAAAGGCCTTGAATTCAAGAATGACTTATCTCAAGTATGGCATATAGATAGGGGGAGTTAAAGTTAACTCCGTTATCAATTGATTGTCATCATCAAAAAGGGGGAGTTTGTTGAATCTCAGATTTTGATGATGAAGTCAATTGTCATGTTTTATCTAATCCATATGTTGAGATAAGTATGCAGGATTAACTACGGAAGCTTAAGACAAAAAGTGAGTCTACCGAAATCAAGTTCGATGGGTGTTTGAGAGTCTGAAGATTCATTGGAGATGCTGTCGGAACCAATCGAGAAGAAATCGGGGACTTATCGAATTTTTCGGAAGTCCACCGAAGAGATCATCGGAGGTTCGCAGAGATCACCGAGAAGGCTTGGCTACTCGCTGATTTCGCCATAAGATCAGGAGCCAGCTGGGAGTCCATCGGAAGAAATCCAAGGGCGTATCGGAAGTCCGCTGGAAGATCGTCGGAAAGCTCGCCGGAACAAGACTTGAAGTTCGCCGGTTAAAAACTTGCTTAGGATTATGTTTTTAGTTACGTAGTTTGCATGTAATTAAGGTTAGGATTAAAAAATAATCCTATATCTTGATTAGGGGCCAACTGGGCCCAAAATGAAACTTGGTTTGGGCCAAACTTAAAGCCCAACTATTGACCGTTGAGGTCGGGCGGTGGCATTACCCAGCACCCGAAGAGCTAGGCGGTGGCCGAAGAGCTAGGCGGTGGCACCGTCCAGTACACTGTCAGTGTTAGAACTGACAGGTGGTGGCATCGCCACTGATAGGTGGTGGCACCGCTAGCTTCGGGAACCGAAGAGAATTCAAATTTTGGAGCTCAAATTTGATTCCTCTTGAGGCCTATAAATATCCCTCAATTCTCAGTAGAGATTACAACTTTTGAGAAGCAATAGAGTAAAAAAAAAAAGTATTAGCAAAGCCTTAGCAAGTCTTACTTTCAAATTGCTTGAGTGTTCACCTCCCTTTCTTTCTTGCTAAAATTTTGTAAGAGTGTGAACTTTGAACCACTTGTAAAGTTTGTAAGAGGGGTGTTTGTCCTTCCCCTTCAAAGTGATTTGCTAGTGGAAGTTGGGAGCTTCATCGAAGAAGGCTTCGCAAGTGGATGTAGGTCATTTTGACCGAACCACTTTAAATATGCGTGTTCCTTGAATGTGTGAATTGTTATTTTTCTGCAATCATTATCTACATAAAAGCAAGTTTTTGTTCTTCACTTTACTCTAGTTACTATCGAACAAAATATCCTCGCATTTTATGGAATCAGTTTCAAACCTACTAGTTTTAATCCGCTGCACTAATTCACCCCCCGATCCTAACAAAGAGAACCAAATTTGCTTGCTTGAATGATAAACTTAGACATCTTAATTTCTCGAATTTTAGACTTGAATCTTATTTTTTAATCAAGATTATTTTCCTATCATTTCTTCTATATACAAAAGAAGAGATATGTCAAAAATCATGATTTGATCTTTCATTTTTTGTGATTGAATGATTGGAATATTGATGTAATTATGAATGGTGAAATGAAATTATGCATGAAATACAAATGAGAAATTATGATCAAGCATGATATGATGTAATTTGACAAATTGATAACATCATAATATGAAATATTTATGATTTGAAATGATGCATGCAATACTTATGATTTTATTATGATGATGTAAATGACATATTATATATGATTTGAATCATGATTAAAATTGCCTTGATTTTAATTCAAGGTTTATCTCAATGGTGGCACTTTGAAATAAGAATGATTACTTATCTTTGTCATCCTTTGAAAATTATTGTAAAGGGAAAAAGAGATATAAAATTGTATTCTTCCCTTCCTTTTGAAAATGACAAAGGGGGAGATAGCTAGCTTGCACAAGTCAAAAAGATGCACAAATCTTGCCAACTTTCATGTGTGTAAAATTTGCTAGCTCACAAATTGAAGGAGAAAAACTTGCTTGCTTGCTAGCACATCTAAAAAGAAGATGCAAACGTACTTCATGTAATTTGCTTGATGTACAACATTGTATCTTGCTAGCTTGTTATCTTGCATTATTTTTCAAAAACTTGCTAGCCTTCATACTTCAAAGAGAAGTAACACTTGTCATATTGCTAGCTTGTATGTTGTAAAATAATATAAAATTTTGCTAGCTTGCACTTTGCAAAGGAAGCAAAAATGGCACTTCTCAAAAAGAGCTTGCTATCTTGCTTATCTCAAGAAGCAAAACTTACAACTAGCACATTGCAAAAAGAAAAAAGAATTGTTAGTTTGCACACTTCAACAATAATGATATCTTGCATTTGTTTTTGAAAACTTGCTAGCTTTTATGCTCTTAAATGATATAAATTTGCTAGCTTGCATGATGATTAAACTTGAGATTTATTATGCAATGATTTAAATTTGAACTTATATGTTTAAACACTTGCTTGTTGCACTTCTCCTTTTTGTTGATGACAAAGGGGGAGGAGAAGTATGATGATGTTATGCATAAGTTTTATGATAATATGTTGCTTGGATTTTTGAATCCAAGAGCTCTATCAAATATGCCATATTAATAGGGGGCGTTTGTTTAAACTCCGGGAGTTAAGATTAACTCCGTCATCAATTGGTTGTCATCATAAAAAAGAGGGAGAATATTGAATCTCGGATTTTGATGATGAAACCAATTGATAAGTGTTTTGATTTGATATGCATTTTGAGTGACGCGGGATGCTTCGATTAGGTTGAGATAATTAAAGCAGAAAGAATCATGTTGGGCCGGTAGAACATGTCAGAAGATTGGACATCGAGCTAGAGGATCAGTCGACGTATCAACAAAAGGCTTCGGACCATGAGTTTGGGCATTGAGCCAAGAAGAGCGGATATTGCGCCAAGGATATCGGAGTTGCGGAGTCAACTAGCCGATTGGGCAATAGGCCACAAGAGAGGATGTTGCGCCGAAGAATCGAATGAAGCGTTGATGGACCAATGACTTGCCGAACAACATGATTCATGCTTAGTATTAATTGACTAGATCAAAGTGTGTTTTGACTTGTGCAGGATTAACTATGATAACAAGGTATAAAGCAAATTGAAGTTCTGGAGTTAAGAACGTGATTTCATTGGGAGTTCGAGAGTTCGTCGAAAGTCCAGACGTTCGTCGGAAGTTTTGTCAGAATCAACCGAGAAGTCCTGGAGCTTGCCAAAGAAGCTAATCGAAACTCACCAAGAAGATTATCGTGAAGTCCAGGAGCTTGCCGGTAGTCCGTTGGAACATTGTCGAGAGATCGTCGGAAGTTCGCCGGAAGATCGCTAGAAGCTCGTCGGAAGAAACCTAGACTTATGGACTTTGTTTAGCTTAGTAAATGTCTTAAAATTCATCGTTAGCATATAATTGGGATTAGAATTGGGCCAACCCAATTATGGGATAGTTGGGCCAAGTTTGGGCTATGTTGGGCCAAGAGAAAGGCTCAAACAGTGACCAAACATATGAAACCATCATGGCATAGTCTCCGAGACTGTGTCAGGTGGTGGTACCGCTTAGACATAGTCTTCTAGGCAGTGGTACCACCAGACTAGGTAGTGGTACCACCCAGTGTCAAGATGGAGACAATGGTATCGCCCAGCACAAGCAGTGGTACCACCTGTACCCTAACTATTCCTACATAGATAAGCAAGAAATATTGAGTAAAACTTTATAATTCTAAAGTTGTAAACCTTAAAAAGTTTAGTTCCCTCCTCCCAAAGCTTAAAGAGAGTTGTAAAAGGTTGTCTAAGGGTGAGAGGGATATCTTGTAAAAGAGGGTTGTAAAAGGTTGTCTCCTAAACCTGTGAAAAGGAGAAAAGGGGTGTAAAAGGTCGTTGGTCTTCGCCTACTGAAGGAAGACCGATAGTGGATGCCGGTGGCCTCGACGGAAGAGGAATCGACGGAGTGGATGTAGGTCACGACGATCGAACCACTATAAAAATCTTGTTTGCGTTTCTCTTTAGCAATTTACTTTAACTGCAAACCACTTTACTTGCTTTACATCCATATTCTCTTTCATATACGTTCAAAGTTTTTACCTTTATGAAACGGTTTTTCGTCGGAAACGGATTTAATCGTAATGAAATTTTGAACCGACGTAATTTTTACCGCTGCACTAATTCACTGCCTCCCCCCCTCTTAGTGCTGATCTTTTCCTAACAGAGGAGTGTAAGAAGGAGGTTGATCTTTGCCTATTAAAGGAAGATCAATAGTGGATGTCGATAGACTCGATAGAAGAGGAATCGGTGGAGTGGATATAGGTCACGATGACTAAACCACTATAACTCAGTTTGCATTTACTTCTTGCAATTTACTTTTATAGCAAATTGTCTCTCAGCCTTATTATGCTTTACTACGCCTACACTTGCATATGCTTTCAAGTTTCCGAATTTGGTTTTCAATGTATGAAAAAATTTTCGAAACTGACGTGTTTACTGTTGTACTAATTCAGCCCCCCCCCCTCTTAATACCGACCCTTTTCTTAACACCAACAAGTGGCACCATCATGGCATAGTCTTCGAGACTGTGTCAGGCGATGATACCGCCCAAACACAGTATCCAAGAGACTGTCAGGTGGTTGTAGTGTCAAATTGGGCGATGGTACCACCAAACTGAGCGGTGGTACTACCCAATGTCAGTGTCAGTATCAGTGTTGCATGCGATGGTACCGCCCAACACAGGCAGTGGTACCACTAGTACTTGGAGTACTCGGGATAAGACATTTTTAGGCTCCAAGTTTGAACCCACTTGAGGCCTATAAATACCCCTCTTATCCCTGGTTACAAGATACAACAATTAAGTACATAAATTGGGAAAAATGCTGTTGTAATCTTGAGAGTTCTCCTCCTCTAGTCCAAGTGTTTAGAATTCTGTTTAGGAAGAGGTAAGAAGGGGTGTAAAGGTTCTCTCCTGAGTCTATAGAAGGAAAATAGAGTTGTAAATGTTAGGATCGGAGCGGCACTAAGAGGGGGGGGGTGAATTAGTGCAGCGGATTAAAACGTCGGTTTTGATAAATCTTTCGTACGGTAAAACTTGAACTTGAAAGCGTATTTGTATAGTAGAGCAGCTAAGGTAATGAGTAAATAAAGCAAGTAAGAAAGTTTACAGTAATGTGAATAGCAACAATGAAATGCAAACCAGAGATTACGCCGTTTTTAAAGTGGTTCGGTCAAATGACCTACATCCACTTGCGAGGCCCCTCTTCGACGAGGCTCCCACCTTCCACTAGCAAATCTCTTGAAATGGAAGGGTAAATACCCCTCTTACAACTCTTTACAAGCAGTTCACACTCTTACAGATTTTCAAGAAAGAAGGAGGTGAACACTAGCAAATTGAAAACCAAGGATTGCTAAGACTTTTCTAAGACCTTTCTCTCAATCACTTGCTGCTCAAAAAGTTGTGCTTTCTGCTGAGAATTGAGGGGTATTTATAGGCCTCAAGAGGATTCAAATTTGGGCTCCAAAAATTTGAATTCTCTTATGTTCCCGAAGCTAGCGGTGCCACCGCCTGTCAGTGGCGGTGCCACCGCCTGTCAGTTTTGACAGCTCTCAGGTGCTGGGCGGTGCCACCGCCCAGACCGGCGGTTCCACCGCCCGACCTTGCTAGTCACTAGTTGGGCTTTAAGTCCGGCCCAAACCAGGTTTCATTTTGGGCCCAGTTGGCCCCTAATCAAGATATAGGATTATTTCTTAATCCTAATCCTAATTACATTCAAACTACGTAACTAAAGACATACTCCTAAGCAAGTTTTTAACTGGCGAACTTCAAGTCTTGTTCCGGCGAGCTTTCCGGCGATCTTCCGACGGACTTCCGATATGCCCTTGGATTTCTTCCGACGGACTCCCAGCTGGCTCCCGATCTTGTGGCGAAGTCAACGAGTAGCCGAGCCTTCTCGGTGATCTCTGCGAACCTCCGATGATCTCTTCGGCGGACTTCCGAAAACTTCGATAAGTCCCCGATTTCTTCTCGATTGGTTCCGACAGCATCTCCGACGAATCTTCGGACTCTCAACGGACTCTCGAACACCCATCGAACTTGACTCCGGTAGACTTGCTTTATGTCTTCAAGCTGTCGTAGTTAATCCTGCATACTTATCTCAACATATGGATTAGATAAAACATGACAATTGAATTCATCATCAAAATCCGAGATTCAACAATCTCCCCCTTTTTGATGATGACAATCAATTGATAACGGAGTTAACCTTAACTCCCCCTATCTATATGTAATACTTGAGATAAGACATTCTTGAATTCAAAGCCTTTGAATTCAACAGACATATTGATAAGTTAAGACGCTTAACCTTATCAATACTCCATCATGATTCCTATCATGATGTATCTCTCTGAAAATGATGTCAAGGCTTGACATCCATTTTCAATTTTTACATTTCAAGTGTAAAAGATAGTAATCGAAGCGATTCATCATATGGTAAGATATCAACATGCAAGATTGCAATGCAAGTTCTTGATATCTTAACATGATGCAATCATGGCATAATGCAAATTTGGCAATTATAGCATTACCATATTTCTCAAGTGTAAAAGTTAGTAATCGAAGCGATTCATCATATGGTAAGATATCAACATGTAAGATTGCAATGCAAGTTCTTGATATCTTAACATGATGCAATCATGGCATAATGCAAATTTGGCAATTATAGCATAGCAATTATCAATTTACCATATTTCTCCCCCTTTGTCATCAACAAAAAGGAGAGTGTCTTTAAGCGTATAATTTGTGATTATTAAAGCAAAGGAATTCAACACTACTATAGAATTTAGTTTAAAAAAAAATCCAGAATTAAAACTTTATCTTTCATTCAAAATACATCACAAAAGAAGGTTCAACATCATTCAAAATACATTGCAAAAGAAGGTTCAACATCATTCAAGGAAAGAAGATGACAAAGATCACATGTCAAGATAAAAGATACATCGATTAATCTTTAGGAGGAAATGTATAGTGCTGATACAGGACATCTATTTTTTGATTCATTTGTCATAGTTCTTGCAAAATTTCAAATTGCTAAGTTTGAATCTGCTCTTGCTGTGTTTTGAGTTGGTCTTGTTGTGATTTGATCTGATATAATTCTGCCAAAACGAGTTCTTCAGAGGATGAAGCAGGAGCTGAAGGTGCTGTGCCAAAAGGACTAGGAGGAGGAGATTCATTTCCCCTAAGAATTGGTGTTTCAAGGTGTTCTACTGGTGGAGGAATTGGATCAGTCCTTCTAGGTTGCCTCACCCATATACCGTTGCTAAAAGTGCACCTAAGTCTTTTCAATAGATTTATGTTGATGATGTTATATCGATCACCTTGAATTGTCTCTTCATCAGGTAGGATACAAATGTCATGGGCAAGTATAAGTCGTGTGATTAACCCCCCATATGATAACATACCGTCTTTAGTTATAATATCCTTCATGCGTTGCCGGATTGAGTATCCAAAGCAGTTATGTTGACCGGTCATAATCCAATACATTGTGCTCATCTCTATTTGACATATTTCATCAAGATGAAATTGTTTAGGAAATACGATGCTTGTTATGATGTGATGAAGAATTTTAGAGTTAAAGGGTAGTAAGTGTTCGCAGCTCTTGGGTAGTATGCCGAGGTTCGGATTTGCAAAAATAGTTTCTACGGCTTCGAAGTAAGTTGCTCCGATTACATTTACATCCCATTTACCTCTAAAATAACAGCCCCTATCTTTTTCAATGAGTCCAATTAATTCACAAATAGTGCTGTCAAAGATTCTAATCTGTGTTCCTAAAAGGTAAGTACTTAGGCTTTCGTTGTCCACACACAAGTTTGCATAAAATAGCCTAATTAACCTAGGATAAATTGGTTCATTGATTTGTAGGAAAGGTAAGGCATCTAAATGTGCAAACCACCTAATGGGTTCTAGGTTTTCTAGTTCATTTAGATCAACGTGTTTACCCTTATGTATAGTTCTTGTTTCGAAATTTGAAAATTTAAGTGCTACTTCTTTAGATTTAAAAAGATTTTGGTCATATGAATCTCCTACAATCCTTTTTCCTTTTGATCTCTTAGGAGCCATTATCTAGACAAGATGATGGATCAAAAATATTAAACTGTAAAGGGTAGGGAAAATAATGAAAAGAGGAAGAAGAAAATTTCAGATTTTACCTTATAGAGAATTTCTTGAAAGATGGAGAGCTTGGACCAACAAAAATCCCTTTCCAAGGCTTCTAAATGTTGGAATGAGGCTTTAGAGAGGTTGAGAGAGGGTTGAGGCAGGTTCTCACGGGTTGGGGGCGGTGTCACCGCCGGCCCTAACCCCTAAGATTTATATAGGGGCTCTCGGGCGGTGCCACCGCCTAGCAACCGAACGCTCAGGCGGTGCTACCGCTGGTTCTGGCGGTGCCACCGCTAGCATGCCGCGAAAAAAAAATTTTCATTCCTTCTCCGTCCCCCTTTTTTTTATTATTTTTTTTTATTTTTCAGAGATGTTAGGATAAACATTTCTTTTGGAATTGAAAGAGAATGATCAAATCTACCAAGGAACGGAAAGAGGATGAAAAACTTTTCGGAAAGTACATTCTTAGGGACAATTTAACATGCCTAGTTCCCTTCTAATAAATTCAAATTGGTCTTCATTTAAAGCTTTTGTAAAGATGTCTGCCAATTGATGCTTTGTGTCAATGAATTCTAGAACAACATTATTGTTAAGGACATGATCGCGTATGAAATGATGCCTAACGTCGATATGCTTAGTTCTAGAGTGCTGAATTGGATTTTTGGTAAGACTTATGGCACTTGTATTATCACATTTTATGGGAATGTTTTTCAAGTGAATTCCATAATCTTCTAATGTATTTTTCATCCAAACAATTTGTGCACAGTATGCACTTGCAGCGATGTATTCGGCTTCCGCCGTAGATAGTGCAACTGAATTTTGTTTCTTGGAAGTCCAAGAAACAAGTGCATGTCCTAAAAATTGGCATGTGTCGGATGTTCTTTTTCTATCTATCCTGCATCCGCCAAAATCGGCATCTGCATAAGCTATTAAATCGAATTTTTTTGATTTCGGATACCAAAGTCCTAAATTTGGAGTTCCTTTAAGATATCTAAATATTCTTTTAACACTCTTAAGATGAGATAATTTAGGATTAGATTGAAACCTAGCACAAAGTCCCACACTAAACATAATATCCGGTCTAGTCGCGGTGAGGTAGAGTAGACTACCTATCATTCCCCTATACGTTTTTTGATCGAAATTTTCGTTGTTTTCATCCATATCTAACTTAGTCGAAGTACTCATAGGGGTGTTTATTGCTTTTGAATTATCCATGTTAAATCATTTTAACAAGTCTAATGTATATTTAGATTGGTTAAGAAATATACCGTCATTAAGTTGTTTGATTTGCAATCCTAAAAAGAATGTTAATTCACCCATTAAACTCATTTCAAATTCATGACTCATATTTTTGGCAAATGATTCACATAGTGATTCATCCGAAGAACCAAAAATAATATCATCAACATAAATTTGCACAATAAGAAAATTATTTTCAAAATGTTTGATAAACAATGTAGTATCAACCTTGCCTTTGGTAAAATTATTTAAAATAAGAAAGGAACTAAGCCTTTCGTACTAAGCTCTAGGAGCTTGTTTCAAACCATAGAGAGCCTTAGTCAATTTGAATACATGATTAGGAAGAAGAGAATTTTCAAATCCAGGAGGTTGTTCGACATATACTTCTTCCGAAATAAAACCATTCAAGAAGGCACTTTTGACGTCCATTTGAAATAGTTTAAAATTATTACTACTAGCATAGGCAAGGAGCATCCTAATGGCTTCTAATCTTGCCATAGGAGCGAAGGTTTCTTCGTAGTCGATACCTTCTTCTTGGTTGAAACCTTTGGCCACTAATCTAGCCTTATTTCTAACCACGATACCACATTCGTCTTGCTTGTTTCTAAAGACCCATTTAGTACCAATGACTAAATGGTCACTAGGTCGAGGAACAAGCTTCCATACCTCATTCCTCTCAAATTGATTCAATTCCTCTTGCATTGCAATGACCCAAGAATCATCTTTCAAGGCCTCGTCAATGTATTTAGGTTCGATTTGAGAGAGAAAGGCAGCATTAGCACAAAAATTCTTGAAAGAAGAACGAGTTTGAACCCCTTGTGATGTATCTCCTATAATTTGCTCTTTTGGATGAGCATCTACATACTTCCATTCCTTGGGTAAGGAGATTTTGGAAGAAGATGCATCCAAGTTGCTATTTTGAGAAGGGGGTTCCTTTAAATCCAAATTTTCAAAACCAATATCATCATCAAAATCATTTTTCTTTAACTCGAAAATTTCATTAAAAATTACATGAATAGACTCTTCTATAACTAAGGTTCTTTTGTTAAAAACACGAAAAGCCTTAGAAACGGAAGAGTAACCAAGAAAGATGCCTTCATCGGATTTAGCATCAAATTTTCCTAAGGCATCCTTTTCATTTAAAATAAAGCATTTGCAACCGAAAACTTTAAAATAAGAAACATTTGGTGTTTTGTTATTCCATAATTCATAGGGAGTTTTTGATAGAGATGGTCTTATTAAAACCCTATTCATGATGTAGCAAGTCGTATTCACGGCTTCGGCCCAAAAGTACTTGGGTAGACTATGTTCATTCAACATAGTTCTTGCCATTTCTTGTAGATTTCTATTTTTTCTTTCTACTACTCCATTTTGTTGCGGGTTTCTTGGAGTAGAGAAGTTGTGGTTATATCCGTTAACTTCACAAAAATTTTGGAAATCGCGGTTTTGAAATTCACCACCGTGATCACTCCGAATTGATGAAATCATGAATCCTTTTTCGTTTTGAGTGAGTTTACAAAATTTAGAGAAACATTTGAAACAATCACTTTTGTGAGCCAAGAAATAGGTCCAGGTGTATCTAGTATAATCATCTACAATCACAAAAGCGTATTTGCTTCCTCCTAGACTTGTCGTGTCAATTGGTCCAAATAAGTCCAAATGGATCAATTGTAATGGTCTAGTGGTGCTAATTTGATTTTTTGGTTTGAAACTAGTTTTTATTTGTTTACCTAGTTGACACGCATCGCATACTTTGTCCTTAACAAACTTCATATTGGGAATTCCTCGTACTAATTCTCTAGAGGAGATCTTAGATATTAGTTTCATGCTTGCATGGCCTAATCTCCTATGCCAAAGCCAAGCATCATCTTTTAAAGCGGAGAGGCACATTTCATTACCTAGTTCATCAAGATCGATGGTGTAGACATTATTTTGTTTTAATGCAATCATAGTACTGTTATTGTTTGGTTTTTCAATAATACACACATTTGATTCAAATCTAACGATATAACCTTTATCACATAATTGACTAATACTCAAGAGATTATGTTTCAATCCATCAACTAGTAATACATTATCAATAGAAAAGTTTAATTTGTTACCTATGGTTCCCTTGCCAATGATTTTGCCTTTGTTGTTGTCTCCGAAGGTGACATAGCCTTCGTCTATGCTAGTGAGCTTGGAGAATTGGGATGGATCTCCGGTCATATGCCTTGAGCATCCACTATCAAGGTACCATCTCTTGCTCCTAGCTTGTGATGGTGTATGTTTCTACAAGAAGGGATTATTTTTAGGTACCCATTTACTTTTGGGTGCCTCAAAAACTAATCTAACTTGTTTATCATGTTGCATAGACTTGATCATGGTTCCTTTAGGAACCCAAATCAATTTGTTCGGACTAATTTTCTTGAATGGACATTGATAAGTTTTATGTCCATATTTGCAACAAAAGTTGCAATTGCTTTGGTGTTGAACATGTAAGATAGGACCTTTAATGAAGGTGGTTGGATTTTGGTGAGAACTTCTCACAAATCCGATTCCACTTCTTTTAGGAACGTGACCCTTATTTGTAAGGATCATGTTCAAAGACTTGCTACCGACCTCGAATTTCTTTAAGGTGTCCTTAAGTAGCAAGTTCTCCTTTTGGAGAGTTTCTAGATCATGGCATTTTATGCATGGAGCTAAACTATCATGATATTCAGTTTTTAATTTATCAAAATTATAAGTAAGACTATCATGCTCCTTTTTTAACAATTTATATTTTCTACTAATTGTTTTGCATTCATCAAATAACTCATGGAAGGCATTTAATAATTCATGATAAGATAAATCTGCATCAATTAAATTCGTTACCTCCTCTCCGATGGCCATTAGGGCGTAATGAGCAACTTGCTCGGTGTTGGACTCCTCTTCTTCGGATGCGCTTGAATCATCCCACGTTGCTTTGAGCGCCTTCTTCTTTGATGTTCTCTTTTTGGCTTGGGGACATTCATTTTTTAAATGCCCCGGCTTCTTGCATTCATAGCATATCACTTGGTCCTTTTTATGTTCAAGTGTGTTTTTGGTGTTATTTTTAAATTTGTTCTTTCTTATAAATTTTTTAAATTTTTGAGTCAAAAGTGCAATGTCATTGTCACTGTCCTCATCACTTGATGTTCCTTTCAAGTAGTCTTCTTGTGATTTGAGTGTCATATCCTTCCTGTTCTTTGGAAGGGGGTTCTCAAGCTCGTTAGGAGCTTGACATGTCATTTCGTAGGTCATTAGAGACCCAATAAGTTCTTCAAGAGGGAATGTTTTAAGGTCCTTGGCCTCTTGAATGGCAGTAACTTTTGGATCCCAACTTTTAGGAAGGGATCTTAAGATTTTATTTACTAATTCAAAGTTAGAAAAATCTTTACCAAGAGCTTTGAGTCCATTGATGACATCCGTGAAACGGGTGTACATGTCTCCGATGGACTCACTTGGTTTCATTCGAAAAAGTTCGTAAGAGTGCACAAGAATATTGATTTTGGACTCTTTCACTCGGCTAGTGCCTTCATGAGTGACCTCAAGAGTTCTCCAAATATCAAAAGCAGAATCACAAATTGAAACGCGATTAAATTCATTTTTGTCTAGTGCACAAAACAAGGCATTCATAGCCTTTGCATTTAAAGCAAAAACTTTCTTCTCCGATTCATTCCATTTGCTCATCGGAAGAGAAGATTTTTGAAATCCATTTTCAACAATAGTCCAAAGCTCGAAATCCATGGAAATTAGGAAGATTCTCATACGTGTCTTCCAATACGTGTAATCCGACCCATTAAACATAGGTGGACGTGTAATGGAGTGTCCCTCATGCATGCTGGAGTAAGCCATCTCTCTTGGGTATTAAACCAAATATGAGAGTGAGCCTTGCTCTGATACCAATTGTTAGAATCGGAGCGGCACTAAGAGGGGGGGGTGAATTAATGCAGCGGATTAAAACGTCGGTTTTGATAAATCTTTCGTACGATAAAACTTGAACTTGAAAGCGTATTTGTATAGTAGAGCAGCTAAGGTAATGAGTAAATAAAGCAAGTAAGAAAGTTTGCAGTAATGTGAATAGCAACAATGAAATGCAAACCAGAGATTACGCCGTTTTTAAAGTGGTTCGGTCAAATGACCTATATCCACTTGCGAGGCCCCTCTTCGACGAGGCTCCCACCTTCCACTAGCAAATCTCTTGAAATGGAAGGGTAAATACCCCTCTTACAACTCTTTACAAGCAGTTCACACTCTTACAGATTTTCAAGAAAGAAGGACGTGAACACTAGCAAATTGAAAACCAAGGATTGCTAAGACTTTTCTAAGACCTTTCTCTCAATCACTTGCTGCTCAAAAGTTGTGCTCTCTGCTGAGAATTGAAGGGTATTTATAGGCCTCAAGAGGATTCAAATTTGGGCTCCAAAAATTTGAATTCTCTTATGTTCCCGAAGCTAGCGGTGCCACCGCCTGTCAGTTTTGACACTGACAGTGTACTGGGCGGTGCCACCGCTTGGCTCTCGGGTGCTGGCGGTGCTCTCGGGTGCTGGGCGGTGCCACCGCTTGGCTCTCGGGTGCTGGGCGGTGCCACCGCCTAGCTCTCGGGTGCTGGGCGGTGCCACCGCTTGGCTCTCGGGTGCTGGGCGGTGCCACCGCTTGGCTCTCGGGTGCTGGGCGGTGCCACCGCCTAGCTCTCGGGTGCTGGGCGGTGCCACCGCCTAGCTCTCGGGTGCTGGGCGGTGCCACCGCTTGGCTCTCGGGTGCTGGGCGGTGCCACCGCTTGGCTCTCGGGTGCTGGGCGGTGCCACCGCTTGGCTCTCGGGTGCTGGGCGGTGCCACCGCCTAGCTCTCGGGTGCTGGGCGGTGCCACCGCTTGGCTCTCGGGTGCTGGGCGGTGCCACCGCTTGGCTCTCGGGTGCTGGGCGGTGCCACCGCTTGGCTCTCGGGTGCTGGGCGGTGCCACCGCTTGGCTCTCGGGTGCTGGGCGGTGCCACCGCTTGGCTCTCGGGTGCTGGGCGGTGCCACCGCCTAGCTCTCGCCCCAGCACCGGCGGTTTCCACCACCCGACCTTGCTAGTCACTAGTTGGGCTTTAAGTCCGGCCCCAAACCAAGTTTCATTTTGGGCCCAGTTGGCACCCTAATCAAGATATAGGATTATTTCTTAATCCTAATCCTAATTACATTCAAACTACGTAACTAAAGGACATACTCCTAAGCAAGTTTTTAACTGGCGAACTTCAAGTCTTGTTCCGGCGAGCTTTCGGCGATCTTCCGACGGACTGCGATCTTCCGACGGACTTCCGTATGCCCTTGGATTTCTTCCGACGGACTCCCAGCTGGCTCCCGATCTTGTGGCGAAGTCAACGAGTAGCGAGCCTTCTCGGTGATCTCTGCGAACCTCCGATGATCTCTTCGGCAGACTTCCGAAAACTCCGATAAGTCCCCGATTTCTTCTCGATTGGTTCCAACAGCATCTCCGACGAATCTTCGGACTCTCAACGGACTCTCGAACACCCATCGAACTTGACTCCGGTAGACTTACTTTATGTCTTCAAGCTGTCATAGTTAATCCTGCATACTTATCTCAACATATGGATTAGATAAAACATGACAATTGAATTCATCATCAAAATCCGAGATTCAACAGTAAAATGGTAGTTGGTATTCGCCCATCGAAGGAAGACCATTAGTGGATGCCGGTGGTCTCGACGGAAGAGAAATCGGTGGAGTGGATGTAGGTCACAATGACCAAACCACTATAAAATGGTTTGCATTTCTATTTTGTTATTTATCTTTATTGCAAACCTCTTTACTTCCTTCCTTATTACTTTTGATGCACATCCTTCCGAACATATTTCAAGTTAATATCCTTTCCGAAATCAGTTTTAATCGAACGAAATATTTTTAAACTGACGTTTTAATCCGTTGCACTAATTCATCTCCCCTCTTAGTGCCGCTCTTGATCCTAACAATTGGTATCAGAGCCACGTTATTTCTTATTTGGTTTAACACCCAAGAGAAATGACTCTTTTCATATTTCAAAAGGGTTTTTCTATCATTCGTCCTCCTATGTTCAATGGGATAGACTACACTTATTGGAAAACTCGAATGAGAGTTTTCTTGCTTTCTATGGATTTAAACTTATGGAATATTTTTGAAAACGGATTTCAAAAGTCTTCTACTCCAATGAACGAATGGAATGATTTGGAGAAGAAAACTTTTTCTTTGAATGCTAGAGCTATAAATGCTCTATTTTGTATGTTGAGCAAAAATGAGTTTAATCATGTTTCTATTTGTAAAATGACTTTTGATATTTATCATACACTTGAAATCACACACGAAGATACTAGTAGAGTAAAGGATTCTAAGATAAATCTTTTGATGCAAGATTTTGAACTATTTCAAATGAAGTTATGAGAAACTATTATTGACATGTACACCCATTTTACGGATGTTGTCAATAGCTTAAAAGTTCTTAGCAAATATTTCTTGAATCTTGTACTTATTAACAAAGTTTTACGATCTGTTTTTAAAAACTGACGTTTTAATCCGTTGCACTAATTCATCTCCCCTCTTAGTGCCGCTCTTGATCCTAACAATTGGTATCAGAGCCACGTTATTTCTTATTTGGTTTAACACCCAAGAGAAATGACTCTTTTCATATTTCAAAAGGGTTTTTCTATCATTCGTCCTCCTATGTTCAATGGGATAGACTACACTTATTGGAAAACTCGAATGAGAGTTTTCTTGCTTTCTATGGATTTAAACTTATGGAATATTTTTGAAAACGGATTTCAAAAGTCTTCTACTCCAATGAACGAATGGAATGATTTGGAGAAGAAAACTTTTTCTTTGAATGCTAGAGCTATAAATGCTCTATTTTGTATGTTGAGCAAAAATGAGTTTAATCATGTTTCTATTTGTAAAATGACTTTTGATATTTATCATACACTTGAAATCACACACGAAGATACTAGTAGAGTAAAGGATTCTAAGATAAATCTTTTGATGCAAGATTTTGAACTATTTCAAATGAAGTTATGAGAAACTATTATTGACATGTACACCCATTTTACGGATGTTGTCAATAGCTTAAAAGTTCTTAGCAAATATTTCTTGAATCTTGTACTTATTAACAAAGTTTTACGATCTGTTTTTAAAACTTGGGATCCTAAAGTAATGGTCATTCAAGAGGCCAAGGATTTGAATACTTTCCCTCTCAAAGAACTTATCGGGTCTTTAATGACCTATAAAATGAGTTGTATGGCATAAGATGAACATGAGAACAACCTTCCAAAAAATAAGAAGGATTTAACACTTAGAACAAATGAAGACTACTCGAGCGAAAGCTCAAGTGATGATGAACTTAAACTTCTCACTATAAAACTTAAAAAGTTTATTAATAAATTAAATAAAAACTTAAAAGTTTATTAAATAAGAATTAAAAAATAAAAATAAACTTAAAAAGTTTATTAAATAAGAATTAAAAAATAAAAATAAACTTAAAAAGTTTATTAAATAAGAATTAAAAAATAAAAATAAACTTAAAAAGTTTATTAAATAAGAATTAAAAAATAAAAATAAACTTAAAAAGTTTATTAAATAAGAATTAAAAAATAAAAATAAACTTAAAAAGTTTATTAAATAAGAATTAAAAAATAAAAATAAACTTAAAAAGTTTATTAAATAAGAATTAAAAAATAAAAATAAACTTAAAAAGTTTATTAAATAAGAATTAAAAAATAAAAATAAACTTAAAAAGTTTATTAAATAAGAATTAAAAAATAAAAATAAACTTAAAAAGTTTATTAAATAAGAATTAAAAAATAAAAATAAACTTAAAAAGTTTATTAAATAAGAATTAAAAAATAAAAATAAACTTAAAAAGTTTATTAAATAAGAATTAAAAAATAAAAATAAACTAAAGAAGAAGAGAGCACTCAAAGTGACTTGGGACTAAACGAGTGCATCCGAAGAGCAAACCGATGAAGACGAAACGACAAACTTCGCCTTGGTGACTCTAGACAATTGTTAAATCTCGAATTTTGATGATGAAATCAATTGATGGGTTAATTGATCTAATCCATATTATTGAGTTAAGTGTGCAGGATTAACTACAATAGCCTAAAAACATAAAGTAAGGATACTGAAGTCAAATTTGATGGGTGTTTGAGAGTCCGAAGATTCATCGGAGATGCTGCCGAAGCCAATCGAGAAGATATCGGGGACTTGTCGGAGTTTTCAGAAGTCTGCCGAGGAGATCGTCGGAGGTTCGCAGAGCTCACCGAGAAGGCTCGGCTACTCGCCGAACTCGTCATAAAATCGGGAGCCTGCTGGGAGCCCGCCGGAAGAAATCCGAGGACGTATCGGAAGTCCGCCGAAAGATCGCCGAAGAGCTCACCGGAAGGAAACTCGACATTGTCGGTTAAAAACTTGCTTAGGATTATGTTTTTAAGTGTGTAGTTTTGCATATAATTAGGGTTAGGATTAAGGGTTAATCCTATTACTCGATTAGGGGCCAATTGGGTCCGAGTTCAGACTGGTTTGGGCCAAGTTTTGGAGCCCAACCAGTAAGCTGAAATGGAGTAGGCGGTGGCACCATCCAGAACCCAAAAGGTTGGGTGGTGGAACCGCCAGACTGGGCGGTGGCACCGCCCAGAGCCTGAAGTATCAGGCAGTGGTACCGTCGGACTGGGCGGTGGCACCGTCGGACTGGGCGGTGGCACCGCCCAGCACCCAAGAGTTCAGGCGGTGGCACCGCCCAGAACTTGAGAATTCCAGCGGTGGCACTGCCAGAACACTGTCATGTGGAAATTGACAGGCGGTAGCACCGCCACCAACAAGTGGTGGCACCGCCAGTCACTGGTCAATATGACATTGACAAGCGGTGGCACCACGACCGATAGGCGATGGCACCGCCAACCTCGAAAACCCAAGAGAATTGAAAATTTGGAGCCCAAATTTAAATCCTCTTAGGGCCTATAAATACCTCTCAATTCTCAGTAGAGAATACAACTTTTGAGAAGAAATATTTGAGATAAAAGCCTTAGCAAAGTCTTGTTTTCAATTGCTTAAGTGTTCACCTCCTTCTTTCTCGTTGAAACTTTGTAAGAGTGTGAACCACTTGTAAAAAGTTGTAAGAGGGGTATTTGTCCTTCCCCTTCAAAGTGATTTGCTAGTAGAAGTTGGGAGCCTCATCGAAGAAGGCTTCGCAAGTGGATGTAGGTCATTTTGACCGAACCACTTTAAAATTGGCGTGTTCACTGGTTTGCATTTATTTATTGCGCTTTACCTTACTACAAATCTTTATATGTGCTTTACTTCCTTATTACTTTTGCTGCACACATTTACGAACACGCTTTCAAGTTAAGCACTTCCGAGTTTGGTTTTTATCGTACAAAAAAGTTTCCAAAACCGATGTTTTAATCCGCTGCACTAATTCACCCCCCCCCCCCCCCCCCCCTTAGTGCTGCTCTGATCCTAACAATTGGTATCAGAGCAAGGCTCACTCTCATATTTGGTTTAATACCCAAGAGAGATGGCTTACTCCGACATGCATGAGGGTCACTCTATTACACATCCACCTATGTTTAATGGGTCGGATTACATGTATTGGAAGACTCGTATGAGGATCTTCCTCATTTCCATGGATTTCGAGCTTTGGACTATTGTCAAAAATGGATTTAAAAAATCTTCTCTTTCGATGAGAGAATGGAATGAATCGGAGAAGAAAGTTTTTGCTTTAAACACAAAGGCTATGAATGCCTTGTTTTGTGCACTAGACAAAAATAAATTTAATTGTGTTTCAATTTGTGATTCAGCTTTTGATATTTGGAGAACTCTTGAGGTCACTCATGAAGGCACTAGCCGAGTGAAAGAGTCCAAAATCAATATTCTTGTGCACTCTTACGAACTTTTCCGAATGAAACCAAGTGAGTCCATCGGAGACATGTACACCCGTTTCACGGATGTCATCAATGGACTCAAAACTCTTGGTAAAGATTTTTCTAACTTTGAACTAGTAACTAAAATCTTAAGATCCCTCCCAAAAAGTTGGGATCCAAAAGTTACGGCCATTCAAGAGGCCAAGGACCTTAAAATGTTTCCTCTTGAAGAACTTATTGGGTCTCTAATGACCTATGAAATGACATGTCATGCTCATGAAAAGCTCGAGAACCCCCTTCCAAAGAACAGGAAGGATATGGCTCTTACATCACAAGAAGACCACTTGAAAGGAACATCAAGTGATGAGGATAGTGACGATGACATTGCACTTTTAACTAAAAAATTTTAAAAATTTATAAAAAGAATAAATTTAAAAATAACACCAAAAACAAACTTGAACATAAAAAGGACCAAGTAATATGCTACGAATGCAAGAAACCGAGACACTTCAAAAATAAATGCCCCCAAGTCAAGAAGAAGCAACCGAAGAAGAAGAATGCTTTAAAGGTGACTTGGGACGATTCAAGTAATTCAGAAAGCGAAGAAGCTAGCAACAAAGATGAGGCAAACTTTACGCTAATGGCTTTAGGAGAAGAGGTATGTGATTTAATTAATGAAGATTTATCTTTTGATGAACTTTCTATCGCTTTTCACGAATTATTTGATGAGTGTAGAACTATTAGTAAGAAGTTTAATCTTTTAAAGAAAGTGCATGTTTTACTTCAAAATAAGCTTGATAGTCTTCAAACTTCTTCATGCTCTAAGTGCGAACACTTAGAAGCAATAAAAAATAAAAATTTGCTGCTTAAAGAGACCTTAAACAAGTTTAAGGTCGGTAGCAAGGGATTGGACATGATCCTTGCAAACAAGGGTTATGTCGCAAATAGAAGTGGAATTGGTTTTGTGAGAGGATCTCACCAAAATCCTACCACTTTCATTAAAGGACCCACATTACATGTTTCATCTTGTTTGAAATGTAACTTTTGTAGCAAATCCGGAAATGTTACTTACAAATGTCCATTTAGGAAAATTAGTTCACATAAGTTGATATGGGTTCCTAAATGAACTATTAATACTTCAATGATGAATAACAAAATTGATAGATTAATTTTTGAGGCACCCAAAATCAAATGGGTACCTAAAAACCATCCTCTTTTGTAGACAAACCTACAAGCTAGAGCAAGAGATGGTATCTTGATAGTGGATGCTCAAGACACATGACTGGAGATCCATCTTATTTCTCTATGCTCACTAGCAAAGAAGAAGGGTATGTCACCTTCGGAGGCAACAACAAAGGCAAAATCATTGGCAAGGGAACCATAGGTAACAAATCATGTTTTTCAATTAATGATGTATTACTAGTTGATGGATTAAAACATAATCTCTTAAGTATTAGTCAATTATGTGATAAATGTTATATCGTTAGATTTGAATCTAATGCGTGCATTATTGAAAAACTAAACAATAACTTGTCAATGATTGCTATAAAACAAAATAATGTCTACACCATCAACCTTGATGAACTAAGTAATGAAATGTGCTTCTCTGCTTTAAATGATGATGCTTGACTTTGGCATAGGAGATTAGGCCATGCAAGTATGAAACTAATATCTAAGATCTCATTTAGAGAATTAGTATGAGGGATTCCCAATATGAAGCTTGTTAAGGACAAAGTATGTGATGCGTGTCAACTAGGTAAACAAATAAAAACTAGTTTCAAACCAAAAAATCAAATTAGCACCACTAGACCATTACAATTGATCCAATTGGACTTATTTGGACTAATTGATGCAACAAATCTAGGAGGAAGCAAATATGCTTTTGTAATTGTTGATGACTATACTAGATACACTTAGACCTATTTCTTGACTCACAAAAGTGATTGTTTCAAATGTTTTTCTAAATTTTGCAAACTCACTCAAAATGAAAAAGGCTTCATGATTTCATCAATTAGGAGTGATCATGGTGGCGAATTTCAAAACCGTGATTTCCAAAGTTTTTGTGAAGTTAATAGATATAACCACAACTTCTCCACTCCAAGAAATCCTTAACAAAATGGAGTAGTTGAAAAAAAAAATCGAAACCTACAAGAAATGGTAAGAACTATATTGAATGAACATAGTCTACCCAAGTACTTTTGGGCCGAAGCCGTGAATACGGCTTGCCACATCATGAATAGGGTTCTAATAAGACCATCTCTATTAAAAACTCCCTATGAATTATAAAATAACAAAAAACCAAATGTTTCTTATTTTAAAGTTTTCGGTTGCAAATGCTTTATTTTAAATGAAAATAATGCCTTAGGAAAATTTGATGCTAAATTCGATGAAGGCATCTTTCTTGGTTACTCTTTCGTTTCTAAGGCTTTTCGTGTTTTTAACAAAAGAACCTTAGTTATAGAAGAGTCTATTCATGTAGTTTTTAATAAAATTTCTGAGTTAAAGAAAAATGATTTTGATGATGATCTTGGTTTTGATAATTTGAATTTAAAAGATCCCCCTCCTCAAAATAGCAACTTGGATGCATCTTCTTCCGAAATTTCCTTACCCAAGGAATGGAAGTATATAGATGCTCATCCAAAGGAGCAAATTATAGGAGATACATCAAAAGGGGTTCAAAGTCGTTCTTCCATCAAGAATTTTTGTGCTAACGCCGCCTTCCTTTTTCAAATCGAACCTAAATGCATTGACGAGGCCTTGAAAGATGATTCTTGGGTCATTGCAATGCAAGAGGAATTAAATCAATTTGAGAGGAATGAGGTATGGAAGCTTGTTCCTAGACCTAGTGACCATTTAGTCATTGGTACTAAATGGGTCTTTAGAAACAAGCAAGACGAATGCGGTATCGTGGTTAGAAACAAGGCTAGATTAGTGGCCAAAGGTTTTAACCAAGAAGAAGGTATCGACTAGAAAGAAACTTTCGCTCCTGTGGCAAGATTAAAAGCCATTAGGATGCTCCTTGCCTATGCTAGTAGTAATGATTTTAAATTATTTCAAATGGATGTCAAAAGTGCCTTCTTGAATGGTTTTATTTCTGAAGAAGTATATGTCGAACAACCTCCCAGATTTGAAAATTCTCTGCTTCCTAATCATGTATTCAAATTGACTAAGGCTCTCTATGGTTTGAAACAAGCTCCTAGAGCTTGGTATGAAAGGTTTAGTTCCTTTCTTATTTTAAATAATTTTACCAATGGCAAGGTTGATACTACATTGTTTATCAAACACTTTGAAAATAATTTTTTTATTGTGCAAATTTATGTTGACGATATTATTTTTGGTTCTTCGGATGAATCACTATGTGAATCATTTGCCAAGTGTATGAGTCATAAATTCGAAATGAGTTTAATGGGTGAATTAACTTTCTTTTTAGGATTTCAAATCAAACAACTTAGTGATGGTATATTTCTTAACCAATCTAAATATACATTAGAATTGTTAAAATGATTTAACATGGATGGTTCAAAAGCAATAAACACTCCTATGAGTACTTCGACTAAGTTAGATATGGATGAAAATAGTAAAAATTTCAATCAAAAAATGTATAGGAGAATGATAGGTAGCCTACTCTATCTCACCGTGACTAGACCGGATATCATGTTTAGTGTAGGACTTTGTGCTAGGTTTCAATCTAATCCTAAATTATCTCATCTTAAGAGTGTTAAAAGAATATTTAGATATCTTAAAGGAACTCTAAATTTAGGATTGTGGTATCCGAAATCCGATAAATTCGATTTAATAGCTTATGCAAATGCCGATTTTGGCGGATGCAGGATAGATCGAAAAAGCACATCCGGAACATGCCAATTTTTAGGACATGCACTTGTTTCTTGGACTTCTAAGAAATAAAATTCAGTTGCACTATCTACGACGGAAGCCGAATACATTGTTGCAAGTGCATGCAGTGCACAAGTTATTTGAATGAAGAATACATTAGAAGACTATGGAATTCACTTGAAAAACATTCCCATAAAATGTGATAATACAAGTGCCATATGTCTTACCAAAAATCCAATTTAGCACTCTAGAACTAAGTATATTGACGTTAGGCATCATTTCATACACGATCATGTCCTTAACAACAATGTCGTTCTAGAGTTTATTAACATAAAGCATCAACTAGCAGACATTTTTACAAAAGCCTTAAATGAAGACCAATTTGAATTCATTAGAAGAGAACTAGGCATGTTAAATTGTCCCTAAGAATAAGCTTGTTTGAATGTATTTTTCGAAAAGTTTTTTTATATTCTCTTTTCGTTCTTTTGTGGATTTGATTTCCTCCTTCTCTTTCGATTCCAAATAACATATTAAAGTATAAATATCCTATCCTATCTTGAGCCAAACACCTCTGAAAAATAAAAAAAAGGGGGGGAAGAAAGGAATTTTTTCTCCCTTCCATGGCATGCCAGCGGTGGCACTGCCAGAACTGACGGTAGCACCGCCTAAGCGCTCAGTCACTAGGCGGTGGCACCGCTCGGATTGGCGGTGGCACCACTGGAGATCCCCTTTATATAAAGGGTTAGGGCCGGTGGTAGAACCACCCCCCAACCCGTGAGAGATTGGTTCAAGCTCTCCCACAACCTCTCTAACCCTCAATTCCAACCTTTAGAAGCCTAGGAGAGAGATTCTTGTTGGTTCAAGCTCTCCATCTTTCAAGAAATTCTCCATAAGGTAAAATCTGAAATCTTTTCTTCCTCTTCTCATTATTTTGTTTACTCTTCATAATTTCATATTCTTGATCCATCATCTTGTCTAGATAATGGCTCCCAAGAGACCAACAAGATCAAAAGGGAAAAGGGTTGAAGGAGATTCATATGATCAAAATCTTTTTAGATCTAAAGAAGTAGCACTTAGATTTCCAAATTTCGAAACAAGAACTATACATAAGGGTAAACACGTTGATCTAAATGAACTAGGAAACCTAGAACCCATTAGGTGGTTTGCACATTTAGATGCCTTACCTCTCCTATAAATCAATGAACTAATTTATCCTAGGTTAGTTAGGCTATTTTATGCAAACTTGTGTGTGGACAACGAAAGCCTAAGTACTTACCTTTTAGGAACACAGATTAGAATCTTTGATAGTACTATTTGTGAACTAATTGGAATTACTGAAAAGGATAATGGCTATTACTTTAGAAACAAATGAGATGTCAATGTAATCAGAGCAACTTATTCCAAAGCCTTAGAAACTATCTTTGAAAATCCAAACCCAGACATGATACCAAGAGTTGCGAGCACCTACTACCCTTTAACTCTAAAATTCTTCATCACATCATGACTAGCATACTACTTCCTAAGCAATTTCATCTTGATGAAATGAGTCAAATATAGCTAAGCACCATGTACTAGATTATAACCGGACAAAATAATTGCTTTAGATACTTAATCCGACAACACATGCAGGATATAATAGCTAAAGACACTATGTTACCATATGGAGGGTTAATTATTCGATTAATACTTGCCCATAATATTAGTGTCTCGCCTGATGAAGAAATAATTCAAGTTGATCATTTTAACACCATCAATAAGAATCTACTAAAAAGACTTAGGTGCACATTTAGCAATGGTATATGGGTTAGGCAACCTAGAAGGACTGACCCAATTCCCCCACTAGTAGAACACCCCGAAACACCAATTTTTAGATAAAATGAATCTCCTCCTCCTAGTCCCTTTGGTGCAGCATCTTCAGCTCCTGCTTCATCTTCTGAAGAACTCATAATGGCAGAATTGCATTAGATCAAATCACAATAAGACCAACTTAAATCACAGCAAGAGCAAATTCAAATTCAGCAAATCGAAATTTTGAAGGAACTGTGACAAATGAATCAAAAAATAGATATCATATATAAGAACTATGGATTTCCTCTTAAGGATTAATCGATATTCCTTCTTACGCGATTCTTGTATGCTTACTCTTAATGCCAAGTTAAAGTTTTGTATGATAGCCATGCTTCTTAATCAGCCAAAGTTTTGTATGACAGCCATGACAGCCATGCTTCTTAATCAGATGAATTTTGAATGAAAGCTAAATTTTTTTGAATTCTGGATGAATGCTGATGAGATGAATTTTGGATGGATGTTGAATTTTGTATGATCGATCTTAAGGCTGGATTTCTTTTCTAATGATTTTATGATCACAAATTCTCCGCTTAAATTCCCATCTCCTTTTTGTTGATGACAAAGGGGGAGAAGAATGAGTAAAAGATGAAAAGATGATTTGTGATGACTTAACATATATAAATTATAAAAATGTCTAATATGCATCAATAGCATGACTTATATGAATTGTAAACGCTTGTGTAATGCAAATGTCTTATATGCATCGCAAAATTCTTTGAGAATATCGCATGATTGATTGATCATATGAAATCATGTCTTATACTTATATCATGCAATTCATGTTGAAAATTCTTATCTCTTGTTGAAGTAATCATTTGACTTGAAAATGATTTTCATAACTTGAAATGATGAGAAATATGAAGTTTCGTATTTGCTCATGCTTAAAGAGAATAATGATAAGTTCAACAGATAGAACTTATCAGTTTAGGCTTGAATTCAAAAAATTGAATTCAAGTGTTTTTAGTTTTTTCATAATATGGCATATAGATAGAGGGAGTTATGTTTAACTCCATCATCAATTGATTGTCATCATCAAAAAGGGGGAGATTGTTAAATCTCGAATTTTGATGATGAAATCAATTGATGGGTTAATTGATCTAATCCATATTATTGAGTTAAGTGTGCAGGATTAACTACAATAGCCTAAAAACATAAAGCAAGGATACTGAAATCAAGTTTGATGGGTGTTTGAGAGTCTGAAGATTCGTCAAAGATGCTACCGGAGCCAATCGAGAAGAAATCGGGGACTTGTCAGAGTATTTGGAAGTCCGTCGAGGAGATCGTCGGAGGTTCACGGAGATCACCGAGAAGGCTCGGCTACTCGCCGAACTTGTCACAAAATCGGGAGCCTGTTGGGAGTCCGTCGGAAGAAATCCGAGGATGTATTGGAAGTCCGCCGGATGATCACCAAAGAGCTCGCCGGAAGGAAACTCGACATTGTCGGTTAAAAACTTGCTTAGGATTATGTTTTTAAGTGTATAGTTTGCATATAATTAGGGTTAGGATTAAGGGTTAATCCTATTACCGGGTTAGGGGCTAATTGGGCTCGAGTTTGGACTGGTTTAGGCCAAGTTTGGAGCCCAACCAGTAAGCTGAAATGGTGTAGGCGGTGGCACCGCCAGAATAGATGGTGGCACCGCCCAGAACCCAAAGGGTTGGGTGGTGGAACCGCTAGACTAGGCGGTGGCACCACCTAGAGCCTGAAGTATCAAGCGGTGGTACCGTCGAATTGGGCGGTGGCACTGCCCAGCACTTGAGAGTTCGGGCGGTGGCACCGCCCAGAACCTGAGAATTCCGGCAGTGGCACCGCTAGAACACTATCAAATGTGAAAATTGACAAGCGGTAGCATCGCCACCGACAGGCGGTGGCACCGCCAGCCTCGGAAACCCAAGAGAATTCAAAATTTGGAGCCCAAATTTGAATCGTCTTAGGGCCTATAAATAACCCTCAATTCTCAGTAGAGAATATAACTTTTGAGAAGCAATAGATTGAGATAAAAGCCTTAGCAAAGTCTTTAGCAAGTCTTGTTTTCAATTGCTTGAGTGTTCACCTCCTTCTTTCTCGTTGAAACTTTGTAAGAGTGTGAACCACTTGTAAAAAGTTGTAAGAGGGGTATTTGTCCTTCCCCTTCAAAGTGATTTGCTAGTGAAAGTTGGGAGCCTCATGATGAAGGCTCCGCAAGTGGATGTAGGTCATTTTGACCGAACCACTTTAAAATTGGCGTGTTCACTGGTTTGCATTTATTTATTGTGCTTTACCTTACTGCAAATCTTTATACATGCTTTACTTCCTCATTACTTTTGCTGCACACATTTACGAACATGCTTTCAAGTTAAGCACTTTCGAGTTCAGTTTTTATCGTATGAAAAAGTTTCCAAAACCGACGTTTTAATCCGCTACACTAATTCACACACCCCCCCCCCCCCCCCCCCCCTCCCCTCTTAGTGTCGCTCCGATCCTAACAACAATAAGGTAAAAAACTCAAACGAAACCCCCTTAGTTTATTATGAAATTACTTGATGCATTTCATATGTTGCTTTTAAATTAGTTAGTAAAAAATATTAAATAAATAAATAAAAGGGGATCATGCTTTTCTTTTTCTAGCTAACTTTGAAAATGATAATGACAATTGTATGTTTTATGAAAATATAATAAAATATTAGATTTAAATCTAATGATTAATCATATGTATGTTTTTTTTTTAAAATAATGTGATGATTTCCGACTTTGATTGAAAATGCTCAATGAAATCATGCTTGATGTTTTAATGACATAATGATGTAAGATGTAATGAAAATATTAAAGCTTTGATACCATACTTGATGATTTTATACTATGAATGACATTTTGAAGTTTTGCATTATGATTTTTGTGATTCATGGCTTATTGATCTTTGTTGCAATGAAAATTACTTTTTTGGTTTTAAACAAAATGGATGGTTTTCATATGAAAAACTTGAGCATATTTATATGAAATCAATCACATAAAATGAAACACATAAAAAGGAAAATGAATTATCATTGGAATTAAAATGATGAATCAAATCTCTTGTTTGAAGAAGCCTTATGTTTAATGTGTTATACTTTTTTGGTCGTGATGGTTTTTATGACAAAATTTATTTTTCGGTCCTAAACATTGATACATATTTTTATTTGTCATAAAAAGATAAAAGCATGATTGTATAAAACAAACAACTTAAAATAAAACACATAAAAATGGAATATATTTTTCATCTCTATCTTATTGATTCTTCGATAAAAGATTAATGAATCGATGTATATTATACTTTTGTGAAACTTTTGGACTATGAAAATGAATTTGAATGAGTTTTATCAAAATAATAATTTCTCAAGATTTATAACATGAAATATTTTATGAATCAAGATCTCTTATTTGATCTCTTATGTTTATATTTGCCATTTACTTAAGAGAAAAATAATCCAATTCATGATCTTGAATTCTCGATATTTAATACTTAAGATTTTTTTTTTGTGAATCAAGATCTTGTATCTGATCTTCTATGCTTCTTCTTGTCATTTACTAAAGAGGAGAATTTTGTAAATGAATCATGAATTTTTTGGAACTATAACTATTTTATTTTAATTGAAACATTATGCATGAATCAAGTTCTCATGTGAATCTATCTACGTCGCTTTCATTGAATTTGACGAAAAGTAATTTTGATGATGATTTTGGATCTATTTTCATATGACTAATGAGATGATATCCAACTTAATCATTTATTGTATTTACGACTTGTGATATATTCAACATGAAACATCTTTCTTTATGCACATATGATTCACTCTTTATAGAGAATATTTATCAAATCAGGATAAGATGAGATTCTCTTCATATGAATCAAGATTTTTCATTATCTCCTAAGAATTCTTTTCGTTATTTATTTAAGAGGATATTTGTTAAAATGAATCCTAGCTTCTCTTGATTTCTCGGAATTATAACTTGAGAATTCTTTTTATAAATCAAGATTGTTTACTATGATTCTTTCTTTTCGCTATTTGAGTTATCCAAAAAGAATCATAATATGTCTCTTGATATTCACAATTTGTCTTCATGATTTGTTTATCTCATCACCAAATTTTTCTTGTTATCTTTTATGTGATGATATGAAATCATGTAATACTCATGATATTTTGTTGATGCATACAAATAAGAAGTTATGATCATGTATGGTAGGATGTAATGTAATTTGATATTTTGATATTATCATAATTTGAATTATTTATGATTTAGAATAATGCATGCAATACTTATGATTTTATTATGATGATGTATATGATGTATTGCATATGATATGAATCATGATTAAAATTGCTTTGACTTGAATTCAATTTGAATTCAAGATTTATCTTAATTATGGTATATCAAAATAAGAATGATACTTTACCTTTATCATAATTTAAAAATTATTGTAAAGGGAAAAATAATTACAAATTTAATTTCTTCCCTCTTTTTGACAATGACAAAGGGGGAGAAAGAACTAGCTTGCATATTCTAAAATGATTTAAAATTTACTAGTTTGTTTGATACAAAATTTGTTAACTTGCTTGATGTAAAACTTACTATATTTCTAGCTTGCATATCTAAAACTTGCTAGCTTGCCCAACTCGAAAGAGAAGCAAGAATTACTAGCTTTCACATCCCAAGTAGAAGCAAAATTGCTAGCTTGCACTTCTCAAAAGAGAAGAAAGAACTTGCTATCTTGAATATCACCAAAAATTGCTAGTTTGCCTATCTTAAGAAACAAAAGTGTAAACTTTACAATCTTGCACATCTTTAAAATTAATGATGATTTGGTGATTAAGCATTTTGTAAAGTGATAAAAAATTTGCTAGCTTATGTGTTACAAAACCTACATATCTCTAAAACTTGCTAGTTGCACTTCTCCTTTTTATTGGTGACAAAGGGGGAGAAGTTATGTTGATGATCATGCATAAAATGATGTATTGAATTATAAAAGTGCATGATTTTATGTCACATGCAATGATGTGATAAATTGATTATTTCAATACTCATGTTGCATGCAATGTTGAAATACTATGATTTCAAAGTTTCTATCAATATGGCATATTGATAGGGGGAGTTTGTTTAAACTCCGTCATCAATTGGTTATCATCATCAAAAAGGGGGAGATTGTTAAATCTCAGATTTTGACGATGAAACCAATTGAGAGCGTTTATGATTTAATCTACATTTTGAGTGATGCAGGAAGCTTCGATCAGGATGAGACAATTAAAGTAGGAAAAATCATATTGGTCCGGAGAAAAGCATGTCAGAAGATTGGATGTTGAGCTGGAGGATCGGTCGACATATCGATAGAAGGTTTTGGGCCATGGGTTCGGGCATCGGGCCAAGAAGAGCGGATATTATGCTAAGGAAATCGAAGTTGCAGAGATTAACTAGTCGATTGGGCAATAGACCGCAAAAGAGGACGATGTGCCGAAGAATCGAACGAAGCATCGATGAACCAATGATATGTTAGACAATATTTGATTAGCTTAGTAATAATTGTCTAGATCGAAGTGGGTTTTAAATGTGCAGGATTAACTATGATAGCGATCAAGGTACAAAGCAAAATGAAGTCCCGGAGTCAAGAACGAGATTTTATTGGGAGTTCGAGAGTTCGTCGGAAGTTCGGACATTCGTCGGAAGTTCTTTCGGAATTTACCGAGGAGCTTGCCAAAGAAGCACATCGAAACTCACCAAGAAGATCGTCGTGGAGTCCAGGAGCTTGCTGGGAGTCCACTGGAATATTGCTGAGAGATCGTCGAAAGTTTGCTAGAAGATCGCTAGAAGCTCCCCGGAAGAAACCTAGACTTACGGACTTATTTAGCTTAGTGTATGCCTTAAAATTTATAGTTAGCACATAATTAGGTTGGAATTGGGCCAATTCAATTATAGGTCAATTGGGCCCAAGTTTGGGCTGTCTTAGGCTAAGTGAAAGGTCCAACAGTGACCCAACAATTGGCACCGTCGTGGCACAGTCTCCGGGACTGTGTTAGGAGGTGGTACAGCCCAAACACAGTCTCTGAGAGACTATCAGGCAGTGTTATCACTAGACTGGGTAGTGGTGCAACCCAGTGGTAGGGTGTTAGGCGGTGGTACCACCCAACACAAGCGGTGGTATCGCTAGTACTCGGAGGACCCGAGATGAGACATTTTTAGGCTTCAAGTTTGAATCTACTTGAGGCCTATAAATACCCCTCTCATCCCTGGTTACAAGATACAACAATTGAGTACATAAATTGGGAAAAACAATGTTGTAATCTTGAGAGTTCTCCTCCTCTAGCCTAAGTGTTTAGAATTATATTTAGGGAGGAGTAAGTGGGGGTATAAAGGTTCTCTCCTGAGCCTACAAAAGGAAAATAGAGTTGTAAAATGGTAGTTGGTCTTCGCCCATTGAAGGAAGACCGTTAATGGATGCCGGTGGCCTCGATGGAGGAGGAATCAGTGGAGTGGATGTATGTCATGATGACCGAACCACTATAAAACGGTTTACATTTTTGTTTTGCTATTTATCTTTATTGCAAACCACTTTACTTCCTTGTTACTTTTGCTGCACATCCTTTCAAACGTATTTCAAGTTAACATCCTTTCCGAAATTAGTTTTAATTGAACAAAATATTTTTGAATTGATGTTTTAATCCGCTGCACTAATTCCCCCACCTCTTAGTGCCGCTCTTAATCCTAACAATTGGTATCAAAATCACGTTATTTCTTATTTGGTTTAACACCTAAGAGAAATGACTCTTTTCGGATTTCAAGAGAGTTTTTCCATCGTTCGTCCTATGTTCAATGGGATGTACTACACTTATTGAAAAATTCGAATAAGAGTTTTCTTGCTTTCTATAGATTTAAACTTATAGAATATCGTTGAAAATGGATTTCAAAAGTCTTCTACTCCAATGAGCGAATAGAATGATTTGGAGAAGAAAACTTTTTCTTTGTATGCTAGAGCTATTAACGCTCTATTTTATGCATTGAGCAAAAATGAGTTTAGTTGTGTTTCTATTTGTGAAATGGTTTTGATATTTGGTATACACTTGAAATCACACACGAAGGCACTAGTAGAGTAAAGGATTCTAAGATAAATCTTTTGATGCATGATTTTGAACTATTTCGAATGAAGCTATGTGAAACCATTGTTAACATTACACTCGTTTTACGAATGTTGTCATTGGCTTAAAAGCTCTTTGGCAAATGTTTTTCAAATCTTGAACTTGTTAATAAAGTTTTACGATCTCTTTCTAAAACTTGAGATCCAAAAGTAATGACCATTCAAGAGGTCAAGGATTTGGATACTTTCCCTCTCGAAGAACTTATCGGGTCTTTAATGACCTATGAAATAAGTTGTATGGCACAAGATGAACATGAGAACAACCTTCCAAAAAAAAGAAAGGATTTGACACTTAGAACAAATTAAGACTACTTGAGCGAAAGCTCAAGTGATGATGAACTTGAACTTCTCACTATAAAACTTAAAAATTTCATTAAACAAGAATTAAAGAATAAAAATAAACTTAAAAAGAAGTTGTTAAAAAAGAAGAGAGCACTTAAAGTGACTTGGGACGAAACGAGTGCATCCGAAGAGCAAACCAGTGAAGACAAAATGATAAATTTCGCCTTGATTACTCTCGATAATGAGGTAAAAAACTCAAACGAAACCCCCTTAGTTTATTTTGAAATTACTTGATGCATTTCATTTGTTGATTTTTAAATTAGTTAGTAAAAAATATTAAATAAATAAATAAAAGAGGATCATGCTTTTCTTTTTCTATCTAATTTTGAAAACGATAATGACAATTGTATGTTTTCTGAAAATACAACAAAATGTTAGATTTAAATCTAATGATTAATCCTATGTATGTTTTTTTTTAAATAAAATAATGTGATGATTTCCGACTTTGATTGAAAATGCTCAATGAAATCATGCTTGATGTTTTAATGACATAATGATGTAAGATGTAATGAAAATATTAAAGTTTTGATATCATGCTTGATGATTTTATACTATGAATGACATTTTGAAGTTATGCATAATAATTTTTGTGATTCATGGCTTATTGATCTTTGGTGCTATGAAAGTTACTTTTTTGGTTTTAAACAAGATGGATGGTTTTCATATGAAAAACTTGAGCATATTTATGTGAAATTAATCACATAAAATGAAACGCATAAAAAGAAAATTGAATTATCATTGGAATTAAAATGATGAATCAAATCTCTTGTTTGAAGAAGCCTTATGTTTAATATGTTACACTTTTTTGGTCTTGATGGTTTTTATGACAATTTATTTTTCGATCCTAAACGTTGATGCATGTTCTTATTTGCCATAAAAAAACAAAGGCATGCTTGTGTGAAACAAATAATTTAAAATAAAACACATAAAAAAGGAATACATTTTTCATCTCTATCTTATTGATTTTTCGATAAAAGATTAATGAATCTTTGTATATTATGCTTTTGTGAATCTTTTGGACTATGAAAATGAATTTAAATGAGTTTTATCGAAATAATAATTTCTCGAGATTTATAACATGAAATATTTTATGAATCAAGATCTCTTATTTGATCTTTTATGTTTATCTTTGCCATTTACTAAAGAGGAAAATAATCCAATTCATGATCTTGATTTCTCGATATTTAATACTTGAGAATTTTTTTTGCGAATCAAGATCTTATATTTGATCTCCTATGCTTCTTCTTGTCATTTACTAAAGAGGATAATTTTATAGATGAATCATGAATTTTTCATAATTATAACTATTTTTGTTGAATTGAGATATTATGCATGAATCAAGTTCTCATATGAATCTATGTACGTCGCCTTCATTGAATTTGCCAAAAAGTGATTTTGATGATGCTTTTGGATCTATTTTCATATGAATAGTGAGATGATATATCCAACTAAATTATTTATCATATTTACGACTAGTGATATATTCAATATGAAACATCTTTCTTGATGCACGTATGATTCACTCTTTTAAGAGAATATTTATAAAATCATGAATCGTGATAAGATGAGATTCTCTTTATATGAATCAAGATTTTTCATGATCTCCTAAGAATTCTTTTCATTATTTATTTAAGAGGATATTTGTTAAAATGAATGATGGTTTCTCTTAATTTCTTGGAATTATAACTTGAGAATTCTTTTTATAAATCAAGATTGTTTACTACGATTCTTTCTTTTCGTTATTTGAGTTATCCAAAAAGAATAATAATATATCTCTTGATATTCACAATTTGTTTTCATGATTTATTAATCTTATCATTAAATTTTTTTTATTATCCTTCATGTGATGATATGAAATAATGCAATACTCATGATATTATGTTGATGCATACAAATGAGAAGTTATGATTATGCATGGTAGGATGTAGTATAATTTGATATTTTGATACCATCATAATTTGAATTATTTATAATTTGGAATGATGCATGTAATACTTATGATTTTATTATGATGATATATATGATGTATTGTATATGATGTGAATCATGATTAAAATTGCTTTGACTTGAATTCAAGATTTATCTTAATTATGGCATATTAAAATAAGAATGATACTTTAACTTTGTCATAATTTGAAAATTATTGTAAAGGGAAAAAGAATTATAAAATTATTTTCTTCCCTTCTTTTTGATAATGACAAAGGGGGAGAAAAAACTAGCTTGCATGTTCTAAAATGATATAAAATTTACTAGCTTGCATGGTGCAAAATTTGTTAACTTGCTTGATGTAAAACTTGCTATCTTTTTAGCTTGCATATCTAAAACTTACTAGCTTGCTCAACTCAAAAGAGAAGCAAGAATTACTAGTTTGCACATCCCAAGTAGAAGCAAAATTACTAACTTGCACTTCTTAAAAGAGAAAAAAACTTGCTATCTTAAATATCAACAAAAATTACTAGCTTACCTATCTTAAGAAGCAAAAGTGCAAACTTTACAATCTTGCACATCTTTAAAATTAATGATGATTTGATGATTAGGCATGTTTTAAAGTGATAAAAGATTTGCTAGCTTGTAAGTTACAAAACTTGCATATCTATAAAACTTGCCAATTACACTTCTCCTTTTTGTTGATGACAAAGGGGGAGAAGTTATGTTCATGGAATGATGTATTGAATTATGAAAGTGTATGATTTTATAACAAATGAAATGATGTAATAAATTGGTTATTTCAATACTCATGTTGCATACAATATTGAAATACTATGATTTCAAAGTTTCTATCAATATGGAATATTGATAGGGGAAGTTTGTTTAAACTCTGGGAGTTTGTTTAAACTCTATCATCAATTGGTTGTTATCATCAAAAAAGGGGAGATTGTTGAATCTTGGATTTTAATAATAAAACCAATTAAGAGTGTTTATGATTTGATCTGCGTTTTGAGTGACGCAGGAAGCTTCGATCAGGATAAGATAATTAAAGCAGGAAGAATCATGTTGGGCCGGAGAAAAACATGTAAGAAGATTAGATGTCGAGCCGGAGGATCGGTCGACATATCGATAGAAGGTTTCGGGCCATGGGTTCAGGCATCAGGCTAAGAAGAGCAGATATTATGCTAAGAAAATCGGAGTTGTGGAGGTTAACTGGTCGATTAGGCAATAGGCCGTAAGAGAGAATGATGCGCCAAAGAATCGGATGAAGCATCGATGAACTAATGACATGCCGGACAATATTTGATTAGCTTAGTAATAATTGTCTAGATCAAAGTGGGTTTTAAATGTGTACGATTAACTATAATAGCGATCAAGATATAAAGCAAAATGAAATCCCGGAGTCAAGAATGAGATTTTATTGGGAGTTCGAGAGTTCATCGGAAGTCCGGACGTTCGTTGAAATTTCTATCGAAATTGACCAAGAAGTCCAGGAGCTTGCTAAAGAAGCTCATCGGAACTCACCAAGAAGATCATTGTGAAGTCCAAGAGCTTGCCAAGAGTCCGCTGGAACATTGCCGAGAGTTCGTCGGAAGTTCTCCAAAAGAATGTCGGAAGCTCCCCGAAAGAAACCTAAACTTACAAACTTATTTAGCTTAGTGTATGCCTTAAAATTCGTAGTTAGCACATAATTGGGTTGGAATTGGGCCAACTTAATTAGAGGTCAATTGGGCTCAAGTTTGGACTATGTTGGGCCAAGTGAAAGGCTCAAACAATGATCCAACAGGTGGCACCATCGTGGCACAGTCTCCGAGACTATGTTAGGAGGTAGTACCGCTCAGACAGTCTCCGAGAGACTGTCAGGTGGTATTACCACCAGACTGGGTGATGGTACCGCCTAGTGGTAGGGTGTCAAGCAGTGGTACCACCCAACATAGGCGGTGGTACCGCTAGTACCCAAAGGACCCAGGATAAGACATTTTTAGGCTCCAAGTTTGAATCTACTTGAGGCCTATAAATACCCCTCTCATCCCTAGTTACAAGATACAACAACTGAGTACACAAAATGGGAAAAATGCTGTTGTAATCTTGAGAGTTCTCCTCCTCTAGCCTAAGTGGTTAGAATTATATTTTGGGAGGAGTAAGTGGGGGTATAAAGGTTCTCTCCAGTGCCTGCAAAAGGAAAATAGAGTTGTAAAAGGGTAGATAGTCTTCATCCATTGAAGGAAGACCGTTAGTTGATGCTAGTGGCCTCGACAGAATAGGAATTGGTGGAGTGGATATAGGTCACGACGATCGAACCACTATAAAATGGTTTGTATTTCTGTTTTGCTGTTTATCTTTATTGCAAACTACTTTATTTCCTTATTACTTTTGCTGCACATCCTTCTGAACATATTTCAAGTTAACATCCTTTCCAAAATCGGTTTTAATCGAACGCAATATTTTTGAACTGATATTTTAATCTGTTGCACTAATTTACTACCCCCCCCCCCCCCCCCCCCCACCCCCCCCTTTTAGTACCCCTCTTGATCCTAACAAAAGAGAGATAGCAGTGGAAAAAGTTTTATCTAAAGATAACATCACAGATCCACTAATAAAGCCATTGTCTTATATTGTTTATGAGTATCATAGGGTCTGATGGGGTCAGACACATAGGTGATTGGCTTTAGGTCAAGTAGGAGATTGCTAGTCATAGGTGCCCTTCAAGCCAATTAGGTGAGTGATAGCACGTGTGACTTGACACGTAGTCTTTTTGTTTATTATTATTATTTGATATTTTATCATTTTATATTACCTATTGCTTGAATATATTGTGATGCCCATGGATCTATGCAATGGGATTTAGATCGTGATGAGATCATGATAATAAGATCAATTCACCTTTAAACATAGATTCTAAATAATTCTGGTCATAGGTTACTCGAGAGGGACATTAAGATAATCGGATAGACTGGTGTGTTGTATACCCATCCATATGATGGATGCTGGTCTCATAGCTGCTCATGTGGGGACACTAGGGATACAGTATAGGTACTCATTGGAGAATGAGTTCACTGATTGATCCGCTTATGGAATGCTAGATGGTTGATGATGCCTTATTGTCAAATAGTGATTCCATAGTCCTAGTGGTGTATCTAGTCCTTAGACTTGAGACACCAAGAATGTCATGTATGAGTACTTCATTCTTTGATACAGACTTATAGGTCTAGATGTTTCAGATCTAGCACAACTAGTCATCAAGAGTGGTAGTCAACCTTACAAGTACTATTGAGTGTCAATAAGATAAAGGATCATCCACTCTCAGTGTCATGAGAGAAATATCTAATGTGTTCTTGCTTAGACAAATCCTTTGCTAGGGTCATTCGGATTGAGAGAGAAAGAGTTCTCCGGGAGAATTCGATTAGAGCAAGACTTGAGTAAAAACCGTATAGGTTTAATAGCACCATGTCCGATATACGGTCTTTGGGATATTAGATAGATAAGGGACTATACGTATATGGTAACTATGAATAAAGAAGTCCAATTGATTGAATTCCCCTGTATCGTTTGGGAACTACGACATAGTGGCATAGTACATCCGTAGTCGATGAGTCAAGTGAATTATTATGGAGATAATAATTTACTGAGCCAAAAGGAGTTCTAACAGGTATGACTCATGACTAGCTTGATATTAGGCCTAGAGGGTCACACACATATGGTATGTGTTGTAATGAGTAAAGGTTCGGATATGAGATATCCGCCGGAGCCCCTATCTTATTGGATATCTAATAAGCCTCTCAATTATTGGATCCTATGGATGATATCCAACAAGAACCAATGAGAGATTATTGGATAAAGATCTACTAATCTAAGAGGCTTGAGTAGTGGGATGGAGATCCAATACCCAAGAGAGTTGGATCCATTAGGGTTATGTTGATAAGGGACCTCTATAAATAGGAGGGAACCAATGGTTCATAGGCTAGAGCCTCTTTAGATTGTCATCTCCTAAGAGAAATGATTTTTACCGGTAATCAAAAGGGTCTTTCTATCACTCATCCTCCTATGTTCAATGGGACGGACTACATATATTGGAAAACTACAATGAGACTTTTTTTGCTTTCTATGGATTTCGATTTATGGAACATTATTGAAAATGGTTTAGAAAAGTCTTCCAAACCAATGAACGAATAGAATGATTTGGAAAAGAAGATTTTATCTTTGAATGCTAAAGCGATGAATGCTTTGTTTTGCACTCTTAATAAAAATAAATTTAATCAAGTTTCTATATGTGAAACTGCATATGAGATTTGGTACACACTCGAAGTCACACATGAAGGCATAAGTAGGATTAAAGAGTTAAAAATTAATCTTTTGGTTCATAGTTATGAGTTATTTTGTATGAAACCAAACGAGACCATTGGAGACATGTACACTCGTTTTACAGATCTCGTCAATGGTCTAAAGGCACTTGTAAAAGTTTTTCTAATTTTGAACTTGTTAACAAGATATTAAGATCTCTTCCAAAAAGTTTGGACCCTAAAGTAACGGCAATACTAGAAGCAAAGGACCTAAACAATTTTCTGCTTGAAGAACTTATTGGTTCTTTAATCACTTATGAAATGACTTGTATTGAACATGATGAATATGAGAAGAGAAAAAGAGTGCAGTCCAAATTTCAAAACTATGACAAAAATCATAACAATCGCACAAAAATAATTTTACACGATTCAACACAACACACATAATTTAAAAATCAATATTTCGCATGAATAACCTAGCTCTAATACCACTATTAGGAAATCTGGGATAGCATCACATGTATAGTAGAAAAATTAAAAATAAAATCATAGATTTCTGACAAAGAAGGTTTCATCGTCGTGCGAAGATTGGTATGAAAAAATTGCAAGACTAAAAAACTATACATATGTGAAAGATGTATTACCTAAGGAGATCGTATATCCTTAAAAACCCACAAATCTATGGGAGAGGATGAAGGAGGTCAACTGTCCTCCTCTCTAGCGGTGATCCACATGGCAGGCACTACGAAGAAGCTTCTCAAATCACTGCATAATCCTCCTTTCCACGTGCACCACGCGATCAAGAAGGGGCCAGCCCTTCTTGCTATCCACATGTCCCAAACTAGGGCTGTATAGTTCTCTTCTATTTGATAGCCAAAAAGAGTCTAGCTTATGACTCTTTGGTTTCCTTCTATTTGTAGAACCCCCCTATCAACTTAACCCTAATGCATCTTACCCTATTGGGCACTAGATCTACATCCAACTACCCAAGCCTCTTGAATTTGTGAATCTTTACCTAATAATTTCTTATTGGCTCTTATTAGATCTTATCTACAAGATCCAATTATTCAAAGGCTTATTGGATATCTAATAAGATAAGGGCTCCAGTAAATATCTCATATTTGAACCTCTACTCGTCGCAACATCTACTATATGTGTGTGACCCTGTAGACCCAATATTGAGCTAGTCGTGAGTCATACTTGTCAAAACTTCTTCTGACTTTGTAAATTATTATCTCCATAATAATTCATTCGACTCATCGACTACGAACTTACTATGTCACTACGTCGTAGTCCCCATCTGATATAGGAGAATCCAATCCATTGAATCTATATGTCCTCGGTTATTATATATCTATAGTCTCTCATTTATCTAATATCTCAAAAATCGTATACCGGGCATAGTGCTATCAGGCCCATACGGAATCTACTTGAGTCTTGTTATAATTAGATTCTCCCAAAGAACTCTTTCTCTCTCAATCCAAATGACCCTGGCCATGGATTTGCTTGAGTAAGAACATATAAAATATTTCTCTCATGACACCGAGAGCAAATGATCCTCTATCGATACTCAATCGCCCTCATAAGGTTAGGTATCACTCCTGATGACCAACTATACCAGATCTAAAACTTCTAGGTCTATAAATCTAATATCAAAATGTGGAGTACTCATATAAGACATCCTTGGTGTCTCAAGACTAAAAACCAGATACACCACTAGTATGATGAAATCACTGTCTAACAATAAGGTATCATCAACTATTTAGCATTCTATGAGTGGATCGATCAATGAACTTATTCTCTAATGAGTATCTGCATTGTTTCCCTAATGTCCCCACACGAGCAACTATGAGACTAATCGCCTCCATCATATGGACGGATATATAGCACACCAATCTATCCAGTTATCTCGATGTCCCTCTCGAGTAACCTATAACCGGGATTATTTAGAGTCTATGTTTAAAGGTGAATTGGTCTCATTATCATGATCTCATCACGATTTGATTTCCATTGCACCGATCTATGGACATATCACAATATATATAACGGGCAACATAAAGTGAAAAAATGTTAAATAAATAATAAGCAAAACGAATGTGTATCATATCATATATGTCATGATTCATGTCATTAGCTTACAAGATACCTATAACTAGCATTTGAAACTCTTCAATAGCATATAATTGGATAGGACTTTATAATAATATTTAAGAAGGGTTTTTCATATGATTTTTATGTATAAGCTACCTATCAACTTTTGTTATACGATCATATAAAGCTTATGAAATTTATTTTTATGCTTTCTAATACTTACCTAGCAACATAAAATGAAAAAATGTTAAATAAATAATAAGTAAAACGAATGTGTATCATATCATACATGTCATGATTCATATCATTGGCTTACAAAATACCTATAACTAGCATTTGAAACTCTTCAGTAGCATATAATTGGATAGGACTTTATAATAATATTTAAAAAGGGTTTTTCATATAATTTTTATGTATGATAAGCTACGAACTTTTGTTATACGATCATATAAAGTTTATGAAATTTATTTTTATGCTTTCTAGTACTTACCTGGTTCGTAGAATATTAAATAGTATTTATTTTATTGGAGCTTCAATAGTAATTTCCTTTTGTGCTTGATTGTCATTAATTATTCCCTTTTCATATAAGTTTTTAGAAACCTATGAAATTATGAGGAGGTCAGCTTTGGTAACAGAGACTCAAGGGTGATGTAGGGTGACATACAATCGAGATAAATCCTCTTTCTAAACTTGATCAATAGTTTAGTATAATTAGCTAGTCAATATTCTTATTTTCACAAAATTGTGTAACTATAACATTAACAAAAGAAATCTTGAAACATTTGTATATTATCCCCATTAAATATCTTCATTTGAGCTTCAGCATCTACCTTTAATCCAGTCTATTAAAATATTTATTGAAAATATTTAAACTTAAATTATTAATAATATACTCATTATATCTTTATAAGTAAATTTATATCTTTGTGTACTTTTGATATGGTACCGAATTAAGATATCATACGATGAGATAGGATTTTTCATGTTTAATGGAAGATGAAAGCAATATGAGATTGGCATATGACACCTCGTTAGCATGGTAATACCCAAGAGAACTTGTTTAGCAAAACAATCAAATTTGACATGTATCTTAACCCATTTTAAATCAGATTAAGATGTTTATTTTCCTAATTGTTGGTCTTTGATACAACTAAACACACAATATTACTGGCCAAATTGCTTGAATTGTCTAGATGCAATCTATAAACCTGTCGTCCTTATCCTAGGTTGGAACGATATATAGGTTGAAGAACCAATTAATGTGAGTGCAACATGAACAAATGTAGCCAAGGAGCATTAAAAACCCAAATGGACTCTTGAAGAGGTTAGGAGACATATGCATGTTATCATCAAACGAAAGGAGAGAATGAGATACGAATTCTGGCGTCAAGAAAGATGAATTGGGTGCCAATTGCAAGTGACTTTCAACCAGCCCACTTGTCCTATTTGTCTTTAGGTCGATAACTAAGAAGCTGATGTGGCCGTGAATGTAAGTCTCAAAAACGACAACCGACAAAATGCGGGGAATTTTGAGGTCCTAACTTCATAGTTGTCTTTACAGCTGCGTTGCTTTGAACCAAAGAATTAAAGTTGCAGTAGAATCTCTTCAATAAATACCTGGAAATCTTACATTCTTGTGGTAGTTGTTGTCGTACCTGCACCTCTTTCTGCTCTCTCAAAGAATAAAAGAGAGCGACATGGGCGACTCCTTGCTTGCGGAGTGCAAGCCCGGGTTGGCCATGGTGTTGTCGCAGTGCATCTACGCTGCCATGGCACTCTCAGCCAAGGCAGCGTTCGCCCGAGGCATGAGCCCCATGGTCTTTTCTGTTTACAGGCAGGCCACCGCTGCTCTTGTCTTGGCTCCCATAAACATTACTGCAAGAAGGTCGTCTTCTCTCTCTCTCTCTCTCTCTCTCTCTCTCTCTCTCTCTATGTATCCCTCTGTCTCTGAATGTTGGTTCATGCGTTGATATGTCAGGGGGAAGAAAAATCTGATTGGCTTGGGATTGACAGCCTTCTTCTTGGTCTTTGTTGCTTCTCTGGTTGGGTAAGTGATGTTTACTTGTTAGCCTCTTCATCATTTCAGTTCTCACTACCTGAGGATGATACATGAAACAGTGCCACCATCAACCAGTACTTCTACTACACAGGGCTGAGCTTGTCATCCTCGTCCATGGCGATGGCCATGAGCAACCTAACCCCAGCAATCACATTTGTCATTGCAGCCTCTGTTGGGTAAAGTTCTCTTCCTCACATGATGCATATTTGCCAGTTGTTCCAAGTCTTTTGGTGACCATCTTTTTACAAGGAAAAAGTAGCTTTTTCAGATTCCTTTACATATTTAACCTTCAATAATGTTAGTCATGAAGCAGGAATTTTCAGCTTTATTCTCCATCACGTATTTAATACCTTTTACAATGAGTCAGACTCTCATCAAAACCATGTCATTGGCAGCTTAGAAAAAGTTGAAGTCAGGAGCATGAGGAGCATGGCTAAAGTGTTTGGGACAGTTACATGTGTTGGAGGAGCCGTTTCAATGGCGTTTTTCAAAGGTCCCAGGCTTTTAAATTTGGAGATGGAGTTCCATAAATTAGCCACGCTGTTCCACTCAGCAAGCAAAAACTGGATCGTTGGATCACTTCTCCTGATGGGAAGCAGTTGCTGCTGGTCCCTGTGGCTTGTTTTGCAGGTAATAAACTTCTCTGTACTATACTGCTGCTGCACACAATTAATTGCAACCTGTAATCGAACTTTTCTTTTTCTTTTATGTTATTTGTTAGCATTGCCTCATATATTCATGAGTCATGCAAGAAACTGTGGCACAGAAAATTCATACCTGAACTGAGTGTCCAAGGAGAATGTTAAAGATGCGTGCGTGCGTGTATGTATGTGTGTGTGTGATCTAGAGGGAGAGTGAGAGACAAATTTGCATTCTAGCACTACAGATTTCTTTTCTCTAACTTATAGTTGCAGGTGCCAATTTGCAGAACTTATCTGGATCCCTTATCATTATCAATATGGATGTGTGTGTTCTCCACCTTCCTATCTGCTGCTCTGACATTCTTTTTAGAATCCGACATAAGTGTATGGAAGATTCACTCAACACTGGAGCTATCATCGTGTTTGTTTGCGGTAATCTTCCTCTTTTCTATTCCCTTATAATTTATGAAAAGAAAGTGCTTTTTGTCTCCTAAACGTCATGACATTAAGAGCCAAAAATTTGTAGGGAGTTTTTGGATCTGGGGTCACCTTTTACCTACAATCTTGGACCATATCACTGAAGGGGCCGCTCTATTCTGCAATGTTCAACCCCCTCGGTACTGTCATCACTACAATCTCAGCTTGTTTGGTGCTTCATGAACAGCTCCATATTGGAAGGTACACACACATGTTTCAGTTCCATGATGAGTGCATGATTTCCTTGCATCCTTATAACATGATGATTACTTTTTTGCCGCAGTTTGGTGGCTGCTGTTGCTGTTGTGGGAGGGCTATACATTGTTTTGTGGGGTAAAGCCAAGGACATCGACCCCAAGAGCAGCAGCAGCAACTCACATCTGCCATGTGTTTCTGAGAGGATGACAGTAGTAGAAGATCCAGGACTGCGTGACATTGTGTGTGATCTGCAGAAACCACTGTTAGGTGAAAGCTTAGGGACTCAGAACAACCAGGTGGAGGATTGAAATCCCAGACAAGAATCACCTTCTTTTGTGATGATAGAGACTCAATCGCATCTGAAGGGAAATGCGAGCCGACTAATAAATGCCGGGAGTATTCGGATCTGGAGTCACCTTTTATTTGCGGTCATGGTGCCTAGCAGTGAGTGGGCCTCTTTTTTCTGCATTGGTCAATCCACTTTCCACAGTACTTCAATCTTGGCCTTTGTAGTACTCCATGAATAACTCAATCTTGCACGGTATATATGTTTAATCTTAATCTGGCTGATAGCCTAGAGTACAAGTTTTTTTAAATAATAAAAATATATATTCCAATAAAACTTTTCACTCTAATCTATTTATCTTAATCTAAATTCTTCTCTTTTATTTTATCTAATCCTAACTATTTAAATTAATCTTATCACACCCCTTTAATTTAAAATAGTTATAACTTAAACATGTCTTCAAAAAAAATAAGTTTTTTTTTTCCAAAGCTTTTATAAAAATGTCAGTAAGCTAATCTATGGTACTGCAATAGTCTATTTAAATTTTTTTCTTTATCAATCAGTTCACGAATAAAATGACGTAGAATTTTAATGTGTTTAGTGTGCTCATGGAAGACAAGATTTTTCGTTATTACAATAATAGATTTTAGTTAGTCCATCTTATTCTTCTTGAAGATGTACTAGAATTCTTTGAAATTAAATTGTTTGACATATTGTACTTATAGCCATAACACACTTCGCCTCAAGGCTTAAGAGCAACACATTCTTGCTTTTTTATTATACATAAAATCACACTTGAGCTAAAGCTGAGCATAAATCCTAAAGTACTTTTTATATCATCTATACAACTAACTCAATCACTATCAATATAAGAATACAACTTAAAATATTTTACCTACTCATAACAAATGAAATCACACTTGATATAACTAAGAACTCTTTTAGCTATTCTAAAGTGATGTTGCTAGGGCTATGCATGAATTTGGATAGCAAACTAACTGTAAACATAATATATTAAACATAATATCTGACCTTGAATATGTGAGATATATTAACCCTCTATTTAAACTTTTATATTGTTGCTCATCTATTTTTTTAACTCCTTCATCTAACACAAGTTTATCATTTGTATTCGGAGTATTCACTGGCTTACAAGTTGTCATATAAAACTAGCAATTGGTCATTTATTACTTGCACCCAATTTTCTTTCTGAGATGTAAATTCAAAATAAGTAGGTTCTAAAGTAAAATATGAAAAATCACTATACTAATATATCTGTTAAACACTATAAAATTTCTTTAGAGGTGTTTTAGTATCACTAGAATTACTTGAATTAGAATCATTCAAAATATGAGAAGATTAAATATGAGAAGATTAGGACGAGGTATTAACAATAGACAATATATCAAAGTGCTATTGGAATTTTAACTGCTTTAGAGTTTCAAGATTCTTCTTTATTAAAAATAACATCATCACTTATAATTAATTTTTTAATTATAAAATCATGAAGTCTAAAATATTATCTCATTACTACACTCATAAATATGCATTTAACACTTTTGTCATCTAGTTTGTTTCCTTTTTCTTTAAAAACATGAAAGCAAGTAACATAATCAAATACCTTTAAATGATGTAATCTAACTTTCTATTTACCCATGCTTCATAGGTTATTTTATTGTACTCATAGCTTCTACCCAAAACTTTTTTGATCCTATTTTTTATTTAGTATACATCTAGCAATCTCAACCACTATTCGGTTGTTCCACTCTACTACTCTATTTTGTCAAGGGTGTATCTTGCAATCAATTCTTTATTAATGTCTACATTCTCATAAAAAATAAAAAAAAATTTGGATGTGAATTCACCTTCTCTATCAATAAAGTCCTAATAAAACAATCATTTTATTTTTCTACATATGCTTTGAAATTTTTGAAAACAAAGAAAGCTGAAGCTTATTCTTTCAAAAAACATACACATAAATAATATCATCCTTGTACAATTATCTATAAATAACAAAAAAATATTTACTTTCATCATACAAGATAGACTACATAGGCCCATTAATATTTGCATACCTATTTGAAAAAAAAATTTGTTATTTTTTAAAAATATAATATGTATAAAAGTATCTTTACTTTTATCTTAAGCAAACTAAGTACCATTTTTTTTTTATTCAACAATTCTAGTCCACCATAATTTAGATGATCATATCTTTTATGTTATAATATAGATTCATCAATAATAGTAGTAATGAATATATGTAAGGAGAAGTCCAGACATAATAAGGGAAATATTTTGTTTTTTGTCATACTCACAATCACTGTCAATTTTTTAATTTTCTTATCATAAATCAAATATTTTTCATCATAAAAAATAGCATAATATTCTTTTATATTTAGTGTTCAGAGTTGATAAATCATTAAGCTTTTAAATACACTTTTGTCCTCTATCATATGATTATTTCATCCATTATCTAAAAATCAAACAAATTTAAAATAATTTTTATCAAATACCATAAAAAATATTTTTATTATTTTTATTATTTTTTATGATAATTTGCTTGATTTTTGTTCCAACAATCTTTTTTAAGATGATCAAATTTTTTACGGTGAGAGTAGAGAGAAACATTTGGATTTTTATCTTTGTACTAATAATCTTTTTTAATATATCTATTTTTAAATAAAATATTAACAAATTTCTTTATTACCTTCATTAAAGTTCTTTTGAATAGAAAGTTTTTCTATTAAGTAATCATAACCCTTGTGAAATAAATAGAGTTCTCATTTTAGCAACCCATAATTGATAGTTTTCATATTTGAAGACAAGAAGAAGTTGATTAGAAATACTTACTCCAATGTCTGTCATTTCATTTATATTTTTTCTAGATCTACTAGTCTTTCTTGATATTTAATCGATGTAATCCTATTTGTCTTCTTCATTTAATACCTATCACACTTGTTAACTTTCATCAAAACTTCAAAAAAAGGGGAAGAAGATAATAAATAGATTAAAGGAGGAGTAATTTCAACCTACGGTAATTTGGTTTCATCCAAAGTACCTATTTATATTAGTCAAAAGATATAATATAATTTTTTTAATAATAAAGAAATCCATCATATCTCAATAAATTTTTTCACCCTTATCTATTTATCTTAATTTAAATTTTATCTTTTATTTCATCTAATTTTAGTTGTTTATTTTGCACTAGATGCTGGTGTAGCATATTAAGGATTCTTTTCCTGTGGTTGTAATGGAACTCTTTTTCCATCTCCAAAAACCACATCACATTCTTCTTTTTCTGCATCCTGGTTGGTGCAGTTGCGGTGGTGAGTGGCCGATACATAGTTTTGTGGGGCAAAGCTTGGATTTGGAACCCCAGAGCAAGCAAACAGCCAACGGCAGATGATTCCCATAAAGTAGCAATCACTATAGAAGCAAGACACAGTGCTCATGGAGATGATCCGAGCAAACCACTGATAGAAGACTAGATGAGAGATTCGCAGTTCTTCCATTTCAGCTGCCATGTACTTGATTTCTGATCCGAGGAAGATGGTGTTTTGGTGTATGCATTAGTTTAGTAGAAGAAGTCAGTTTCATTAACATATGTTGTAAGTCAAAGAAATTTTGGGGAAGTGCATGAATGTGCTATATTATCATTTGATAATTTACCTATCTCTCAGAAATCAAAATTCAGCAATATAATCCTCACAAAATTCAGACATAACAAATTATTGGATAATATATTATATCATATACATCCCTTTAAATATTAGACCCTTCACATATGTTATTATCGTTCATGTTTTCGGCCCCCACACCCCCCCTCCCCAACCCAAAAAAAATCTCGAGATCCCCAATATTTTAAATGTCATAATCAAAATCTGATATATATATTAAAAGTTTCGAATTTAAAAAGCATAAATAAAAGAAAACAAAAAAGAAATTAATTTCTTTAACGACTGTAGAGATCGTAGGAACGATATCAGCTAACGAACCCCACAATAAACTCCGCTCCTCCGCTATTTATATCCCTCTTCTCTGCTTCCTCACTCTCTTCAGCTGCGTCGTACTTACTCTACTTTCTTCGCAATGGCCGCCGAGGCTGCTAAACCCGACCCCCCCGGTGGCACGAGCAAGCTGGTCGGCCCCCTCGCCATCGTCGCCTACCTGCTCTCCCTCCCGGTGCTGGCGTTCGGCATCTGGCTCGTGAGCACCCGCGACTACGACTGCGAGGACCTGCTGCGGGAGCCCAACGTCCGCGTCGCCGTCGGCGTCGGCCTCCTTCTCGTGTTCGCCATCAGCAACTTCGTGGTGTACTACGGCGACAGGGTGCTGATGCCGGGCCACATGGTGCTCTCGGTGGCGCTCGTGGTGATGCTCACCGCGGGGCTGTCGCTCGTCGGCACCTACAGGATGGAGGCACGCGGCCTGCCGGGGTCGCCGCTGTGGCTCCGCGACCGCGTCATGCGAGCCGAGACGTGGAACGAGGTCAAGACCTGCCTTTATGGCGATATGATATGCGAAGACTTGGCCTACCGAACCATCCAATTCACTTCGCATGATTTCAGCTTGATGAAGTTATCTGCACTCGAGGTAATTAATTGTTATGTAATTACTCTTCAAATATTTAGCAATTTAATAGTTTCAATTGTTTATAAAAATACAAACAATTATTCAGAAATTCTATTATGATATAAAAATGCTATTGATCATGCATAATAGAATGCCTCTTTTTTCTTTGGAATCAAAATAAATAGCCAAAAATAATTGATAATCGTGAAACCAATACGATTCATACATTTACAACATCGAAACATTTATTGACTTCCCATATGACAAATAAAGTTTGGGATATCAACCAAAAAAATCAGCAACTTTTTGCTATTAAATTTTGTTCATTTTGCAGATAAAACAATTCCAACACTAATTTATTGTTTTCTTTCACATTTTTTATTGTGTGTTTACTCAACTTTGTTGATTTGCTTATTGGCATATAAGTCGGGGTGTTGCAAACCACCGGATGTATGTGAAATGGAGTACGTGAATGCCATAAACTGGACTGAAGTGAGAAGGAATAGTACACGAGATAGCGAATCATCATCATCATCCAACCCAGCAACAAATGCTTCCCATGTCGATTGCCATGCATGGAGCAATCAACCAGCCATTCTTTGCTACGATTGCCAATCATGCAAGGCTGCATTCTTGACGATAATAACCTCGAGATGGAGAAAAGTTGGCGTGTTTCTCATTGTTATGTCAACCCTATTCCTATTTGTCCATGCAGTGCGTTTTATTATCTTGATGTCAGCTAGGTTTAAGCCTTAATCATCATAAAGTGTAAGGTGTTTCCATCTCCAAGAATTCCCTCTAGTGATAGTTTTGGCTTTTTCTAGTTTGTTTTCTGTGTCTATAAATCATTTTAGTTGTATATATTAATATTTCTTCTTTTTTTTGTTATTATGAATGGTGTGATACTTTGTATCAGAATGTATCTAAATAAAAAGACTATGCCCATGAAAACATGTGAATTTATGTTATATATTGCATACACCAAATATTTTTTGATGAATAATCGTTGTAGAGGCGTCCCTTTTCATCAATGCAAAGAGCCAAAGAAAAAACATTTAGAATCGTCAAATTCCTTAATGATAAAACTGGTTTAAAATTGGCATCAAATAATAGCTTCCAATTATTTGGATGTTGTGCTACTCTCAACAAAAATTTTGAAATGTCTAATATAAATATATATGCAGAGTTAAGCATGGAAGAGAACTCATGAGCCAACATAAAGATAATAAATAATCTTAAAATGAAAAATATCAATAGCTTGTAAGTTGAACTAGTTATTGGTATTATTGAACGAAGTTTTAGTTTGTAAATAGACAGTATTCAAAGGATCATTTGGCCAAGTAAATTCATAAACTATTTAATATTTCTTTATTTAGAGGAATTGTTTTATGTGCTTGGTAATGGAAACACATGATGTGCGTTTAAATGGCATTTACTAATATATAATAGTCTTTTTCTGGTAAGTAAAATATTTCAAATATAAATTGATACTATGAAATAGACTCAATTTCTTAATACTCTTTAAGCATAAGCATAAATTTAAAATAAAGAAAATTGTCTTACTTTTGAACAATCATACGCTAAAGATTTCGGATGATCGTAAGATTCTATGATTTTTTTAAATAGCAATATTATGAAATATCGATTTTATACAAGCACAATTCTACCATTTAACTAGAATGAATTACACATGAACATATGTCCCTCTCTCTCTTTCTAACACCAAATTCTTGTAGCCAATTACCAACATAGCTCGTCACTCATAGTGAACATGAAGGTAAATTGTTATATCAATTGAGCACATATTTTATATCCTACACGACATTCTTTTCCTCCCTCACCATTAACAATTGCATATCATTCCATATGGCAACTCATATTACGTGTAAGCAGACTAGATTCCTAACTCCCATATAATTTTGACCATTCGTCCATCACTGGTTGACCCACAACCAACGCTCTATAATCTCTAAACTTTCTTCATTCGGCAAATTATTCTTTGATTAATCCGTGCAAATAACAATAAATTAAATCGTCGATGACATGTTATGAGGCGGCGGAGCTTCTACGACATTCCCGCGGTATCGTTCCCGGGAAGTTACACCGTTGAAGGGGATGTTGCGTCGCACGCCACGCTACATCGCTCTCCAGGCGCCATCATAGCCGTCCGAATGACGTGACCCCACGCCCGAACGCGTTGTGATCATTTCAACCGACGGTCCACGATCCAACGCCGGTGACGCGACGCCTTCCACGACTTCTAGAACGAGACAACATGCGACGATCAGCACACGGCCCCTCGGGACACGTGGCGCATTTTCGGATCACCTTTTAAGAAAGAGGAACTCGACAGGTCACCCACGTTAATTTATGCTCATCTCCCACATGGTTTGTTCAGAGCGGGTGGGCCCCGCCGCGATGATGGAATCGTCCAAAAGCAACGTGGGAGGTGCGCGGGGAAAAAATGGGTCTCCTTAAAACGTAGCGTCACAGTACTTCGGATTCACCCGTCGCCACAGCTGGATCTATGAAAACCAGGAGCGATCAGCTGCTCACCCAAAGTAGGCAACACCTTTTCAAACACCCACTAGCGCCATCAACTTCGATCATACGTGACATCAGCAAACGGTGGGGTGAGGAGGAATCGTGTTTCTTGGCTCGACGACGAGACCCACCGTCGCATCGCAGTACGTCCAGCTGTCGCGCGGCGAGTCAACATAACGGGAGGCCAAAGTGGCACACGCATCTCTCTCACACCAGGTAACAGACCAACTACCTAAAACACCCACCAGTTGCCAGATATTACAATCATGCCACTCACCCGGGTCCTCTCAGGGCGATCCGCTCCTCCGCCGGTGCTGCCGATCGACGCTTCAAAATATTTCGAATCCCCCTCGCGACTTGGCGCTGGTCAAACCTTGCATCCCGGTGACCGGATCTCGAGCAGAAACGAACCACGAAAGGAGAGGAGACGACAAAAGAAAGTAAACAGCCACCGCCTTCGAAGCGGCTTCAAAGACCAAAAGAAAATGATAATATCTAATTTTCTTTTATGCCATGGGAATTAAGAAATAGAAAAGCATTTATTGAAATTGTATCAAAGAATAGGAACAATGATTTTTATTTTACAAGATCTAGCTCTTGCTTCCTACTCTTCGGCTGTATCCGTAGTAAGAAAGGTACCACTTCACAAATTTCTTGAGCCCGGTCTCCAGATTTGTGGTCGGCTTGTAGCCGAGCTCGGCGCGCGCCAAGCTGATGTTGGCGTGCGTGAAGGGCACATCCCCGTTGCCCGGCATCTCCACCACGTTCTTCTTCGCCTTCACCTTGAGGTGCCGCTCCAGGATCCCCACCAACGCCGGCACCGTCACCGGCGACGTGTTCCCCAGGTTATAGATCCGGTACTGCGCCGGACTCCGCTTCCGGCCGCCGCTGCCTGTGCTCGCCTCCGCCGTGTCCAGCGCCGCTATGCACCCCTTGACGACGTCGTCGATGTAGGTGAAATCGCGGGCGAGATCGGTGCCGTCACGGCCGCGGAAGACAGTGATGGGCTTCCCTTGGAGGATATTGCGAGTGAAGGAGAAGTAGGCCATGTCCGGGCGGCCCCAGGGCCCGTAGACGGTGAAGAAGCGAAGCCCAGTGATGGAGAGGCCGTAAATGTGGTTATAACAATGGGTGATCTCCTCACCGGCCTTCTTGGTGGCGGCGTATAGGGATGCTGGGCGGTCGGTGCCGTCCAACTCCGAGAAGGGGACCTTGTCATTGAGGCCGTAGACAGAGGAGGAGGAGGCCCACACGACGGAGGGCTGGGGATCAGCGGACTTGCAAGCTTCCAAGAGGGTGACGAGGCCGGCGACGTTGCTGTGGACGTATGAGGCCGGGTTCTCGATGGCGTAGCGGACGCCGGCTTGGGCGGCGAGGTGCATCACGTGGGTGAAGGGCACCGTGTCGAACAGCTTGGCCAGGAGGCGGGCATCGTTGACGTCGCCCTCCACGACGAACACCCCGTGGGAGGCGAGCAGCGCCTTACGGGCCTTCTTGAGGGAAGGATCATAATAGGCGTTAAAGTTATCGAGGCCGACCACTCCGTCACCTCGCCGCCGTAGGGCGAGGGACACGTGCGTGCCGACGAACCCCGCGGCGCCGGTGACGAGAACGGCGATCCCATCTTCGCGGCGAACGGCTGCGGAGGAGCGGATCTGGCGCTCCCAGTGTAGGCCGCCCCAGGAGGCGGTGAAGTAGCGGGAAGAGGTGTCGACGAAGCTCTGGAAGCTGAGGTAGGAGGCAGTGAGGGCGATAAGGAGGAGCGCCCACAGGAAGAGAGTGCTCGTGGAGGCGAAGCAGCGGTGGAGCTGCCTGTTCGCCGCATGGGTCCTCTCTATCTTCACCTTCCCGGGCGTCGACGGGAACAGCTCGTCCTCGAGCACCCTCATCATCATCGTCTATTCGACACTTCGCCCTCCTCCAAAAGCGGCCTCCTCCGCCAAAAGACCCACAGTTATTTGATCTTTGCCCTCTTCAACCAAGTGGGAAAAGGATACAAGGGAACAGGAGGCAGGGAAGAACTGACGTTTCCTTTATATTTACTGCACCTTGCCAAGGAGGGAAGGAAGGGGGGTGGGGTGGGGGCGGGGGGTGTGGGGGCGGCGTTGGGGGATGTATTAAGTAGAGGCGAGTGAACCGAGTGTGTTACCGCATGACACGTACTACAAACACCAAAAAGATTACCCACTAATCTAGGAAGACCAAATGAGATGTGGGGCTACTATTGTGTCCAGTGAATGACGGGGCAGGTAGAGTGTGTATAGAAAGAGTTTTTTTTGGTACAAAAGGCATCTCCACGGTACGATGGTTTGCCGAGTAACCTTCTTCCCTATTTCCTCTTTCCGTGTTTGAAATTATTTCATGATATAATATATCTGAAAAAACAGAAATTGGCCGCAGTTGGGCCCCACCAAAAGCGAAGACATGGTCGGTAGGAGAGATGGTTGGGCCACTTGCATGGGATCCAGTTAAACTATTCATCCGAGAGGAGGAAGCTAAATGGAAACGATGGCGCGGTTTAACATGTTGCCGTGTGCCGTGTGCCGTGTGCCATGTGCGCTGGCGGGGAACAGGGGACTAGGTTAATAAATATATGGATCGGGACACTGGACGTGGACTAGAAGGGAAGGGTTATAGCGAACGATTAGGACTCGCTCGAGACCAGTTCACGCCGAACCCAAACATTTCTCGCATGGCATTCGCAATAAATTATAGGCCTTTAGGATGAGGAGTTACAGAGGAAATTCTATGAATTATACAGCACATTTTGATTTTGAGAAATAAATTACAGCTGTCAAGAACTCCAACTACTAATCAGATTTTCTTTTTGAAATAGAAGAAATTACATTTTTCTGTGATGTCATTTGTATTTCCCCAGAGATGTGTATCTAATTAATTAATTATAAATTTGTCCAACATATAAAAGAATGAGTAAGTGTAGAAAATTCTTATTCTTTATCCTTTCCATTACATTAGTTAGTCATCATTTAACATGTCAAACACTTTTATTTCTATAGGAGTCTCAAAAATAGTTGATATTGAGTTATTTGGTTGTAAAATATTTATAAAAATATTTTTAAAATTTCATGAGGTAGTTCGGATTGATTACAAATTGACTCTTTAGGAAATATTTATAAGAATATACCTGGATGTCTAGGGATAACTTAGATTGATTATACACCAACTCTTCTATGGAATGTTCATAAGAATATTTTGTCAAGTTCAAAATAGTTCGGTTTGACTATAAATTGATTCATCGAAATATTCATATGAATATTTTTGAAAACCCAGATGACAATTTGAGTCGGTTACGAATTGTTTTCTTCGTAGAATCTTTATGAGATATTTTTTTTCCTTAAGGTTCATATAAAAATATACTCTTAACTCTATATTAATTAAAAGAAAAAAAAAGAACCTATGTACCGACTTATTCATTGGAGGGAGTGATTAGAAAAATCACATCTGATTTTGATCTTTGTCCTATACATAACATGATCATCTTGTACTAAAACAGATGTTAATAATATTTTTTTTCCTAACATCAATAGACTTTCTTGTTAGATCACTATTACATCTATTTCTTGTTATCTTTGTAAACAAAAGATCATGTTAAAATTAATTATTGATAACTGTCTTTTATACATTTAATGTATAATATAAAATTTTCATTATTACACAAGATCTATATAATCAAATAGTTGATATGTATATATATGTGTATATGTATACATATATAAATATATACACTTTCATATATATAAGTACATGTACATATATATATATATATATGTACTGTACATATATATGTACATATATACATACATATATAAATATATACATGTACATATATATATGTAGTGTACTATATATGTACATATATACATACATATATACATATATAAATATATATATATACGCATACATATATACCTTTCTTTTTGCCGCATCATATGCCAAGTTTGATGAGACACTGAGCACCGATAATCCATCATGATCTGTTTGTAGTTCTTCGTCCAATTGTTTGACTGAAGAAGTATCCTCATCAGGACAAACTATGATAAGTGAGAAGTACTTTCTAGGACTCATATATAGAGGTATATGTACCAACTCTTCTAAAATTGAAACAAGGACTATAAAATATTTTGCAATTTGTTTTACATGAAATAGCTAATGTTAATAGGGGCAAAGATGACACTTTGTTACAGAGGATTTCTGCCTGCAGGATGAATACACAAGCTAAAAAACACTGTCGCATATCACCACCATGCATGCACCAGCACCTCAATCATCTTGCCATATGAACAGTTTTAGGGCAGAAGAGATATACATGAACAAGCCAAAATCTTGACACCTTTATGTCAAACAGCTCGCGGTGCAGTTGCCAGTTGTTTTTAACGATTGTATTATCATTTATTAGATTTATAATTTTAATAAATTAATTAAGATATACTAAAATTTTAATTAAATTTTGATTAAGATTATTAGTCAGTAGAAAAAATATCTACTTAACTTTCGTAAAACCTTTGTTCTTGCTTATATATATATATATATATATATATATATATATATATATATATATATATATATATATATATATATATATAACATGTTTTAATAGATCCATACTCTATCAATTACAAGTTTTCATTGTGCCTAGTTTCGCGATATCTAAGGTACCTTATTGATCATCGTGTTCAAATGATATATATCTTTCATTTTTGATCTACAATATTTAATTTTAATCTTGGCATAAAATTTTCATATGATAGATTTATTTCTTAAAGTTAGTATGAGAGTCATGTTATTAAAATTTAAATTATCATAAATTGATAAAATAAGTTAGATCTTTATGTTTATGTTTAGATCTATTTTAAATCTATTTAAATTATATCATATTATTTTTATTTTTATTTGGATCATATGAAACATGCATCGTACTAATATATTACATTGTCTCCCTGCATTTAGGACATCACGTGCATTGGTGCTCATCTTTTCTTCCATATTGTTAGCATGCTTTTGGACGTTGGAAGTTTCCTCACCCTCACGAGTAAAACCAAAGGCGAAGTTGCTGTGTTCAGGCATTAAAAAGATACTACTTGATTTTGATCGATGATCTGCCATTGGCAATTTGTTGTTAGTGACGATGCAACATAGGGCGATGACCTGCTATGGTCACTGGCCCTACGTCGGGCATTGGGCAGTGGCATTGTTACATGTGATGCTACTACTGCGATAGAAGGGCACTGCCCACATGGTGCAGCAACCCTATTGGTGGTTGCTACACAACATAGTCGCAACAAGGACCATCACGATCAATGGCATCACAAGAGTGTGAAAGGGGCCAAGATGAGGAAGCCCTATGACTTTCTTATGTGTAGGGGTCGCCAACTATAAAATGAATCGTAACTTAATATCGACAGATTATTAGTTGATGGAGATGATAGATGATAGCACTATAGAGGGCGGTGACCTTCCTTGATTGTCGACCCTGTAATGTGCAGTAGTTGCACAAGCAAAGGTCTTTGCTTGCAGAGGGCTTTGCTAGCAATTATGTAGGAGGGGTATCACGTCAACGATGACAAAAGGTTGTGAGTACTACCATGTCTGTAGCAATGGAGCTCAATATAGGCATGTCGAGCAACGACACTAATTGTTGTGCCCTTGAGTGTTCACCTAGGACGATGATGTTGAGGACTATGAGGTGGTTTGATGCACAGTCAATTAATTGAATGATGATATTGTTGAGTGGCTAAGGTGTCTAGTCAATGCGATTATGTTTGGATCTTGTGAAAAGGTAACACCTTCAAGCATCATGATAGAAGGGCATGAGGGTTTGCAACATGGTGTTAGTGCCACTACCCAGGTGATTGTGACTGTGCGACATTACATTCAGTTGTATTATGGTGGAAAGAGGGCTCAGCGGGCTACTAGGCATCACTGTATTGGAACTTGGCACCCAATGATGCTATGCTATGAAGATGGTGTTAGAAAACCTTAGGCAGTATCACATCTGCAGTAGAAGAATAGAAAATAAAATAGGTTCCCAAAAAATTCAATATGGATCATCGTATGAAGATTGGTGAGCAAAAAATCGTAAAACTGAAAATCGCATAATACATATGAGATAATTTACCTCGGAGAGACGTATATCCCCGAAATCGCAGATCCAAATATATGGATGAAGGAGGTTAAATGTCCTCATCTCTAGTGGTGATCTACACAACAGATGATGTGACAATCCTCCTCTTTTGTAGTGCGATCATTCCTCTCCCTTGCATACTGCAAGACTTACGTTAAGATCAAGAAAGAGCTGACCCTTTTGGTTGTCCACATGCCCTAAATAAGATTGTTAGTTGAGGAGAAGAGGGAGAGATGAGAATAGGTGGTGGCAGCTAAAAAGAGTCTAGCCTATATTCCTTTAGTTCCCTCATATTTATAGAGGTCCCTATCAACTTAACCCTAATGAATCATGCCCTATTAGGTATTAGATCTTTATTCAACTACTCAAGCCTCTTGGATTAATGGATCTCTATCCAATAATCACTGTTTACTCTTATTAGGTCTCACCCAAAAGATCCAATAATTCAGGAGCTTTATTGGATATCCAATAAGATAGAGAGTCGACAGATATGTTATATATAAACCTTTACTCATCGCAACACTTACTATATATGTGTGACCCTCTATGAATAATATTGAGCTAGTCATGAGTTGTACTTATTAGAACTCCTTTTGACTCAATGAATTATTATTTCCATAATAATTCACTCGATTCAATGACTGTAGATGTACTATGCTACTACGCCATAGTCCCTAAATGATATAGGAAGATCTAATCCATTAGACCTATCTATCCTTAATTACTGTATCTCTATGGTCTCTCATCCATCTAATATTCTAGATATTATACATCAGACATAATGTTGTCAGGCTCATACAGAATCTACTTGAGTCTCGTTCTAATCGGATTTTCCCAAGGACTCATTTCTCTCTCAATCCGAATGATTCTAGCTAGGGATTTGTCTATGTAAGAAAACATGAAATATTTTTCTTATGATACTAAGAGTGGATGATCTTTTATCGATACTCAATTGCTTTCGTAAGGTTGACTACCACTCTCGATGACCGATTATGTTAGATTTGGAACTTTTAGACCTATAAGTCCGGTATCAAATAGTGTAGTACTCATATAGAGTATTCTTAGTATCTCAAGCCTAAGGATCAGATACACAACTAGAACTACAGAATCATTATTTGAAAATGAGGTATCATTACCCATCTAACATTCCGTGAGTGGATCAATAAGTGAATCCATTCTTTAATGAGCACCTACACTATACTTTTAGTGTCCCCACACAAGCGACTATGAGATTAGCTACCTCCATAAAAAGGATGAATATATAGTACATCAGTTTGTCCGACTAACTCGATGTTCCTCTCGAGTAACATATGATTGAGTATATTTAGGGTTTGTGTTTACAAGCGAGTTGGTCTCATTATCATGATCTCATCATTATCCAATTCTCAGTGCATAGATTCAAGGATATTATAATATATACAACATGCAATATAAAGTGAGAAAATATAAATAATAATAATAAGCAAAAGACTGTATAGTGTGTCATATGTTGAAAAAACTAGGTAGAGAATCACATGCACAGTAGAAGAACATAAATAAAAATTCAGATTTCCCAAAGAAAAATATCTAGTCGTCATGCGAAGATTGGTGTATGAGAAATCACAAAACTGAAAATTGTGTGTATCATATATGATGTGTTACTTAGGGAGATCGTATTATTGAATCCCGAATTTTGATAATGAAATCAATTAATGAGTTTACAATCTAATGTGCTATTTGAGAAAAGTGATACAGGACTAACTTCGATCATGAAAGGTAAAATAATTAAAGCAAAAGAATCAAAAGTTAGGCTGGAGTCAGAGATCGGGCATCGAGCCGGAAGAATCAGACGTTGTAGGAGTCAATATGCCAATGGATTGGATGATATGCCAAAGGATTAGATAATGCGTGGGAAGTTCGCCGGGAGCTTGGATGAACAAATGATAAGTCAAACAACTTAAATTTATTGTCTTGTAATTGTTTATCTTTATTATCGTAGGTCTTAATTTGAGTTAATTTTGGGAGTAATCCTACTAACTAAAATAGGAGCCAATTGGGCCTTAATCAAGGTTGAATTGGGCTTATTGTTTGACCCATTCAATGACCTGGAGCCATGTTAGGCGGTGGCACCACCAGGGCTGGTGGTGGAACTACTTAAGGCTCGGCCTCCCAAACATTGTTTGGGTGGTGATACCACCCATATTGGGTGGTGGTACTATCGATAGTTAATGCTGTCAAGCGGTAGTACCATCCTGTTAAGCGATGGTACCACCAAAGCCTAGTCTCCGAGGCTCCATCAAGTGATCGTACTACTCAGACTGGCGATAGTACCGCTAGTTATTAGGGAAGCAAGTAGTGGTACCGTCTAGTACCGTGGAAACCCGGGATGAGATGTTTTTTCACTCCATTTTTCAAGCCATTTAGGGCCTATAAATACCCCACACTTTTTTACTTAAAATAACATAAAAAGTAAACAAAAGTCTTGAAATTTCGAGTTATAAAAGTCTTGAAAAAGTGCTAGGTGTCCTCGTCTTCTTAAGATGTGTAATCATTCTAAGAGAGGTGTGAGACTTGTAAAGGTTGTTTCCTAAACTTGTGAAAAGGAGAAAGAGTTATAAGAGTATAGTTGGTTTTCGCTTATTGAAAGAAGATCATTAGTGATCGCTGGTGGCCTCGATAGAAGAGGAATTGAAAGTGGATGTAGGTCACGACAACCGAACCACTATAAATCTGGTGTGATCTTTTTCTTTATTGTTTACCTTTATTTCTTACTGATTTTATTGCTCACTCTACTTTATACTTACTCTAAGTCAAGCTCACTTACAATATCGACTTTCATCAAATGTAATTTTTTAAAATCGTTGAAAGTTTCTAATAGCACTAATTCACCCCCCCTCTTAGTGTCATTCACGATCCTAACAGTTGGTATCAGAGCCACATTTCTCTCAATTGATTTAACACTCAAGAAAGTTTAAATGGCCTTTAACGACAATCTAGAGGGTCATTGTATCACTCGTCCTCCTATGTTTAATGGAATGAACTATAGGTATTGGAAAACACAAATGAGAATTTTCTTGTTTTCTATGGATTTTAATTTATAGAATATCGTTGAAAGTGGTTTTAAAAAGTTTTTCAAACCAATGAACGAATGGAATGATTTGGAGAATAAGACTTTTTTTTAATGCTAAAGCGATGAACGCTTTGTTTTATGCCTTAAACAAAAATAAATTTAATTATGTTTCTATATACGAAACTACATATGACATTTGACATACACTCGAAGTCACATATGAAGGCACAAATAGAGTTAAAGAGTCTAAAATTAATCTTTTGGTGCATAGTTTTGAGTTATTTCAAATAAAACCAAGTGAAACCATTGGAGACATGTACACCCATTTTACGGATATCGTCAATGGTTTGAAAGCACTTAGTAAAAGTTTTTCTAATATTGAACTTGTCAATAAAATTTTAAGATCTCTTCAAAAAGGTTGGGATCTAAAAGTGACTATGATCTAAGAAGCAAAAGACTTGAATAACTTTCCATTTGAAGAACTCATAGGGTTATTAATGACCTATGAAATGACGTGTAAGACACATGATAAACATAAGAATAACCTTCCAAAGAATAGGAAGGATATGACACTTAGAACTAAAGAATATCACTCGAGCAAAAGCTCAAGTAATGATGAGGACTTGGCACTTCTAACAAGAAAATTTTAAAAATTCATGAGAAGAAACAAAACAAAGTTTGTAAAATAAGATGCTAAGAACAAAAACGAACTCAAAAAGGACATAATCATCTGCTAGAATGTAAGACGTCGAGACACTTCAAAAGTGAATGTCCTCAACTGAAGAAGAAAAAACTATCAAAGAAGAAGAAGCACTTAAGGCGACTTGGGATGAATCGAGCTCATCTAAAGACAAGGAGTAAACCAATAGAGGTAAGGTGGCAAATTACACACTAATGGCTCTCAATGACGAGGTAAGTGACTCAATTGAACCTAATTTATCTTATGATGAATTACTTAATACTTTTAATAATTTATATGATGAATGTAAGCTAGTTGGTAAAAAAATATAAGTTGTTAAAAAAGGATCATGCTTCTCTTGTTAGTGAATTAAAAAATTAAAAAATGAGTATTATAATTGCATGTTAACTCCTTGCACTAAGTGTAAAGAGTTAGATTCACTTAACAAGGAAAATATTTTACTGCAAGAAACATTAGAAAAATTTAAAATTGATAACAAATCCTTAAATATGATTCTTGTAAATAAGGGTCATATTCATATAAAGGAAGGAATCGACTTTGTGAGTAGTAATACTCAATAAAAGCCAACTATATTAGTTAAATGACCCACACTACATGTTCCCCCTAGAATTAAATATAATTTTTATAGAAGATGTGGACATTATGCTTATAAATGTCTATTTAAAAAATATAGCTCACATAAATTAATTTGGGTTCCTAAAGAAATCATAAATAACTTAATGTCAATAATTAAGATAGAGAGACCTTTTCATAAAGGTCCCAAAGTTAAATGGGTGTCAAAAAGTAAACTCCATTTCTTGTAGATATGTTTACAATATAAAGCTAGAAACAATAGATGGTATATTGATAGTGGATGCTCAAGACACGTGATCGGAGATTCAACACATTTTTCTAAGCTCACTAGCTAAGACAAAGGATTTGTCACATTCAAAGACAACAACAAAAGAAAAATTATTGGCAAAGGAAATATAGGTAACAAATTAAATCTCTTAATTGGAAATATTTTATTAGTAGATAGTTTGAACTATAACTTGTTAAGCGTTAGTGAATTATGTGATAAGAGTTATAACATCAAATTTGAATTTAATGCTTACATTATAGAAATACCACATAAGAATATAATTTACTCCATTTTGGCTGAATAACCTTTATTCTTCAAAATGAGCTAAAAATTTATCATAATCTCAAAGCTAGACTTTCTCTTCATGGTTTGAACTTATTTGAATCATGTTGACCATTTTAGGCTCTTCTTGCATCCATAGAATCTTAACCGAGTCTTGACCAACTTGCTCCTTCCAAATGACTTCTAATAAACAAGTTAAGGCTTTTTTCATCCTTTTAGCTTTAGCTCTTATCATTGGTCCTCCAAGAATAGTAAAAGGGTCTTTGGCAGAATTATGATCAACTTGATGGTTCATATCATTCCACCTTTCCTCAAAAGGATTCGTCCTCAAATCAGCGTCTTCGTTAGTTACATCAAACAAAGATAACTCATAAATATTAAAGGTTGTACTAACATTGCCATATTCACTTGGTAGTTGCAACTTGTATGCGTTATCATTAATTTTTTGAAGGACTCGAAATAGACCATCTCCTCTTGGCATTAGTTTAAACTTCCTTTGGCTAGGAAATCTTTCCTTCCTCAAGTGCAACCAAACCCAATCACCCGATTCAAATACTACTTGCTTTCGGCCTTTGTTGTATTATTTCTCATATTATAGAGTTTTCATTTTAATTTATGTCTGGATCCTTTCATGCAATGCTTTGACAAAATCAGTTTTTTGCTTACCATCCAAATTGGCCTTTTCCAAAGGTAAAGGTAGCAAATCCATAGGAGTTAATGTATTGAACCCGTACACAACTTCAAATAGAGAATGATTTGTTGTAGTATGCACACTTCTATTATAAGCAAACTCCACAAATGACAAACATTCCTCTCAATTTTTAAAATTCTTTTGAATTATGACCCTCAAAAGTGTTGATAAAGTTTGATTTACCACTTCTGTTTGTCCATCTGTTTGTGTATGACAAGTGGTTGAATACAATAGTCTTGTACCTAACTTGCTCCAAAGTGGCTAAGGAACTTTATATCTCTATCACTCACAATTGCCTTTGGAATGCCATGTAATCTCACGATTTCTTTTTTGTCTCTTTCTTACTCCCTCCCTAAAGTTTTGGTTAGTGAAGGCTCAAGCTCTTCATATTATTGTTTTATACGCATTTGATATTCAAAAAATATCTTTAGAGGCAAAGGTCCAAGCTGATATTTCTGTCCATCCATGATCAAAGAATAACGGTTCTTGAACCCATCATGTATTATCCTTCAATTATATTGCCAAGGTCTCCCCAACAATATATGACCATCATACATAGGTACCACATTACACCAAACTTCATCATTATATTTACCAATTGAAAAGAAACTAACGCTTGCCGATTTACCTAGACTACACCACTATCATTCAACCATTGTAACTTGTAAGGTTTTGAATGTTTGATGATATGTAATTTTAGCTTCTCCATGAGCAAAGTGCTTACCACATTTGTACAACTTCCACTATTAATAATCACATTGCACAACTTGTTAGCAATCAAACAATGAGTATGAAATAGATTTTCACATTGTTCACCATGTTCATCATTTTTATTTTGCAAACTAAGTGTGCGTTGAACAACTAGATTTTCACCTTTAGCATACTCTACATCACTAGCATCCTCTAGAATATCATCATCATCCTCTCTCTCACTTTTAAATTCTACAATTCCATCTCTCATTATCATAACTATCTTATTAGGATATTCACGTGCCATACGTCCATGCCCAAGACAATTAAAACACTTAATGTATCTAGTTTGATTAGGTTGATTCTCACATTTACCCTTGTTGCCCGATTCATTTCTATCTTTAGTTTCATCAATTTTAGGCTTAACAATGAGTTTATCATCATTTTTACTCTAATTAAGTTTCTATGAAGAAGAAGAACCTGAATAAGGTTTCGAATCATACCTTGTGCTTTTTCTTTTGAGTTGCCTCCCAATCTTCATGGCCACATTCACCATGTCCTCAATCTCCACATAATGTTGCAATTCTACAAGATCAGCAATCTTCTTGTTTAATCCACTTAGGAATTAAGCCATGGTGGCCTCACAGTCTTCCTTCACATTAGCCCTTATCATGGCTATCTCCATCTTCTTGTGATATTCATCAACACTCATGGAACCTTGTGTCAAAGTTTGCACCTATTGATGCAAATCTCTATAGTAATGGCTAGGGACAAATCTCTTCCTCATGATTTATTTCATCTCCAACCAAGTCTCCACAGGCCTTTCACCGTTTCTATGCTTGTTTTTACATAATTGATTCCACCAAATAATAGCATAATCATAAAATTCAACATCGACTAATATTACCTTTTCTCTTTGGAGTAGTTGTGGAATTCAAATATCAGCTTAACTTTTCGTTCCCACTCCAAATAGGCATCTAGATTATTCTTCCCTTGAAAATGAGGAATTTTTATTTTGATGCTGCCTATGTTTCTGTCCACACCATCAAAATGTCATCTCCTACTTTGTCTCTTAGGATTAACATCTTGACCACTTAGTGTAACTTGGTCATTATCTATGTCATCGCCACCATCATATTCATCATTGAAAAGGTTGGTTGTCTTCCATGCCATGGTTTACCTTGCAATCTATTAATTGTATCATCATGCTTTTCTAGATGATCTCTTATATCTCCTATAACTTTGAACATACATTCAAATTGTTGCTACATTGCTTGAACCAAAATATCATTTGAAGAAGAACTTGCTTCTTTATCTTTAAACATGTTTACAACTTGAAAAATAAAGTTAGAATAGCATCACATCATCCTCTCTCTCACTTTTAAATTCTACAATTCCATCTCTCATTATCATAACTATCTTATTAGGATATTCACGTGCCATACGTCCATGCCCAAGACAATTAAAACACTTAATGTATCTAGTTTGATTAGGTTGATTCTCACATTTACCCTTGTTGCCCGATTCATTTCTATCTTTAGTTTCATCAATTTTAGGCTTAACAATGAGTTTATCATCATTTTTACTCTAATTAAGTTTCTATGAAGAAGAAGAACCTGAATAAGGTTTCGAATCATACCTTGTGCTTTTTCTTTTGAGTTGCCTCCCAATCTTCATGGCCACATTCACCATGTCCTCAATCTCCACATAATGTTGCAATTCTACAAGATCAGCAATCTTCTTGTTTAATCCACTTAGGAATTAAGCCATGGTGGCCTCACAGTCTTCCTTCACATTAGCCCTTATCATGGCTATCTCCATCTTCTTGTGATATTCATCAACACTCATGGAACCTTGTGTCAAAGTTTGCACCTATTGATGCAAATCTCTATAGTAATGGCTAGGGACAAATCTCTTCCTCATGATTTATTTCATCTCCAACCAAGTCTCCACAGGCCTTTCACCGTTTCTATGCTTGTTTTTACATAATTGATTCCACCAAATAATAGCATAATCATAAAATTCAACATCGACTAATATTACCTTTTCTCTTTGGAGTAGTTGTGGAATTCAAATATCAGCTTAACTTTTCGTTCCCACTCCAAATAGGCATCTAGATTATTCTTCCCTTGAAAATGAGGAATTTTTATTTTGATGCTGCCTATGTTTCTGTCCACACCATCAAAATGTCATCTCCTACTTTGTCTCTTAGGATTAACATCTTGACCACTTAGTGTAACTTGGTCATTATCTATGTCATCGCCACCATCATATTCATCATTGAAAAGGTTGGTTGTCTTCCATGCCATGGTTTACCTTGCAATCTATTAATTGTATCATCATGCTTTTCTAGATGATCTCTTATATCTCTATCACTCACAATTGCCTTTGGAATGCCATGTAATCTCACGATTTCTTTTTTGTCTCTTTCTTACTCCCTCCCTAAAGTTTTGGTTAGTGAAGGCTCAAGCTCTTCATATTATTGTTTTATACGCATTTGATATTCAAAAAATATCTTTAGAGGCAAAGGTCCAAGCTGATATTTCTGTCCATCCATGATCAAAGAATAACGGTTCTTGAACCCATCATGTATTATCCTTCAATTATATTGCCAAGGTCTCCCCAACAATATATGACCATCATACATAGGTACCACATTACACCAAACTTCATCATTATATTTACCAATTGAAAAGAAACTAACGCTTGCCGATTTACCTAGACTACACCACTATCATTCAACCATTGTAACTTGTAAGGTTTTGAATGTTTGATGATATGTAATTTTAGCTTCTCCATGAGCAAAGTGCTTACCACATTTGTACAACTTCCACTATTAATAATCACATTGCACAACTTGTTAGCAATCAAACAATGAGTATGAAATAGATTTTCACATTGTTCACCATGTTCATCATTTTTATTTTGCAAACTAAGTGTGCGTTGAACAACTAGATTTTCACCTTTAGCATACTCTACATCACTAGCATCCTCTAGAATATCATCATCATCCTCTCTCTCACTTTTAAATTCTACAATTCCATCTCTCATTATCATAACTATCTTATTAGGATATTCACGTGCCATACGTCCATGCCCAAGACAATTAAAACACTTAATGTATCTAGTTTGATTAGGTTGATTCTCACATTTACCCTTGTTGCCCGATTCATTTCTATCTTTAGTTTCATCAATTTTAGGCTTAACAATGAGTTTATCATCATTTTTACTCTAATTAAGTTTCTATGAAGAAGAAGAACCTGAATAAGGTTTCGAATCATACCTTGTGCTTTTTCTTTTGAGTTGCCTCCCAATCTTCATGGCCACATTCACCATGTCCTCAATCTCCACATAATGTTGCAATTCTACAAGATCAGCAATCTTCTTGTTTAATCCACTTAGGAATTAAGCCATGGTGGCCTCACAGTCTTCCTTCACATTAGCCCTTATCATGGCTATCTCCATCTTCTTGTGATATTCATCAACACTCATGGAACCTTGTGTCAAAGTTTGCACCTATTGATGCAAATCTCTATAGTAATGGCTAGGGACAAATCTCTTCCTCATGATTTATTTCATCTCCAACCAAGTCTCCACAGGCCTTTCACCGTTTCTATGCTTGTTTTTACATAATTGATTCCACCAAATAATAGCATAATCATAAAATTCAACATCGACTAATATTACCTTTTCTCTTTGGAGTAGTTGTGGAATTCAAATATCAGCTTAACTTTTCGTTCCCACTCCAAATAGGCATCTAGATTATTCTTCCCTTGAAAATGAGGAATTTTTATTTTGATGCTGCCTATGTTTCTGTCCACACCATCAAAATGTCATCTCCTACTTTGTCTCTTAGGATTAACATCTTGACCACTTAGTGTAACTTGGTCATTATCTATGTCATCGCCACCATCATATTCATCATTGAAAAAGGTTGGTTGTCTTCCATGCCATGGTTTACCTTGCAATCTATTAATTGTATCATCATGCTTTTCTAGATGATCTCTTATATCTCCTATAACTTTGAACATACATTCAAATTGTTGCTACATTGCTTGAACCAAAATATCATTTGAAGAAGAACTTGCTTCTTTATCTTTAAACATGTTTACAACTTGAAAAATAAAGTTAGAATAGCCTCACCAACACTCCCTCACGTGTTTCACTCTAGATTGAATTCACTCCACTCGTGTTTCACATAATTTTTTGCTTTTCTCATATTGATCTCACTACTCTTGCCTTTTACTTCTCTTGTTTTGTTCTTTGAGTTCTTAGATTAACTAAACAATTCAAAGATAGTGAAATTGGACAAGTTTAAAAGCAAGCAAAAGGTAGGCCAATTAAAAGGTGTGTGTAATTCACTTCAATCATAAACAAAGATTAGAATTCAAATATCAATTGAACAAAGAAATTTTTTATGGAATGAAGAAAGATTTCTAAATCGAAACAGGAATTCAAATGAACAAATATAGAATTTTATAATTTGTAAGAATTCCTTGAATCTGTAAAATTTATTTATTTTTTAATTATGATCTCTTTCTTTCTTTCTTTTTTTACCTTAGATTTTCCCTCTCTTTTTTTGACCTTTGATTTTCTTATTTATTTATACTATAAAGTATAAAAATATAAAAAAGAATTAACACTAGAAGCATAATAATGAATATGAAGGAAGAACAATAATTATAGATATGGTGTAAGAAGAAGAAGAAGAAGAGAAAAGAGAAATATAAAAGATAGCAAATAAATGGATATGCAAACCTCCAACTTGAGTTGAGCTATGATACCAAATAATGGAAATCATTAATTTAGCAATCATATACCCCGATAGCTAAAGAGATATGATACATATGAAATACAAATTGACCGTCTCTAATGAATTGAAACAAGACGGATCATTCAAGATTGAAGTTAGGGAAACTATTCTAATCACTTTATTAATGAAAATTTGATGAAGTAATTAGAACAACATTTTAATTCCCTTAAAACGTCAACAACTAAGAAGTTTGATAAGTTGAAAGGAAAAGTAAAGATTCTTAGGTTTTGAATGTCACAAGTAGAAAAGCTTGATAAGTTCCAAAGTTCATGCAATAACTTAAAAACAAAACACTCACTAGTATTGAAAGTTGAATATACTTCTAAGTTGCTTCCTTACAAAGAGAGTTAGCCTTATTTATATAGTACAAAGGCTAAGTAGAAAGAGAATGAATCCAATAAATACATTAAATGACATTCATATTCCTAATTCATGAATGTATCTCACTCATGAATCTGCTTTGAATTGATTTGAATGATTATTTATGAATAAGCCCATAATTCTTAATATGGTCTATTTTGTTAGGAAAAACCTGTTATAGCAGAATAATTCTTTTCCCTCTTTGTGTATCAAAATATCAACTTGATATCGAAAGCACATATGAACCAGAATAACATAAACAATGGACAATAAATCAATCACAAAGTGAGATCAAATTTTAATATGGAAAAACCCAATTTGGGAAAAATCATGAGACCGTAATCTACTTCAAACTTCCATTATCAATAGTAATGATAATAGGTTTACAATAAGTCTTCTCTAAAATAACAAGAGGATCATAATAACATCAAGACTATATATCTTGGCTCAAGAATAACATATTATCATCACATAGATAGATCTCATCAAAAAGAGAATTTTAGATCTCACAAAGTGGGTATAGTAGGAAAGTACCTCAGAGAGGGTAAACTACATATTAGCACCATTAGGATTGTAGAGCTTACTATAAGGATTCTTCATATATAATTTGGGCCAAAACTGACAAAATTTGGCCACGATCGTTAAGAAGAAAAACTTTTATTTCTCTCCTCTTTCTCTCTCTATTCTTTTCTCTTATTGTGCATTGCCATAGTTCGCAGCACGCCCCGTTCATTTGTTGCCCTCACCTGCGCGCATCTCTTTTTTCCTTTTTCTTTTTTTTTCTTTTTCTTTTTAATTATTGATTTGGGCTTAAAGTCCCAATTGTCTAGTCCAAGCCCACATATGGGTTGGACCCAATAATTCTCCTTCTCTAGCTTATATGGTGGGTTGTACTAAGCCCGCTCTTTGCCCACACGCTTCAAGCTTTTCTTTAGGAAAAGATTTTGTCAACATATCTGATACATTCTCATTAGTATACACCTTTTACAATTGTAATTCTTTCATCTCAAACACATCACGAATCCAGTGATATCTCACATCAATATGCTTGGATCTAGAATGGTATGTTGAATTCTTGGAGAGATGAATGACACTCTGACTGTCATAGTAAATAATATATCCTTCCTGTTTCAAGCCCAATTCCTATAAATGTCATCAAGAACCCCGAAGTGGACTTCTTGAAATCAGTATCACCTACCATGTCTGCATCTGTATACCCTTCTAGCATAGGTTCATCACTACCAAAACATAAAGACAACTTGGAAGTAACTTTTAGATATCTTAATATCCATTTCACTGCTGCCTAATATTCCTTACTTGGATTAGAGAGAAATCGAATAACAACTCCAACTACATGAGCTATATCTGACCTAGTATAAACTATAGCATACATCAAACTGCCTACTACAGATGAGTAAGACACTCTGGACATTTCTTCTTTTTCTTTCTCACTTGTAGGATGTTGTTTTGAACTAAACTTGAAATGACCTACAAGTGAAGAACAAACTGCTTTGGCTTTACTCATGTTGAATCTTTCAAGAACCTTTTCAATGTAAGTCTCCAGCTAAATTTTCATTTTCTTTGTATCACGAAGAATCTTCATGCCAAGTATTTGTTTTATCGATCCCAAGTCTTTCATGATAAAAGACTTACTTAGCTCTCTTTTAAGCTTTTTAATTTTACTAGTATCATGGCCAATAATCAGCATATCATTAATATATAGCAAGAGAATAATAAAATCATCATCTGAAAATTTCTTCATAAACACAATAATCAGATGTAGTTCTATTATACCATTGACTCATCATAAAGGAATTAAACTTTTTGTACCACTATCTAAGTGCTTGTTTGAGTCCATATAAGCTTTTCCTAAGCTTACACACTAGATTTTCTTTTCCCTTGACTTTGAAACCTTCTGGTTGCTCCATGTAAATTTCTTCTTCCAAGTCACCATGAAGAAATGCTATTTTTACATCAAGTTGCTCAACTTCTAAATTCAAGCAGGTAGCCAAACCAAGAACAACTCGGGTAGAGGACATTTTAACCATAGGAGAAAATATTTCTTCAAAGTCAATACCTTTCTTCTGACTGAATCCATTCACAACTAGTTGTGCCTTGTATCTTTGTTATGAGCTATTATTTTCAGTCTTCAATTTGTAAACCTATTTGTTCTTGAGAGCTTTTTTCTCTTTAGGCAACTTTACTAAGTCATAAGTGTGATTCTCAAGCAAGGATCTTATCTCTTCTTGCATGACTTTAACCCACTTATTCTTATGCTCATGTAGAATAGCTTCTTGGTAAGTTTCTAGCTCTCCCTCGTCGGTAAGCATAACATACTCATGTGGAGGATATCTGGTAGATGATTGTCGCTCTCCAATGGATCTTTTCAATGGAATCTCAACTAGTGGTGGAGGTGCTTGTTTAGTTAGTTCAACATTATCAACTGTAGGAGTATCATCACTGACATTCTTACCATAATCTTCTTATTCATCTCCCCCATGATCATCATGAGCTATAGGTGAAGGAACTAGACTTAAACTCCAAGGAATATAAATAGAGTTTTTTGGATTCTCAACACTATCACCATCATCAAATAATTGGTCTTCAAGAAATATAACATCTCTACTTCTAATAATCTTCTTAATTCACTAAATCCCATAATTTATACCCAAACTCTTCATGATCATATCCCAAGAAGATATATGTTTTTGCCTTATTATCAAGCTTGGACCTTTTATCTTTAGGAATATGAACAAATACTTTACACCCAAAGACTCTTAAATGATTATAAGATATATCTTTTCCTTTCTATACTCTCTTTATAATATCACCTTTCAGATGAACAAATGGAAAAAGATTTATTAGGTCAACTGTAGTTCTCATAGCCTCCCCCCAAAATGACTTAGGTAACTTGGCGTGGAAAAGCATACACCTAATCCTACTAAGGAGTTTTAAGAACTATTTTCTCAAGCCTGATACCATGAACCTTATAGTAATTCTCAAAAGGACCCCTATACTCGCCACTATTATCTGCTCGAACACACTTTTATTTTTTGTTACTTTCTCTTTCAACACTAATATAAAATTCTTTGAAAACATCGAGTACTTAATTTTTAGATTTCAAAGCAAAAGCTCACACTTTTCTAGAATGGTCATCAATAAAAATAACAAAATAAAGAGCACCCCCAAGAGTTCTAGTTTGCATAGTATAGACATCAATATGAATCAAATCAATAATATCTAATCTTCTAGATGATGGATATGTATGAAAGACAACTTTATATATTTTTCTAACTAAGCAATAATCATAAGATTTAAAAGTTGTACCTTACAACTCTAGTAAGAATTGATTTCTAATAAGGGTTTGAAGTCCCTTCTCACTGATATGACCAAGCCTCTTATGCCAAAGATCTATACTTTCACCCTTTTGAATTGTATTAATCTCTCTTTTATGTAGCTTATCTTCCATGACATAAAAAGAGTTAAGCTTCTTTCCTCTTACCACAATTAGAGAACCTTTAGTAAGTTTCCATTTGCTTTCACCAAAATAGTGTGTAAATCCCTTATCATCAAGTCTGCTTGTAGATATCAAGTTAAGACGAATATCTGGAATATATTTAACATCTTTGAGTATCAATTTGCTCCTAATATTAGTTTCTAAGCAAATATCTTCAATATTCACAATCTTAGATGTACCACTATTTCCCGTTCTAATATTACCAAAATCACCAACATTGTAAGATATGAAGAAATCACTATGTGAAGTAACATGAAATGAAGCACTAGAGTCAATTACCCTGTTACTGTCCTGAGCTGCAAGACTGATACAACCATCATCACAAACAATAATGATATCACCTTTAGTAGCAATTGTATTGGTCTCTTTTTCATTTTTCTTCCTTTTATTCTATTCTCACTTCTAAAACTATACTCTTTCTTCATGTGACCTAGCCTATTGTAGTGGAAACATTTGATACCTCTTCTAGACTTGGATCTTCCTCTATAACTATGTGAATTTTTGTTATGACTTCTTCCACGTCTTTTTTATTTTTTAGTAACAAATTCACTAGAAGAAGATTCTCCCTATTCTTTCTTTCTAGCATCTTCATTTAGCAAATTGTCTTTAACTATATCTATAGTTAGAGTTCCATCTAGTGTGGAGTTACAAATTGTCACCACATATGTTTGCTAACTTTTTGTAAAGAGTTGAAAAGTAATAATCCTTGTATCTCATCATTTATATTCATTTTCATAGCAACTAGTTTATTTACAAGATTTTGAAATAGGCTTATATGCTCAACAATGTTATCACGATCTTTATACTTCAAATTTATAAGTCTTCTAAGGAGAGAAATTCTATTTCCTATTATCTTTTTCGCAAAGAGGTTTTCTAATCTTTTCCAAACAACATTAGCCTTGGTTTCATCAGAAATATACTCATGTAAATTTATATCCATCCATCTTCTAATATATGCAATAGCTTTTCTATGTTGAACCTTCTATTCCTCATTATCCATAGTAGGAGGTTCATTTTTAACCTTGATGGGCTTATATAAATCTTTGCAATAGAGTAAGTCTTCTATCATATGCCTCTAAGTGGAATAATTTAATGAGTTCAATTTAATCATACCATCTAACTCTTCCATTTCAATTATACAAGAAAAAAACTAGCACCAAACAACCTGTTGCTCTAATACCACTTGTTGGGAAAAACTTATTATAGCAAAATAATTTTTTTTCCCTCTTTGTGTATCAAAATGAGTATCTCATTAAAATACCAACTTAATATCAAAAGCACATATGGACCATAATAACATAAATAGTAGAGTAATAAATCAATCATAAAGTGAGACCAAATTTTAATGTGGAAAACCCAATACGAAAAAAACCACGGGACCGTAGTCCACTTCAAACTTTCACTATCAATAGTAATGATAATAGGTTTACAATAAGTTTTCTCTAAAATAACAAGAGGATTATAATAACATCAATACCATATATCTTGGCTCAAGAATAGCATATCATTATCACATGGATGAATCTCATCAAAAAGAGAATTTTAGATCTCAAAAAATAGGTATAGCAGGAAAGTACCTCAGAGAGGATAAACTACAGATCACTGTTAGGATTAGAGAGCTTACTGCAAGGATTCTCCACATATAATTTGGGCAAAACTGACAAAGTTTAGCTAGTGATCATTAATTAGAAAAACTCTTATCTCTTTCTGTTCTTTTCTCTCATTATGTGCCACCACAGTTCGCCGCATGTCTCGTTCATTTGCTACCCTCACTTGGGCGCATCTCTTTTTTCCTTTTTCCTTTTTTTTCTTTTTCTTTTTAATTATTGATTTGGGCTCAAAGACTCAATTGTCCCGTTCGAGCTTAAATATGGGCTAGACCTAATATACTTTAGCTGAATGACCTTTATTCTTCAAAATGAGCTAAAAATTCATCATTCTCTCAAAGTTAGACTTTCTCTTCATGGTTGAAACTTATTTGAATCATGTTGATCATTTTAGGCTCTTCTTGCATCTAAAGAACTTTGATCAAGTCTTGACCAACTTGCTTCTTCCAAATATCTTCCAATAAATAAGTTAAGGTTTTTTTCATCCTTTTAGCTTTAACTTTTGTCACTTGTCCTCTATTAATAGTAAAAGGGTCTTTGGTAGAATTATGATCAATTTGATGGTTCATATTATAAGTTGTCTAAAGCTCTGTATGGTTTGAAGCAAGCCCTAAGAGCTTGGTATGAGAGACTTAGTTCCTTCCTAATTAAAAATAATTTTTTGAACGGCAAGGTCGATACCACATGTTTATTAAACATCTTGAAGATAATTTTTTTATTGTTCAAATTTATATTGATGATATTATTTTTGGTTTTATAAGTGAGTCTTTATAGGAGTCTTTTACAAAAAATATGAGCTAAGAATTTAAAATGAGTTTAATGGGGGAATTAACTTTTTTCTTAGGATTAATCAAACAACTTAGTGATAAAACTTTCGTTAGTCACACTAAGTATACTTTAGATATATTAATACGATTTAATATGAATTTTGCTAAGACTATTAATACACCAATGGGCACTTCAACAAAATTAGATATGGATATTGATGGAGAATATTTTAATCAAAAGACTTATAGGGTATGATAAGTAGTTTACTATACCTCACAACAACTTGACCTAATATTATGTTTAATGTTGGACTATGTACTATATTTTAATCTAATCCTAGGCAATCTCACTTAAAAGCTATTAAAATAATTTTTAAATAACTAAAAAGAACTCCTAATATAGGATTATGGTGTCTATAAATAAAAATTTTTGAATTGATTATTTATGCCGATGTTGATTTTACTGGATGTAGAATATATAGGAAAAGTACATTTGGAATGGAACATGTCAACTCTTAGGTCATTCACTTGTTTCTTAGTCTTTCAAGAAACAAAATTTTATTGTATTATCTATAGCCGAGGTTGAATATGTAATAGTAGGTGCATATTGTCCACAAGTTATTTGGATGAAAATTATTTTAAAAGATTATGGACTTTACTTGAAAAATAGTCCTATAAAATGTGATAATACTAGTGCTATTTTGTTTATCAAAGAATCACATTCAATATTCTAGAATTAAACATATTGATATTAGACATCATTTTATTAGAGATCATGTAAATAATCATGATATATCTCTAGAATTTATTAATACAAAACATCAATTAGCTGATATTTTTATAAAAATATTGAATAAGGAATAATTTGATTTTATTAGAAAAGAATTAGCATATTAAATCTTCTTAGTGCATAAATTTCTCTTATTCTTTTTTCGGATTATTATCTTGATTTCTCGATTTTCAATGACTTGTGTTTTTTTTTTTAATCAAAATCATTTACTATGATTCTTCCTTTTGCTATTCACTAAAGAGGATATTTCTTTTAAACAAATCATGATCATTCTTTTGATTTTTCGATATTCTTGAAATCCTCTATAATGTTTTTTTAAGGAAATTTATACAAATTATAATCTTAATTTCTCAACTTGATATTCATTATGACTCCTTTGTATTGATAATCAAATTGATCTTTTATGTTTTGATGTTTTTCTTGTTAATACAAGAGATTAATGATCTTTTGTATTGATCTTTCATGATCTTTGATATCTTTCATGTGATGATCATTGATGTAAATTTTTGTACCCTTTCTTCTTTTCTTTTTTGATAATAACAAATGGGGAAAAATTTAGCTTGTATATCTCAAAAAAACTAAGAGTGCTAGCTTGCATATTTTATAAAGTAAAAAGTACTGGCTTGTATGTTAAATGTTGAATGACTGATGCAATAAGGTGAAAACATTGGATGAATGTTAAATGATTAATGCAATATGTGAAAATAGTGCACCAGTGGTGGCATTACTGGACTGGCGGTAGCATAGCTAGAAAGCACTACTTACAGGCAATAGCACCACCTAATTGGCAATACCACCGCCCGTAACCCTTCACTAAAAAGCCATAGTTAGAGCCGAGGGTAGAACCACCCCCAACTTTCTCTACACCCCTCTAAACTGCTTTTCACCCCTCATTCCTCTAACTTTCCACTAGAAACTCAAGAAAACCTCTCTCTTTTTATAAAGCTAAGGATTAATCTTAACCCTTTTGGTGATCACAAAAAGATTAACTATAAAGGTAACTCTTAAACCTTTCTCTTATTCTTAATTTATTGCTTGATCTTGCCTCTTATTATTGATAATATATGTAGTTTCCATGATACCTAAAAGATCCTTAAGGGACAAAGAAAATATGAGATTAAATTAAACCTTTGATTTTATATTGTTTGACTCATATGAACATGCCCTTAGATTCCCAACTTTTGAGTCTAAAAATGTGCATAAGGGAAAATATGTAGATCTAGAAGAATTGAATGATTTGGAAATAATTCAATAGTTTGCTAACTTAGATGTCTTTCTAATTCTTTAAATTAGTGAACCTATCTATCATAGACTTATTCGATTGTTTTATAATAACTTGCATGTAAATGAGCATGATAGACTATCCACTTATCTTTTGGGGCATTATATACCTATTACGGATAGTACAATTTGCAATCTTATAGGAATTTCTGAAAAAAGAAGATGTTACTATTTTAGAGGATAATGAGACACTAAATCGGTTAGGGCTACATATTTTGAGGCGTTAGGTACTATCTTTAAAAATCTTAATTTGTCTATTATTCCTAAAAGTTGTGAGCATATGCTATCATTCAACACAAAACTATTTTATCATATTATAATTAGTATTCTACTTCCCAAACAATACCATCATAATGAAGTTAGTCAAATAGAAATAAGTATAATATATTGGATTATGACAAGACGTGATAATTGCTTTGGATTGATACATCAAAATATGATTAAGTTGTCAATGAAGATATGATGCTTCCATATGGTGGCTTGATTACTAGATTAATACATACATATGATATAGTCATTCCACTAAATGAAGAAACTATGAAACTAGATAGATTCAACATTATCAATAGAAACTTATTAAGAAGATTAAGATGCATAGTAATGAATTGTATTTGGACTAGATTACCTAGGAGAACTGATCCTCCCTCACCTGAGCTGGAACCAAAAACACCTATACATAGGGGAAGTCAATCTCCTCCTACTAATCCCTTTGAGGCAGCACCTCCGATAGATCTAGCACCCTTCTCATATACTGATTCTATAGCAACTCAATTGGATCCAATTGAACTTCGTCAGGATCAAATTTTAATTGAGATACAATACATTCATGCTCAATTTAATACTCTATTTATGTATTTTGGATTACCACCACCTGAGTAGCTTGTATATTCCTCCTTTTTGTTGATGACAAAAGGGGAGAAGTCGATGGTTTTTTGATGTGTTTCTTGTTTTGTACTCTTTGGTCTTGCACTCTTTGATGTTATAATATACTTTTTAATATTTTACACTCTTTGATATTATAATGCACTTCTTGATAATATTATGATGAATACAATAATATGCATATAATACTTCTGATATTATGTTGATGCAATAAATATGAAGTGTGAAATGATAAACTTTGCAAAGAAAATGATTAAAATTATTTCAACTTGAAATCTAAAATTATCCTTTTTCTGAAATTCAAAGTTTCTTTCAATATGACATATAGATGGGGGGAGTTTAGTTTAAACTCTATCATCAATTGGTTATTATCATAAAAAAGGGGAGATTGTTGAATTCTAGATTTTGATGATGAAATCAATTGATGAGTTTACAATCTAATGTGTTATTTGAAAAAGTGATGCAGGACTAACTTCGATTATGAAAATGTAAAATAATTAAAGCAAAAGAATCAAAAGTTAGGCTGGAGTCAGAGATTAGGCATCGGGCCAAAAGAATCAGACGTTGCGCAAAGATCGAACGTTACGGGAGTCAACATGCCATTGGATTGGGTGATACACCAAAGGTTTAGACGATACGTCAAAAGTTCACTGGAAGTTCGTTGGCAGCTCAGATGAACAAAATGATAAGCTACACAACTTAGATTTATTATCTTTTAATTGTTTGTCTTTATTATTGTAGTTAGGTATTAATTTGAGTTAGTTTTGGGAGTAATCTTACTAACTCAAATAGGGGCCAATTGTGCCTTGATTAGGAGTGAATTGGGCTTGTTGTTTGGCATATTCAGTGATCTAGAGCCACATTAGGTGGTGACACTACTAGGGCTAGTAGTGGAATTACCTGAGGCTCGACCACTCAGACATTGTTTGAGCGGTAGTACCATCGGTAGTTAATACTATCAGGTAGTAGTACTACTAGAGCCTAATATCTAAGGCTCTATCAAGCGATTGTATCGCTCAGACTAGTGATAGTACTATTAGTTGTCAGGGGAGCAAGCAATGGTACCACCTAGTACTGGTGGTGGTACCACCAGTACCCCGAAAACCTAGGATGAGATACTTTTTTACTCCATTTTTCAAGCCATTTGGGGCCTATAAATACCCCACATTTTCCTGCTTGAAAAAGCATGAAAAGTGAACAAAAGTCTTGAGATTCTGAGTTATAAAAGTCTTAAAAAAGTGCTAGGTGTCCTCCTCTTTCTTAAGATTTATAATCATTCTAAGAGAGGTGTGAGACTAGTAAAGTTTGTCTCCTAAACATGTGAAAAGGAGAAAGAGTTGTAAGAGGATAGTTAGTCTTCGCCCATTGAAAGAAGATCGTTAGTGATCACCGGTGATCTCAACATAAGAGGAATCAGGAGTGGACATATGTCACGATGACCGAACCACTATAAATCCAGTGTGCTCTTTTCCTTTGATATTTTCCTTTATTGCTTATTGATTTTATTGCTCACTTCACTTTACACTTACTCTAAGTTAAGCTTACTTTCGATATCGGCTTTCATCGAATGTAATTTTTTAAAATCATCGAAAGTTTTCGATAGCACTAATTCACCCACTAGTGCCATTCACGATCCTAGCACGTATCTCTCTAAAAAATCTCAGATTCATAGGAGAGGATGAAGGAGGTTAATTATCCTCCTCTCTAGTAATGATCCACATGATAGATAGGGCGACAATTCTCAAATCGCAGCACAATCTTCCTCTCTATATGCACCACAAAGCTACACCATGATGAAGAAGGGGCCAGCCCTTCTTGCTATCCACATGGCCCAAATAGGGGCTGTTGGCTGATGGGGAGAGGGGAGAGAGGAGAATAAGAGAGGCAGCCAAGAGGAGACTAGCCCATGCCACCTTTTGGTCCTTATTTACAAAGATTCCTACTAGTTAATCATAATGGATTCTATCTTATTGGATACTGGATCTCTATCAAATTACCCAAGCCTCTTGGATTAGTGGATCACTATCCAATAATATTGTATTGGATCTCATCCACATGATCCAATAATACAAGGGCTTATTAGATATCCAATAAGACAAGGGGTCGGTGGATATCTCATATTCAAACTCCTACTCGTCGTAACACCTACCATATGAGTGTGACCCTCTAGGCCCAATACCGAGCTGGTTGTGAGTCATACCTATTAGAACTCCTAATTTAGTAAATTATTATTTCCATAATAATTCACATGACTCATCGATAATAAATGTACTAGGTCACTATGCCATAATCCCTAGACGATACAAGGAAATTCAATCTATTGGACATATTTGCCCTAAGTTATCGTGTATCCATAGTCCCTTATCTATCTAATATTTCAGAAATCGTATACCAAGCATGGTGTTGTCAAGCCCATATGGAATCTACTCTAGTCTCGCGCTAAACACTCTCTTGGAGAACTCCTTTCTCTCTCAATCTGAATGACTCTAGCTAGGGATTTGCTTGAGTGAGAGTACATAGGATATTCCTCTCATGACACTAAGAGCGGATTATCCTCTCTCGATACTCAATTGCCCTTGTAAGGTTCGTTATTACTCCCAATAATCGGTTATGCTATATCTAAAACTTCTAGACCTATAAGTTCATATCAAAGAGTGGAGTACTCATACAAGGTATGCATAGTGTCTCAAGTATTAAATCTTAGATTTTGATGATGAAGTCAATAATGAGTTTATAGACTAATAAGTATTTGAGATAAGTGATGTAGAAGAATATTCGATCATGAACTTGAACCATCAAAAGGCAAATCATTGAAGTAGGAGAATCAAATGTTGTGCTAGAGGGCATCATGTCAGAGATTAGATGTCGGACTAGTAGATTAGTTGACGTGCTAGAGGATTAACTGTTAAATCTCATATTTTGATGATGAAACTAATTGATAAGTATTTATGTTTTAATTTACGTTTTGAGTGATGCAGGATGCTTTGATCAGGATGAGACAATTAAAGCAGGAAGAATCACATTGTGCTAGAGGAAAATATATCAGAAGATTAGTCGTCGAGTTGGGGGATCAGTCGACATATCGATAAAAGGGTTCAGGCCATGGATTCGGGCATTAGGCCAAGAAGAGCGGATATTGCGCCAAGGATATCAGAGTTCCGGAGTTAACTGACCGATTAGGCAATAGGCCGCAAGAGAGGATGATGCACCGAAGAATCGGATGAAGCATCGAGGGACCAATGACATTCCAAACAACATGATTTATGCTTAGTATTAATTGTCTAGATCAAAGTTTGTTTTTACATGTGCAGGATTAACTACGATAGTAATGCATAAAGCAAAATGAAGTCCCGGAGTCAAGGACACAATTTTGTTGGGAGTTCGAGAGTTCGTCGGAAGTCCGGATGTTCATCGGAAGATCTACCGAGAAGTCCAGGAGCTTACCAAAGAAGCTCATCTGAACTTGCCAAGAAGATCGTCGTGAAGTCCAGGAGCTTGCTAGGAGTCCGCTAGAACATTGCCGAGAGATCATCAAAAGTTCGTCAGAAGATCGCTAGAAGAAACCAAGACATAGGGACTTATTTAGCTTAGGAAATGTCTTTAATTTCGTAGTTAGCATGTAATTGGGATTGAAATTGGGCCAACCCAATTAGGGGTCAGTTTGGCCCATGTAAGGATTGTGTTGGGCCCAATGAGAGGCCCAAACAATGACCCAAGAAGTGGCACCGTCATGGCACAATCTCCAAGATTGTGTTAGGCAGTGGTACCACCAGTCTGGGCAGTGGTACCACCCCTAGCAGGGTGCCAGGCGGTGGTACCGCTAGTCTGGGTGGTGGTACCACCCAATGTCAGGCGGTCGTACCGTCCAACGTAGTGTTAGTGTCAGACTAACACAAGCGGTGGTACCGCCCATGCCTAGGAAACCCGGGATGAGATATTTTTAGGCTCTAAGTTTGAATCAATTTGAGTCCTATAAATGCCCCTCTCATCCCTGGTTAAGCAACACAAGCACAAAGAGTTTTAAAGTGAGAAAACACTATAGAAATCACTTAAGAAATCCCTCCTCTAGCTTAAACTTAGAATCCTGTTTAGAGAGGAGTGTGAGTGCTTGTAAGGGTTATCTCCTAAACCCGATAAAAGGAGAAGAGAGGTGTAAAAGGTGGTTGGTCTTCACCTATTGAAGGAAAATCGTTAGTGGATGCTGGTGGCCTCGACGGAAAGGGAATCAGAGGAGTGGATGTAGGTCACGACGACCGAACTACTATAAAATTAGCGTGTTCTCTAGTTTGCATTTCTATTATTACCATTTACATACTGCAAACTAAATCTTTAATTGCCTACTGCATTCACTTCATATACAAATGGTTTCAAAGTTATTACCTTTACGAAACGATTTTTCGTCGGAATCGGTTTTAATCGAAATGAAGTATTGAACCGATGTGATTTTACCACTATACTAATTCATCCCCCCTCCTCTTAGTGCCACTCTTGATCCTAACAATTGGTATCAAAGCCTCGTTTTCTACTTTGGTTTCACACTAAAATAGAAATGACTCTTTTCGGCTTTCAAGAGGTTCAATCTCTCATTCATCCTCCATTTTTCAATAGGACGGACTATACTTATTGGAAAACTCGAATGAGAGTTTTCTTGCTTTTATTTAATCTCGATTTATGGCACATAGTCGAATTTGGTTTTTAAATATCTTCTCTTCCAATAAACCATTGGAATGATTTGGAGAAGAAGACTTTTTCTCTAAATGAAATGGCTATGAATGCCTTGTTTTGCGCCTTGGACAAAAACGAATTCAAACGAGTTTCTTTCTGCGAGATGACTTTTGATATTTGGCACATTCTTGAAACCACACATAAAGGCACTAGTCGATTAAATGTTTCGAAGATTAATATTTTAATGCATAATTTCGAATTGTTTCATATGAAACCAAGCAAAACCGTTGTTGACATGTACACCTATTTTACAGATGTCATCAATGGTTTAAAAGCTCTTGGTAAAAGCTTTTTGAATTTTGAACTCGTTAACAAGATTTTAAGATCTCTTTTTAAAAATTAGAATTCGAAAGTAATGACAATACAAGAAGAAACAAATTTAAACTATTTTCCAATTGAAGAACTAATTAGGTCTTTAATGACCTACAAAATGACTAATGTGACACTTGACGAACATGAAGAATTTTGAACTTAGAACAATTGAAGACCACTCGAGCATAAGCTCAAGTGATGGTGAACTCGAATTACTTATGAAATTTAAAAAGTTCATGAAACAAAAATTAAAAAACAAAAAGAACGCAACTACTTGCTATGAACACAAAAAGAAGAATACAAATGGGGATGAATCGAGCTCATCCAAAGACGAGGAGAAAATCAATAAAGGCGACATGGCAAACTATGCCTTAACGGCTTTGGACAATGAGGTAATCAAAATACCTTTAATTTATTTCAAAATTACATGATACTTTTCATGAGTTAATTTAAATTTAGTTTAGAATATTTATTTTTCTTGAAAATTACATGTTTAAAAATGAAAATACAAAAATTATGATCATGCTAGTAATGTTGAAAATGATAATGAAAATTGTATATTTCATTTTAATGGAATAAAATGTTAGATTTTATCTAATAATGATCCTATGAATATTTTTCAAGAAGAAATAATGTGTATCTTGATGATTTTCGATTTTGATTGAGACCATGCTTGATGTCTTAATAAAAATATTAAGAAGTTTGATATCATGCTTAATGATGATGTATGGATTTTGGCTCGAAAACTAAGCTTGAAAAGTTAGATTCACCTAAAAAAAATTGCATGACTACAACAAACAAAATGATCTTGATGGAAAATGCTTTATGAAATTATGTAATGAAAATTATGAAATTATGCATAATGATGTAACTATGTAATGAAAATATTAAATATTTTGAAACCATGTCTTGATGTCATGCATAATGATCATACTTAATAAATTTCAAAATTATGCATGATGAGTCTTGAGATTTATGGATTATCGATTTTTACGATAATGAAAGTAGCTTTTTCAGTTTTTAAACATTAATGCATGTTTTTGGCATAAATAAAAAAGATATGCTTCTATGAAATAAATCACATAAATTGAAATAATTATAAAGAGAAAAATATTTTTCTTGAAAATTTCTTTTTCTCTATCTTATCAATTTTTCACTAAGAAATTGATAAAGTTGTTTATATCATTTTGAAAGAAATGTTGAGATTTTGATGATTTTGATGATTTGAATTTGAATGAGTTTTATCAAAATTATAATCTTGGTTTATTAGAATTACTTGAGATTTTTTAATCAATATCTCTTCTTTGTACTCCTACGATCTTTTCTTGGTATTTTACTTAAAGAAGAGATTTACTATATGAATCATGTCTTTTGGTATTTAAGTGGTCTTATCTTTCATGACATGATTTCTTTGTATTTATGGCTTGTATGCCTTGAAATGATTGAAATATTTTACACCATCATGTTCTTCCCTTCTTTTTTCTTGTTTACAATGATAAAATGGGGAGAAGTTTTGATCATGCATAGTAGGATGTAACTTGACAAAATTAATACCATCATGATTTGAAATGCTATGATTTGTTACCAAAATGACGTATCATGAATGCTTTAAATGATGAATGTTTGGTATCATGATCAAAATATTGACAAATGCTTAAAATTTTTAATATTTTAGTATCATGTATGATATGCTCATAATGATGATTGATTTATTTTTCGGTATCGTGTATGAAAAATAAAATGAATGGTTTTGAAATTGTGTATATTTTAATTTGAAAATATAATGATGCACAAATAAGATTGATACTTACTTTTGTCATGATTTAGAAATTGATGTAAAGGGATAAAGAGAGACAAAATTGTATTGTTCCCTTCTTTTTGATAATGACAAAAGGGGAGCAAAACTTGCTAGAAAGCAAATTTATTAGCTTGCACAATTCAAAAAGAGTGCAAAAACATGCTAGCTTGCTCATCTCAAAAGAGAAGCAAAAAAGTGTTATCTTGCCTATCTCAAGAAGTACAAAATGTTAACTTACACATCTAGCAAAATTTACAAACTTGTATATTTCAAGAAGCAAGAGTTGCTTTCTTGAACATCTCAAAATTACTAGCTTGCATGTTTTAAAATGTTCTAAAATTTTTGCTAGCTTGTATGTTGTAAACTTGCTATCTTACTACCTTGCATATCTAAAACTTGATAGCTTGCATGATGTAACACTTGCTAAATTGAGGATTTTCTAGCTACAAATTGCATGATGATAAAACTTAATATTATATTTTTCATGCAATAATTTGAAATTATGTCCAAACACATGAAAGGTACACTTCTCTTTTTTGTTGATGACAAAGGGGGAGAAGTATGATTATGTTATGCATGTTGATGTATTGCAAATATTCAAGATGAAATTTGCAATGACTTGAATTCAAGGTTCTATCAATGTGACATATTGATAGGGGGAGTTTGTTTTAACTCCGTCATCAATTGGTTATCATCATAAAAAAGGGGGAGATTATTGAATCTTATATTTTGATGATGAAACCAATTGATAAGTGTTTATGTTTTAATCTGTGTTTTGAGTGACGCAGGATGCTTCGATCAGGATGAGACAATTAAAACAAGAAGAATCATGTTGTGCCGGAGGAAAACATGTCAGAAGATTGGACGTCGAGCCGGAGGATCAGTCGACGTATCAACAGAAAGCTTCGGGCCAAGAAGAGCAGATATTGCGCCAACGATATCGGAGTTACGAAGTCAACTAGCCGATTGGGCAATAAGCCGCAAGAGAGGATGATGCGCCGAAGAATCGGACGAAGCGTCGAGAGACCAATGACATGCCAAACAACATGATTCATGCTTAGTATTAATTGTCTAGATCGAAGTGTGTTTTTACATGTGCATGATTAACTATGATAGCAAGGCATAAAGCAAAATGAAGTCCCGGAGTCAAGGACGTGATTTCATTAGGAGTTCGAGAGTTCGTCGGAAGTCCGGACGTTCGTTGGAAGGTTTGCCAAGAAGTCTAGAAGCTTACCAAAGAAGCTTATCTAAACTCACCAAAAAGATCATCGTGAAGTTCAGGAGCTTGCCGGGAGTCCGTCGAAACATTACCGAGAGATCGTCGAAAGTTCGCCGGATGCTCACCGGAAGAAACCAAGACATAGGGACTTGTTTAGCTTAGGAAATGTCTTTAATTTCATAGTTAGTACATAATTAGGATTGGAATTGGGCCAACCCAATTAGGGGTCAGTTGGGCCCATGTAAGGATTATGTTGGGCCCAATGAGAGGCCCAAACAGTGACCCAAGAAGTGGCATCGTCGTGGCATAGTCTCCGAGACAGTGTTAGGCGGTGGTACTGCCAGTCTAGGTAGTGGTTCCGCCCCTAGTAGTGTGCCAAGCGGTGGTACCATTAGTTTGGGTGGTGGTACTACCCAGTGTCTGATGGTGGTACCGCCCAACGTAGTGTTAGTGTTAGACTAACACAGGCGGTGGTACCGCCCGTGCCCGGGAAACCCGGGATGAGATTTTTTAGGCTCCAAGTTTGAATCAACTTGAAGCCTATAAATACCCCTCTCATCCTGGTTAAGCAACACAAGCATAGAGAGTTTTAAAGTGAGAAAATGCTATAGGAATCACTTGAGAAATCCCTCCTCTAGCTTAAACTTAGAATTCTGTTTAGAGAGGAGTGTGAGTGCTTGTAAGGGTTATCTCCTAAACCCGGTAAAAGGAGAAAAGGGGTGTAAAAGGTGGTTAGTCTTCGCCTATTGAAGGAAGACTTTTAGTGGATGTTGGTAGCCTCGACAGAAGGGGAATCGGTAGAGTGGATGTAGATTGCGACGACCGAACCACTATAAAATTGGCGTGTTCTCTAGTTTGCATTTCTATTATTACTATTTACATATTGCAAACTAAATCTTTACTTACCTACTACATTCACTTTATATACGAACGGTTTCAAAGTTATTTCCTTTACAAAACAGTTTTTCGTCGAAATCGGTTTTAATCGAAAAGAAGTTTTGAACCAACGTGATTTTACCGCTGCACTAATTCACCCCCCCCCCCCTCTTAGTGCCACTCTTGATCCTAACATTAACTTCGTGCCATGAGTTCGGGCATCGAGTTGGAAGGATCGAGTATCGTACCAAGAAGATTAGATATTGTAGGAGGTCAATATGCTGATAAATCGAGCAATACGTCAAAGGAAAAGATGATACATTAGAGGTTTGGACGAAGTGTCAAATGACCAGATGACTTACCGGACAATGTGCTAAAGGCTTCATGATTGTAATTAGAGTTGTTGAGTCTTGATCGAAGTCGTTTAGAGTCTAATTGAGTTAGTTTTGGGGATAACTATACCAACTTGATTAGAAGTCCATTGCGCTTAATCCAGGGTCAAATTAGGCTTGTTGGAAGGCCAATTCAGTGACCTAGGGTTGAGTTAGGCAATGATACCACTAGGCCCAAGTAGTGGTACTGCTTGTGAGTTGAAAAGCACGGACTGTGCTTTTCCGAGAATCCCATTGGTAGTACCACTTAGGCAAGCAATGGTACCGCCAGAGCCCAAGTTCCCAAGCTCTGTATAGAGGTAATACCGCTCAGCGTAGGTGGTAGTCCCGCCAATACCCCGAAAACCCGTGGATTTAAATTTTTGGCTCATTTTTGAACTCATTTGAGATTTATAAATATCCCACTCGTGCTTGCTTGGTAAAAGCATAAAAACCTTATGAATTGAAGTGTGTAAACTCTCTTAAAAAGTATTGAGTCTCTTTCTCCTTAAGTTTAGAGGTTATTCTAAGGGAGGTGTGAGGTTTTCTTATTAAAGAGAGGTGTGAAGGTTCTCTCGTAAACTTGTGAAAAGAAGAAAGAGTTGTAACAAGTGTAGTTAATCTTTGTTCATTGAAAAGAATATCGATAGTAAAAATCGATGGCCTTGAGAGAAGAGGAATCGAGAGTGGACGTAGGTCGAGACAACCGAACTATAACATCCCCGATTAGTCCTACATCGGAAATGGATAATATTAAGATTGGCTCATAAGGGTTTGATGAGTGTACTACTATTATCTTCAGCTTATGCATGTTGGTCAGTGGTTTAAACCAAATGAAGTTGATAGGTCAGTTAACCCATCAGGCCCGAGCCATGATACGAACCACTGTCAATCTAATTTGCATTTCTCTTTATGTTTTTCCTTGCTATTTCTAACTGATTTAGTTGTCACTACCATTACTCACATTTTAAGTTAAACATATTTTCAATACATATTTTTTTATTAAAATTTTTTAAATCGAAACTTTATTCTAAAAGCACTAGTTCACCTCTCCCCTCCTCTTAGTACCTTTACAATCCTAATAATTGGTACCAGAGCCTAGTTCTTTCAATTGGTTTAACACCCAAGAGAGATTAAATAACTTTTTCTAGCAATCAAGAGGGTCAATCTATCACTCATTCTCATATATTTAGTGGGATGGACTATACTTATTGGAAGACACAAATATGAATTTTTTTGATTTTTATGGATTTTGATTTATGGAATGTCATTGAATGTGATTTTCAAAAATCTTCTAAATCGATAAATAAATGGAATGATCTTAAAAAAGAAATATTTTCTTCAAATGTTAAAGCTATGAATGCTTTATTTTGTGCTTTAGACAAAAATGAGTTTATCTATGCTTCTACATGTGAAACTACATATGATATTTGGCACACACTTGAAGTTACTTATGAAGGCACAAATAGAGTAAAAGAATCTAAGATTAATCTTTTAATACATAGTTATGAATTATTTAGAATGAAGTTAAGTGAAATTATTAGTGATATATACACCTGTTTTACATATGTTGTCAATAATTTGAAAGCTCTTGGTAAATGTTATACTAATTTTGAATTGGTTAATAAAATTTTAAGATCTCTTCTAAAACGTTGGGATCCGAAAGTAACTATAATTCAAGAAGCAAAGGACGTAAACAACTTTCCTCTTGATGAACTCATAGGATCATTAATGACCTATGAAATGACTTGCAAGGCACATGATGAACAAAAGGAAAACCTTCCAAAGAACAAGAAGTATATTGCACTTAGAATTAAAGAAAACCACTCAAGCAAAAGCTTAAGTGATGATGACGACTTAGCACTCCAAAATTTAAAATATTTATAAAAATAAAAAAATAAATTCTATAAGATAAGAATCTAAGAATAAAAATAAACTTAAAAATGATACAATAATTTGTTGTAAATGCAAAAAGCCAAGACACTTAAAAAATGAGTGTCCATAATTGAAAAAGAAATTGCTAGCACAAAATAAGAAAAAAGCACTCAAGGCAACTTGAGATGAATCAAGTGCATCAAAAGACGAAGAGTAAACCATTGAAAACAAAGTAGCAAACTATGCATTGATGGCTTTCAGCAATGAGGTATATGACTCATTTGAAATTTCTTTACCTTATAATGAATTACTTGATACATTTCATGATTTATATGATGAACTCAAAACAATCGGTAAGCAATATAAATTACTAAAAAAGGATCATGTATCTCTCTCTAGTGAATTTAATAAAATAAAAAATAAGTATGATAATTTCTTGTTAACATCTTGCACTAAATGTGAAGAGTTAGATTCATTCAAAAATGAAAATATGTTATTACAACAAACATTAAATAATTTTAAAATTAGAAATAAATCATTAAACATGATTCTTGCTAACAAAAGTTATGTACATAGAAAGGAAGGAATTGGCTTCGTGAGTAGTAACACTCAACAAAAGCCAATTATATTTATAAAAGGACCCATATTATATGTTCCCCTAAAGTTAAATATAAATTTTATGGAAGATGTGGTCATTATGCTTATACATGTTCATTTAAAAAATATAGCTTTCATAAATTAGTTAGGATTTCTAGAGGAACTATAAATGATTTAATATTAAAAGTCAAGAAAGATAGATCTAACCATAAATAACCCAAAGTTAAATGGGTACCTAAAGTAAATCTCTCTTTCTTGTAGGTATGTCTCCAATTGAAAACAAGGAGCAAGAGATGATATCTTGATAATCAATGCTTAAGATACATGACTGGAGATCCAATATTTTTTTAAAACTCACTAGTCAAGATGAAGGATATGTCACCTTCGGAGACAACAACAAAGGAAAAATTATTGATAAAAATATATGTAACAAATCAAATCTTTTGATTGAAGATGTTCTGTTAGTAGATAGCTTAAAACATAACTTACTAAGCATTAGTCAATTGTGTGATAAGGGATATAATATTAAATTTAAATCTAATGCTTGTATTATAAATATGTTATAGAAAAATAAATCTATGATTGTTTTAAGCGATAATATGTATACTATTAATCTTGATGATTTTCATGATGAAACTTATATTTTGATTTTAAACGAAGATGCATGGCTTTGGCATAAGAGGTTATATCATGCAAATATGAAATTTATCTAATAAATTACAACTAATAAAACTTGTAAAAGGAATGTCTAGAATTAAATTTGTCAAAGATAAAGTTTATGATACATGCCAATTAGGTAAATAAATAAATAGTAGCTTTAAACCTAAAAATTAAATGAGTACCTCTAGACCATTTAATTAATTCATATAGATTTCTTTAGACCAAATGATATCACAAGTCTAGGAGGTTGTAAATATGCTTTTGTTATCACATCACAAATTTATAAAAAGAATAATAAATTAGTATTTTATTATCCATAATTTACATAATAAACTCCCTCATTTTCTTTTCATTCGTCTTTGAATTCAAATCCTTGTCTTTACAGTAATAAATATTCTATTAAACTAGAAAAATGACAACATCTTCTTGGTAGATTACTATAAAAATAAATATAAAATAAAAACATATCAGTAACCACACATGCTGGTAGGAACCTTAGAAAAATCATAAAAATAATCTTTAATATTCATGAAATATATACAAATACCAATAATTTAATAAAAAAATATATCAATTCGTTATAAAACTTATGCATAAGAAAAATGATGATAATTTCTTGCATAATAAACAAAATCATGCATCAACCACATACAACACACATAATAACAAAGGTGTACATCACCCGATGGTGCACTCTCCCAACAACGGATGAAGAGGCATATTCCATGAGATAGATTCCTCCCAATAGCGAATGAAGATAATCCATATCACACTCCCAACAGCAGATGGAGTGGTATCTCTCACCCTCCCAAGTGGGGACATGTTCCTCCTAACAACGGATGGAGGAATTGTCTAACCATCACGTCTGACGGCCTGCTAATCCTCGAAGCGAATCGCCATACCTGCCCTCGGTAGGGATACATAAACATCCATGATTATTCATTCACTCATCCAATCACTCATGCATACATTAAGAAATCAATACGATTAAATATTATGAGAGACTATACTTGATGTAAATCTACTAGACTATGTTCATTGGTGGCTCCGCACTATGATGGGCCCGTAGCTCATTTTACAGGTTACACTCCCAATGTGAACTACTAGTCTAGTTACATCTACTACATGATACTCATCATATCATTATCATAAACATAATAAAATAGAAAATCAATAATCATTTTCAAATGACATCTTCAAATAAAACCTTTAAATTCATCAAATCATAAAAGCATGAAATATCAATATCTCAATAGTCCTCAATCAACCAAAACCCTAATTGGAATAGCTCAATTGACTTAAACCAAACTCAATTCGATTATGATATAACGGAACCAACATCAAATCCTTATAGAACCAATCTGAAATTACCCTAGATTAGTGTAATTTAGATTTGATTGATCTCAATTAGATCAAATAGGTTTGAACTAGTCAAATTAGTCTGGAATCACCCTAAACCAGCTTTAACTTATCAAACCTATTTGATTTAGTCAATTAATGAGCTCAAACCAATAGAGAGGGAGGAAATTGAACCATGTCATGTAGTGCTAACTTAAACTGAACCAACCCACCTAAGTCTTGGACGGGTCACATACACTGCATATACCTGTTTCAAGTACTAGGTTGAGTTAAGATACGATGGGCTATATAAAAGGAGCAACGATATGTCTAATGTTAATTGTGTAGCTAGGCAGGCTTAACTTCATGAACTAGACTAAGCCTCACTTATAAGTTGGGCTAAGCCTTACCATTGAACTAGGCCTTGCTTGGCACGCGAGTTGGTCATAGACATATGAGTTGGGATCGTATCTAACCACATGGATTGTGTCGTACCTAGCCGCATGAGCTGATCGATGCTTGGCCATATGATTGGGTCGTACCTTACCATATAAGTTGGGTCATACATTACCATATGGACTAGATCGTACCTAGCTACATGATTAGGTCGTACCTTACCACATGGGCTGGGTTATACATGGCCACATGGACTAGATCATACCTAGTCACAAGGGTTGAGTCATGTTTGGCCATATGAGTTGGGTCGTACCTTGCCATATGGGCTGGCTCCTACTTGGTCACATAGGTTAGGTTATGTCAAGTCATATGGGCTAGGTTGTACTTGGTTACATGAGCTAGGTCGTACATGACCATATGGGCTGAGTCGATTTGATTTGATCGATCAACTTGACTCAAGTCAGACCTCAATTATACTTCTCTTATCAAATTAGATTTCAACATTTAAAATTATTAAAGAATGACTCAAATCTATTAATAAAAACTTTAAATCCATAATCTTAATTTTAAAACTAATTACATTGTAGAAATTTACACATAATTCTTGAAACATAGATATATCAAATTAAATAAATTAGAACATTATGCTAATCCAAAAATAAGAATTAATTTTAATAACTAAATCAATATTAAAATTTACTTAAGCTTAAATGATCAATATAAATCAAATAATCATTCTAACATCACAAATCAATTATTATTATTTATATATCATGAAATTCTAAAATTAAAACATCATTATGCATAAAAAATTAAAACAATCCCAACATCAAGATTTCAAAATATAGATCAAAACTAGTTAAAAAGAAAGGATTATACATCAACATCAAGATTTCAAAATATAAATTAAATCTAATTAAAAAGAAAGGATCCTACCTCAAATCAAGATTTCAAAACATAGATCAAAGCTAGTTAAAAAGAAAGGATTGTTCATCAACATCAAGATTTTAAAATATAAATTAAATCTAATTAAAAAGAAAGGATCCTACCTTAAATCAAGATTTCAAAACATAGATCAAAGCTAATTAAAAAGAAAGAATTGTACATCAACATCAAGATTTCAAAATATAAATTAAATCTAATTAAAAAGAAAGGATCCTACCTCAAATCAAAATTTCGAAACATAGATCAAAGCTAGCTAAAAGGAAAGGATTCTACATCAACATCAAGATTTCAAAATATAAATTAAATATAATTAAAAAGAAAGGATCCTACCTCTCTTCGATTATCCTTTCCTCGATATCATCTCCCCAAGAAGTCCTCTCTCCTTAATCTTCCTATTGTTAGGCTTGGTGAGGAATGAGGGAGGAGTAGCCTATTTATATAGGAGAAGATGAGATCTTCTTGAAAAGTAAGCAATAATTTAATTTTTATTTTTAATTTATTTTTCTTTTGCTTTTACACATAAAGAAAGTAATATAATATTTATTTCTTATAGTTTACGCACAAAAATGGAACGTAAACTATTTACTTCCTAAAAATCAAATCACTCATTAGGAAATAAATCAATTAATAATTTACTTGATTAGTAGAATTCCTAACTTATCCATGTGATTAAGGAAACTAAATTTAATCATTTCCAAAACTACAATACATAAACATAAAAGTTAATAACAAAGTAACACATTATTTATAGTAATTAATTTATGTTAAGGGAGAAATTATCGATGATTACAATTGTGGTTGTTGATGATTATAGTAAATACACTTGGACATACTTTTTGACATATAAAAATGATTGCTTTAAATGTTTTATAAAGTTTTAAAAATAAGTTCAAAATAAAAAAGTTTTATGATTTCTTTTGTTTGTAATGATCATAGTAGTGAATTTAAAAAATTATGATTTTCAAGAATTTTATTATTCAAATGGGTATGACCATAATTTTTTTACTCCAAGAAATTCATAACAAGATGGAGTTGTTGAGAGAAAAAACGAGAGTTTATAAGAGATAACAATATAGCCTACCCAAATTTTTTGGGCCAAAACCATTAACATGACATGTTAAGTTATGAATAGGGTTCTTATAAGACCACTACTATCTAAAACTCCTAATGAATTGTGAAACAATAAAAGATCCAAATTTTATATTTTAAAGTTTTTGGTTATAAATATTTTATTTTAAATAAAAAGGATGCCTTAGAAAATTTGATACAAAATTCGATGAAAGCATTTTTTTTATATTCCTATGTTTCTAAATCTTATTAAGTTTTCAATAAAAAAACTTTAGTTATTGAGGAATCTATCTATGCTATTTTTAATGAGTCCTGAATTTAAGAAAAATAATTTTGATGATAATTTTGAATTTGATATATTAAATTTAAATGAGAATTTTGCTAATCATAGGTGCCCTATAAGCCAATCACGTGAGTGATGGCACGTGTGACATGATATTTTTGATATTTTTACTTATTTTTATTTGATATTTTTCTCATTTTATGTTGTATGTTACATGTATTGAGTATCGTTCAAGGATCATTCGCTCTAAGTGTCATGAGAGGAATATCTCATATGCTCTTGCTTAGACAATCACTGACCAAGGTCATTCAAATTGAGAGAGAAAGAGTTGTCCAAGAGAATCCAATTAAAGCGAGACTCGTGTAGAAACTATATAAGCCTGAAAACGTCATGCCTGGTATACGATCTCTAGGATATTATTTGGATGAGGGACTATAAGTACATGGTAACCAAGGACAAACAAGTCCAATGGATTAGATTCCCTTGTATCATCTAGGGATTACAATATAGTAGCTTAGTATGTCTATAGTCGATGAGTCGAGTGAATTGTTATGTAGATAATAATTCACTAAAATAGAAAGAGTTCTGACAAATATGACTCATGGTTAGCTCGATATTAGGCCTAAAGGGTCACATACATATGGTAGGTGTTACGATGAGTAGAGGTTTGGATATGAGATATCCATTGGAGCCCATATTTTATTAAATATCCAATAAGCCCTTAAATTATTAGATCCTATGGATAAGATCTAACAAGAGCCAATGAGAGATTATTGAGTAGAAATCCACTAATCTAATAGACTTGAATAGTTGGATGGAGATCTAATACCTAATAGAATTGGATCCATTATGGTTAAGTTGACAAGGGGCCTTTATAAATAGGAGAGAACCAAAGGGCCATAGGCTAAGCCTTTTTAGTTGTCACCTCTTATTCTCCTCTTCCTATCTCCTCCTCAGCCAATAGCCCTTATTTGGGGCGTGTGGAGATTTGGATAGCGATTTGCAGAACATCTTCACAGCTAAAGAGGACAGTTGACCTCCTTCATCCTCTCAAACATATCTATAGGATTTTAGGGATATATGATCTCACTAGGTAAAACATATTTTTCTTATACATGCAGTTTTTAATTTTGTGGCTTTTGCGTATTAATCTTTGCACAATAATGAAACCTTCTTTTTATGAAAATTTAGAATTTTGTTATCTATTCTTCTCCTACACATGTGATGTCGTCCTTAATTTTCCTACAATGGTATTAGAGCCAAGTTGTTCGTGCGAAAGATTAGATTTTAAACTATGAGTTATGTTTTAGAAAGACTATTGACGTTAAAATTATTGATGCAAAAGGTGAGAAAGGGTAGCAATTGTTGCTACCCTCGCAGATTAACCAAAGGCTGCTTATAACCTTGGTCGAGAGCTCCCTTGCTCTCCTCCTAGCCACTTGTAGTAGGCCACCTACAAGCAAGGGGCCATAGGTGGTCGGCAACCGGCGGCCTTCTGCTTACAGCAATGACGCCTGTAAGCAGGGCGCTCGTAGGTAGGCTGCCTATAGCACAATGGGCAGTGCCTGTGAGCACATCGCCTGCGGGCATAGTATCCGTAAGCAAGCTGCCTATGGGAGCAACGCTCACCTACAGCGGTGCTTGTAAGGGCTACATTTGCTCGCAAGGGGGAGCCCATGAGCAAAGGCGACGCTCGCCTATAAGGGCAGTGCCACCTACGAGCGAGCTGCTTGCGGGAAAGGGTGTCGCTCGCCCGTAGAGTCAACCGCTGGCGAGGTGGCGATGGTCACAACACAACAAGAGAAGGAGAATTAGGGTTTTTGGACAAAAGATAATTTTACCCCTCTCAATTTTAGAAATTTTGAGGTTTCTCCTTTATATCCAAATTATATAATTACCCTTCACAAATCAAAATTTCCTATATATCTCAAATTAAAAAAAATATTAGATAATTAAAAGGTTTAATTACTATTATTATTTATCTAGTAGTCCTACATTGTATATGTGATATATGACGTTGATAGATGATCACGGACCATTTGATGTGATTACTATTATTGGCAGGAGCGTGGATGTGACAGTAGGACCCACGAGGTCGACGATTGTGACGCATGGAGATACGCTGAAATGCCGACAGAACCGATGATGACAAGATGGACGATCACAGGGCATAAAGATGCGCCGATGCACACATAAATCCTGATGTGAATGATTAGGCCCACTAGCTTAGGCCTGATCACATAGGCTATAGTCTATGATCATTTGATGTGATAGACTGTACACCTACTAGATATGTATATTTGTATGCGATGCAGATATATAGTAAATATGTATTTAGTGACACATCATATTAGGAGATCGAATCAAAATCCTCTCTCTTGATAATATTAAGTTGATAAATATAAGGCAATTAAATTGACTATTATTAAGGCTTGTGAGTCTTCATTTTATCTTATTTATTATCGGGCCTGTATGCTTGTGATTATGTTGTAATTATATGATGAGGCATGGCAGGAGCGTGGATGTGACAGTAGGACCCACGAGGTCGACGATTGTGACGCATGGAGATACGCTGAAATGCCGACAGAACCGATGATGACAAGATCGATCACAGGGCATAAAGATGCGCCGATGCACACATAAATCCTGATGTGAATGATTAGGCCCACTAGCTTAGGCCTGATCACATTAGGCTATAGTCTATGATCATTTGATGTGATAGACTGTACACCTACTAGATATGTATATTTGTATGCGATGCAGATATATATTAAATATGTATGTTAGTGACACATCATATTAGGAGATCGAATCAAAATCCTCTCTCTTGATAATATTAAGTTGATAAATATAAGGCAATTAAATTGACCCACGTGACCTTTCATTGTTATAGGAAGAAATTGATTTTCGACATAGGTTGAGTTGGTCGAGTCCCTCGATGATCATATTTATGATTCGATATCTTACTTGTGACATAAAGAAGTCACCAGTGACATGAGGATGTGATATGCTTGGTTGAATCTCTCAGGAGCATATCATCAAATAAGACTCATCTTGTAACGATAGTGATGATATAACCGAACATCATGGTCAGTCGAGTCTCTCGAGGCCATGGTGATTCGAAGGCCGAACATGATGGGAATCACAAAGAATTGTGATCAACAAAAAATGCCTACCTTTTCGGGCTTAGCGTGATTGGTCAAGTCCCTCGAGGTTACGTTAAGATGTCGATTGTGTTAGGATCGGAGTGGCACTAAGAGGGGGGGGGGTGAATTAGTGCAGCGGTAAAGAACGATAAACTTTCGATGATTTAAACACTTTCGGAAACTTCGTACGATAAAAGCAACGTTTCGTTTGAAACCGTTTCGATTGCGTTTTAACTTGAAGGCATACGTATGAAGGAGACAAAGAAGTAGAGCATCAAAGTGAAGATGGTTTGCAGTAATGTAAATAGCAACAATGAAATGCAAACCAGAGATTACGCTGTTTTTAAAGTGGTTCGGTCAAATGACCTACATCCACTTGCGAGGCCCCTCTTCGACGAGGCTCCCACCTTCCACTAGCAAATCTCTTGAAATGGAAGGGTAAATACCCCTCTTACAACTCTTTACAAGCAGTTCACACTCTTACAGATTTTCAAGAAAGAGGAGGTGAACACTAGCAAATTGAAAACCAAGGATTGCTAAGACTTTTCTAAGACCTTTCTCTCAATCACTTTAAAGTTGTTCTCTCTGCTGAGAATTGAGGGGTATTTATAGGCCTCAAGAGGATTCAAATTTGGGCTCCAAAAATTTGAATTCTCTTATGTTCCCGAAGCTAGCGGTGCCACCGCCTGTTAGTGGCGGTGCCACCGCCTGTCAGTTTTGACACTCAGTGTACTGGGCGGTGCCACCGCCCAGTCCAGCGGTGCCACCGCTTGGCTCTCGGGTGCTGGGCGGTGCCACCGCCCAGACCGACGGTTCCACCGCCTAGCTCTCGGCCTCTGGGCGGTGCCACCGCCTAGTCTAGGCAGTGCCACCGCCTACACTATTTCAGCTCACTGGTTGGGCTCCAAAATTGGCCCAAACCAGTCCGAACTTGGGCCGAATTGGCCCCTACTTGGGTCATAAGATTAACACCTAATCCTAGCCCTAATTAACATACTAACTACAAATTTAAAGACATTTTCTAAGCTATTACAAAGTCCATAAGTCAAGACTTCTTCCGGCGAGCTTTCGGCGAACTTCCGGCGGTCTTCCGATAAACTCTTGGAAACCATTCTGCGGACTCCCGGCAAGCTCCTAGACTTCACGATTTGATCTTGGCGAGTTCCGACGAGCTTCTTTGGCAAGCTCCGATCTTTCTCGGTGAGCTCCGTGAACTTCCGACGAACCTTTTGGCGAGCTTCCGAAAAACCCTTCAGCAAGCTCCCTACTCATTCTCGGCTAGTTCCGGCAGCATTCCCGACGAACCTTCGGACTTCCGTCGAACTCTCGAACTCCCAATGAATCCTTCGCGCTTGACTCTGGCACTTTATTTCGCTTTATGTCTTCATCGTTATCGTAGTTAATCCTGCACACACAAGCCAAAACTCTACTCCGATCTAGACAATTATTACAACGTGAATTGACATTCTGTTGCCCGGCACGTCATTGGTTGGTGCTTCATCCGATTCTTCAGCGCATCGTCCACTCTTGCGGCTTGTTGCCCAATCGGCGGTTGACCTCCGCAACCCCGATATCCTTGGTGCAATTCCGCTCTCCTTGGCCCGATGCCCGACGCCCGAAGCGTTCTACCGTCCAATATCCTAACGTGATCTCCTTCGGCGCAACGTCAATTCCTCCTGCATCAACTATCTAATCCTGATCGAGTAGACCTGCATCACTCAAAATGCAGTTAAACATCTAAACACAATCAATTAGTTTCATCATCAAAATCCGAGATTCAACAGATTGGATCCCGATCCTACTAGAAATCTACTAGGGGTCTCCAATTCATGTACCGAAGGGAGTTGTGTATTTCACGAGAAAATAGCAGAATAGATTAAGATAGTTCTTATCTTGATTGTTTACATTATATAAAGTTTGTATGTTATTTATTTCTATTACATATTTATTTTCAAAAAATATCGCTTTCAAATCTCTTATGTGACATACTTGATATCAACTGCCTCACTAGTCGAAATTATATGGATTGGCTTTACAACCTTAGAATCGCTCTCACAGTGGACAAGATTACGTGTATCCTTCATATAGTGTTATATGTTGGGCTCCATAACTCCCGAGTTACAAAGGCAGCATGAAAAGATAGATGCTAGATCCATTCTTCTATATCTCCACAAATTGTTCGTGGAACAAAGAAAGAACTCAACGATATGAGATATCCAAGAGTCTCTTCCATGCTAGGATGATTAAGGGGACACCGGTTCAGAACTATGTCCTAAAGATGATTGAGTGGATAAAGAAACTCACGGGTCTAGGATTGGTCATAAAGGATATAACCTGTATGTGGATCATATACTTCAGTCCCTACCTGATTTCTTTTATTAATTCATTATGAATTTTAATATGAACAAGCTCGAGATAACTCTCTTTGAGCTCCTCAATATGTTGAGGGAGGCTAAGAGCACCATCAAGAAAGAGAAGCCAGTTCTCTATACTGGTGAGACTAGAAAGAAAAGAAATGTAGAGAAGTCCCTTAAGAAGGGCAAGGGCAAGGATAAACCGAGCAAAGCAAATGTTACTAAGAAAGACCCAATAAAGGACAAAATCCAGTACTTCTACTATGGCAAAGATAGGTACTGGAAGAGGAACGGTAAAAAGTACCTTGCAGATAAAGCAAAACAGAAGCTTGGAGAAGCTTCAGGTACATTCATAATCAGTCTCCATTTATCATATTCTTTTGATAACACGTGGGTATTGGATACCGATAGTGCTTATCACATCTACAATTCGTTGTAGATTCTTACAAGACTTAGGAGATTAGCTAAAGGCAAGATGGACCTCAAGATGGGAAATAGAGAAAAAGTTATTGAAATGGCTATTGACGAGGTCACCCTACATCTACTTGGTGGAGCTACTATTGCATTGGATGCTTGTTACTTTTTGAGAGTAATGATAGGATCATTAGTTTTTTAGAGTAATGATTGTTCAATAATATTGAATGATAAGATCATCACTAGAAGAACATTGCATAATGGTTTATTTATACTAGATACTGCTCCACATATCATAAATATAAATGTGTCTAAGAGGAAATGAAAAGAGATGAATAGTATACACCTATGACATTGTAGGCTAGGTCATATCCATGAGGGAAGGATTTAGAAGTTACTGAAGGATAGATACCTAAATCCATTCGACTACGAGTCATATGCAACTTGCGAGCCTTGTATTCGTAGAAAGTTAACCAACTCTCTATTTAGTGAAATTGGAGATGGTGCCATTGAGTTATTAGAACTCATACATAGTGATGTATGTGGTCCCATATCAACTCAGGCCATAGGAGGTTATTCTTACTTCATTACATTCATTGATGGCTTCTATAGATATTGACATGTGTACTTGATGAAGTACAAGTACGAGGCCTTCGAAAATCAGAGAATATAAGAATGAGGTAAAGAACTAGATTGAAAAGAGTATCAAGACTCTTCGATCAGATTGAGGAGGTGATTACTTGAGTACAGAATTCACTTAGTTCCTCAAGGACCATAAGATTCTATCCCAATAGACACCTCCTTATACACCTCAGCTCAATAGTGTATCAGAAAGGAGGAATCACACACTGTTAGACATGGTATAGTCCATGATGAGTTTCGCCGACTAGCCCATCCCATTTTGGGCATACCTTATAAAGTTCGCAACTTGCCTTCTTAACAGAGTTCCAACTAAGTCGGTGGTGTCTACACCATATGAGATATGAAAATTGAAGAAATCCGATCTTAAGGTTGTTAAAATTTAGGGCTGCTCTATCCACATTACTGATACACAATCCCAAGAAGTTAGAATCTAGGATGGAGTGATGCAAGTTTGTGGGATACCCCAAGAAAACTTGTGGGCATTATTTCTATCACCCAAAGAACCAAAAGGTCTTTGTAGCCAAGAGAATAATACTCCTTAAGAAGGAATATATTCTTGGTGGAGACAATGGGAGCATGATAGAGTTAAGCGAGGTTGGAGAACCTAGCTCAAGCACTATTCCATAGCTTGAGTTTGTTCAAGTACCTAGCATGCAAGTTTTGATTTTACGTAAGTTCGATAGAGTACACCATCCTCCTGAGCTATCAGAGGAGAGGATGTGAAGGATATTGATTCTCACACCTATAAGGATACTATTACGAGTATAAAGTCTAGGAACTAACAAAAAGCCATGAATTTTTAGATGGATTCCATGTATTCCAATAAGGTTTAGAACCTAGTTGATGCACCCGAGGGTATCGTACCCATTAATTATAAGTGGATCTTCAAGAAGAAGATTGGAGTAGATAGAAAGGTGAAGACCTATAAAACAAGACTAATGGCTAAGAGGTATCATCAAAAGCAAGGTGTTGACTATGACAAAACCTTCTCACTCGTAGCAATGCTTGTTAGGATCGGAGCGGCACTAAGGGGGGAGGGGGTGAATTAGTGCAGCGGATTAAAATGTCAGTTTTGGAAACTTTTTCGTACGATAAAAATTGAACTCGGAAGTGCTTAACTTGAAAGCATGTTCGTAAATGTGTGCAGCAAAAGTAACGAGGAAGTAAATCACTTATAAAGATTTGCAGTAAGGTAAAGTGCAATAAATAAATGCAAACCAATGAACACGTCGATTTTAAAGTGGTTTGGTCAAAATGACCTACATCCACTTGCGAAGCCTTCTTTGATGAGGCTCCCAACTTCCACTAGCAAATCAATTTGAAGGGGAAGAACAAATACCCCTCTTACAACTTTTTACAAGTGGTTCACACTCTTACAAAGTTTCAACGAGAAAGAAGGAGGTGAACACTCAAGCAACTGAAAACAAGACTTGCTAAAAACTTTGCTAAGGCTTTTATTTCAATCTATTGCTTCTCAAAAGTTATAATCTCTGCTGAGAATTGAGGGGTATTTATAGGCCTCAAGAGGATTCAAATTTGGACTCCAAAATTTAAATTCTCTCCGGTTCCCGAAGCTAGCGGTGCCACCACTTGTCAGTGGCGGTGCCATCGCCTGTTAGTTCTGACATTGACAATGTACTGGGCGATGCCACCGCCCAGTCTAGCGGTGCCACCACCTAGCTCTTCGGGTGCTGGGCGGTGCCACTGCTTGGCTCTCAGGTATTGGGTGATGGCACTGCCTAGTATGGCGGTTCCACCGCCCGACCTTACTGGTCACTGATTGGGCTTTAAGTCTGGCCCAAACCAGGTTTCATTTTGGGCCCAGTTGGCCCCTAATCAAGATATAGGATTATTTCTTAATCTTAACTACGAATTTAAAGACATTTCCTAAGCTATTACAAAGTCCGCAAGTCAAGACTTCTTCCGGCGAGCTTCCGGCAAACTTCCGCGGTCTTCCGATAAACTCTCGGAAACCATTCTGCGGACTCCCGGCAAGCTCCAAGACTTCACGATTTGATCTTGGCGAGTTTCGACGAGCTTCTTCAGCAAGCTATGATCTTTCTCGGTGAGCTCCACGAACTTCCGACGTACCTTCCGACGAGCTTCCGAAAACCCTTCGACAAGCTCCCTACACATTCTCGGCTAGTTCCGGTAGCATTCCCAACGAATCTTCGGACTTCCGTCGGACTTTCAAACTCCCAACGAATCCTTCGCGCTTGACTCCGGCACTTTGTTTCGCTTTATGTCTTCATCGTTATCGTAGTTAATCCTGCACACACAAGCCAAAACTCTACTCCGATCTAGACAATTATTACAACGCGAATTGACATTCTATTGCCCTGCACGTCATTGGTTGGCGCTTCGTCCAATTCTTCAGCGCATCGTCCTCTCTTGCAGCTTGTTGTGCAATCGGTGGTTGACCTCCGCAACCCCGATATCCTTGGTGCAATTCCACTCTCCTTGGCCCGATGTCCGACGTCCGAAGCATTCTGCCATCCAATATCCTGACGTGATCTCCTCCGCCGCAACGTCAATTCCTCTTGCGTCGACTGTCTAATCCTGATCGAGTAGACCTGCATCACTCAAAATGCAGTTAAACATCTAAACACAATCAATTAGTTTCATCATCAAAATCCGAGATTCAACAATCTCCCCCTTTTGATGATGACAACTAATTGATGACTATCGAAGTTTACCTTAACTCCCCGGAGTTTAACCAAACTCCCCCTTTCAATATGTCATATTGATAGAACCTTGAATTCAAGCCAAATTCAAGTCATTGCAAATATTTATCATGAATATTTGCAACACGTCATCATGCATAACATGATCATACTTCTCCCCCTTTGTCATCAACAAAAAGGAGAAGTGTCAATTTCTATATGATTGAGATATGAATTCAACTTATTGCATGAAAAACATAATATCAAGTTTTATCATCATGCAATTTGTAAGCTTGAAAATTTAGCAAATGCTACATCATGCAAGCTAGCAAAAATTTAGCAAGTGCTATATCACATTAGAATATGCAAGCTATCAAGTTTTAGATATGCAAGATAGTAGGATAGCAGTTTTAAGATGTTCAAAAAGCAGCTCTTGCTTCTTGAAATATGCAAGTTGCAAGCTATCAAATTTTACTTTCTTTACAAAGTGTAAGTTTAGCATGTTTTGCATCTTGAGATAGTGATTGTTTGCTTCTCGTTAGACTACAAGCTAGCAGATTTTACGATATGCAAGTTTTACTACATACAAGCTAGCAAAAATTTTGAAAGTAAATGCAAGATAGCTTTCTTGTGTAAGCTCATGATTCTTGCTTCCTATTGCAATGTGCAAGTTGCAAGTCTTGCTTCTTGAGATAGGCAAGATAGCACTTTTGCAATTTTTGTTTATTAAGATAGGCAAGCTTGTGATGTTCAAGATAGCAAGCTCTTTCTTCTCTTTTGAGAAGTATTATTTTTGCTTTCTTAGCAAAATGCCAAACTAGCAAGAGAATGTTTTCGGACAATGTTTCCTAACAAAATGCCAATTGTTAGGATCAAGAAAATCTGAAAATAAATTTTAATACTTTCATGCATTCGGACAAGGTTTTGCTATAGATTTTTAAATATAATCATGAAGATAAAGCATGCTCATTATCATGAAAATTTTTGTATCCAAAACACATAATTTCCAACATGTTATTAAGGTATGTAATAGTATAAAATTCTCATTATAGCAATTGAATGAATCAAGAAAGTCCGAAAAATAAGCTTAATAAGTTCATGGATTCGGACACATGAAGAGAGTATGAATCTTCAATATGCTCATCATGGAAACCAAGGCACAAGATTTCAAAGTAAGCATGTTATAGAAACATTCAATTTCAATGTGATCAAGGAAAATCCAAAATGAGTAACGTAAAGAGATTCAAGGAAAATCCGAAAATGATGTTCAATTAATATTCCTTACTCTACATTAAGATAGGCACTTATAGCAAGCTCTTTCTTCTCTTTTGAGAAGTATTATTTTTGCTTTCTTAGCAAAATGCCAAACTAGCAAGAGAATGTTTTCGGACAATGTTTCCTAACAAAATGCCAATTGTTAGGATCAAGAAAATCTGAAAATAAATTTTAATACTTTCATGCATTCGGACAAGGTTTTGCTATAGATTTTTAAATATAATCATGAAGATAAAGCATGCTCATTATCATGAAAATTTTTGTATCCAAAACACATAATTTCCAACATGTTATTAAGGTATGTAATAGTATAAAATTCTCATTATAGCAATTGAATGAATCAAGAAAGTCCGAAAAATAAGCTTAATAAGTTCATGGATTCGGACACATGAAGAGAGTATGAATCTTCAATATGCTCATCATGGAAACCAAGGCACAAGATTTTCAAAGTAAGCATGTTATAGAAACATTCAATTTCAATGTGATCAAGGAAAATCCAAAAATGAGTAACGTAAAGAGATTCAAGGAAAATCCGAAAATGATGTTCAATTAATATTCCTTACTCTACATATGCTCACCAAATAATTCATCAAGTAAAACACATCAAGAATTAGTAGTCATCAAGGCAAGGGGCATTAAAAAGTAATTGTTACAATAAGACAAGAAGTGATTGTGTCCACATTTACATGAGGCAAGCAAACAATTTGGCAAGTGTTACATTTGCATCTTCTCTTTAAATGTGCAAGAAAGTAAGCATGTTTTTGCATTTTCTTGACTTGTGCAAGCTAGCTAATTTCTCTTTGAGATGACCCTTTATATCAATTCAAGATAGCACATTAGCAACTCTTTCTCCCCCTTTGTCATTGGCAAAAAGAAAGGAAGATTCAAATCATAAATATCAAAATAATAATTTTATCATGAATATTTCATCATTGCGTGCATCATTATTGCATGCATAATACCAAATCATCATGTATATTTTCAAAACATATAAACTCATCATTATATGCATGATTCCAAATCATCATTCATATCATTTCAATCATTGTTTCAATCATCACTATAACTCATCATGCACAAAATGTAAAATCATCTAACATGGTACAAACATTTATTTTTAAAATATTTATCACTATTTTCATGTATGATAATAAAGTATTCATGATACCGAACATTAAGTCAACAATGATTTATTTTATCAAATCTCTTCTTTTTATAAATAACAAAAATTTTAGGTATACAAAGAAGAGATTGTGATTAAAAAAAAATCTCAAGTAGTAAATCCAAGAAGTCAAGATCATAATTTGAAAACAAACTCATTCAAATTCAAATCGTCAAATTCATCAAAATCTCAACATTACTTTCAAGATATTCAAAATGGTATACATAGATTTATCATAAAGCAAATTAATTTTCAATCATCACATAAGGCATTTAAAGAATTTTTGAAACATAGGAGAATAATTAATTTAAGCATGCAATGTTTCAATCAAATTCAAATCATGAATACCAATACTTTCATATTGTGAGTATCAATTCATGAATACCAAAAGATATTATTTGTGATTCCAATTTTACAAGATCAAGATTATGATTTAGATAAAACTTATTTAAATCAAATCGTTAACTTGAAACTCATAATCAAGTCATCAAAATCAATTTCGAGATCCACAAAATATCATGAAATCATTAATCTCGATCAGATGGGAAAAGCATTTTTTAAGTGATTCTTTTTCATCTAAGCATGCCTTAGTCTTTATATGCCAAATCAAAATAAGCATGAAAGTTGAAGACATAAAGGCAAAATCTTATAAAACAACTCATCAAGCAAGATTTTAAACATCTATTCTCAAGCCATATAAAGAGTAAGTCAAGGATTCAATTATCTCATGTTATGAATTCCAACAGGCATCTCAAATTATCAACATCACATTAAAAAGATATTTCAAAAAGATATATCGATAAGTGATTTATTTGTATCATTTCATTCATTCCGAAGATTCTCCTCTTTGGTAAATAAATCTAGGAGAACAACATGAATTAAGGGAGATATAACATGATTGAAGCATTGAACATGATTCATATTTAAAATGTGTCTCATGTCATAAGTATAAATCAAGCATTTGTGAAATCCGAAATCATCCTCAAAGTCACATTCAATAAATTCATACATGACAAGCATAGATTTATTAAAAAGTCGATAAAATAGAGGATGGCATTTCGTTTTTATAAATTTCTATTCATGTGATTTGCTTCTTATAAGCATGCCTTTACCTTTAATAAAACAAGTGTCAACATTTAAGACGGAAAGGTAAATTTCATAAAACAAATCATCAAGCATGATTCCGTGATAACATCCTTTTAATATCTTGATATTCATCATCAAGTATGATTTCAAAAAGTATATTCAAGAGAAATCATTAAGACCAAATACATGATACACTCATTTATTTTCAAAATATTCATCATGTTTATTTATGAGATTCACAAGATTGGTAAAATAAATTCATTAATCTCAATATGATAGAAAATTCATTTCCATTTTATACAATTGATTTCATGTGAGGGTATTCAAGTCTTTTGTGAAAATATATATCATCATTTAAAATCGAAACATAAGTTTCGTCATGAAGCCGTCAAGACCAAACACATTATAATATCACATCTATCATCAAAAGACTATCAAGAAATTCATACATAGATGTACATGCACTATGTCATCTTAATATGTCATGAGAATGTCATCTTAATTCGTCATAAAAACGATTAGACCAAAAACATGTTAATCTAAAATGAGAGTTTCAAATCAACATTTACTTCAAAAACTCATGCATGACAGAAAATCATCAAGATACACATGCATGGATTAATCCTAAGTATTATCACATATCATATAATTATCATCCCTAATGTTGCATACATCATTCAACATTTCAAAACGTAACATGCATGAAACCTTAGCAATATACTTTTCATGATCAAATTTTTTAATTTTTCAAAGATGCTAAAAAGAAAAACATGATATAATTTTTGAAAAATAATTTTTTATTTCCTATTCCTACTATCTAAATTAAGCACTCATGAAAAACTTCAAGTAATTTCAAAATAATTCAAGAGAGTTGAGTTACTTACCTTGTAGTCGAAGCCCATCAAAGCCCAATTCGTCGTTTCACCTTTGGAAGTTCTTGATTCATCCTTGGTTGCCTTCCTCTTCTTTGGCCTCTTCCTCCGTTCAAGTTCATTATTTATTTTAGATTTTTGTTTAATGAACTTATTAAGATTTAGTGTTCGAAGTTCAAGTTCATCATTGTCCTCATCACTTGAGTCATCGCTCAAGTGGTATTCATTTGTCCGGAGTTCCAAATCATTCCTATTCTTTGGAAGGTGGTTCAAGTGCTCATCGGGTTCAAAATGTTCCAAAAGTATCATTTTATAGGTCATTAATGACCCGATTAATTCTTCTAATGGAAAATCATTTAAATTTTTTGTCTCTTGTATTGCGGTTATTTTAGGATCCCACCTTTTTGGAAGGAATCTTAAGATCTTACTTATGAGATCAAAATTCAAAAAAGATTTATCAAGAACTCTTAGATTATGGACGACATCCGTGAAACGGGTATACATGTCGCCTATAGTCTCGCTTGGTTGCATTCAAAAAAGCTCAAAATCATGCAATAAAATATTAATTTTCGAGTCTTTGACTCTACTAGTTCCCTCATGCGTGATTTCAAGTGTTCACTAAATATCAAAAGCCGTTTCGCACCTAGAAATCTGATTGAACTCAGTTTTGTCCAAAGCGCAAAACAAGGCATTCATAGCCTTTGCGTTAAAAAAAAAATACTTCTTCTCCAAATCCGACCATTCGTTCATCGGTTTAGAGGGAAGTTGAAAACCATTTTCAACAATATTCCATAAATCCATATTCTTAGAAATCAAGAAAACTCTCATTCGAGTTTTCCAATAAGTGTAGTCCAATCCGTTAAACAACGGTGGACGAACAACCGAAAAGCCCTCTTGAAAGTCATGAAGAGTCATTTCTCTCAGGTGTAAATCCGAAATGAGAAATACCATGCTCTAATACCAATTGTTAGGATCAGATTGGCACTAAGAGGGGGGGTGAATTAGTGCAGCGAATTAAAACGTCGGTTTTGGAAACTTTTTCGTACGATAAAAACTGAATTCGGAAGTGCTTAACTTGAAAGCGTGTTCGTAAATGTGTGGAGCAAAAGTAATGAGGAAGTAAAGCACTTATAAAGATTTACAGTAAGGTAAAGTGCAATAAATAAATACAAACCAGTGAACTCGCCAATTTTAAATTGGTTCGGTCAAAATGACCTACATCCACTTGTGAAGCCTTCTTCAATGAGGCTCCCAACTTCCACTAGCAAATTAATTTGAAGGGGAAGGACAAATACCCCTCTTACAACTTTTTATAAGTGGTTCACACTCTTACAGAGTTTCAACGAGAAAGAAGGAGATGAACACTCAAGCAATTGAAAACAAGACTTGCTAAAGACTTTGCTAAGGCTTTTATTTCAATCTATTGCTTCTCAAAAGTTGTAATCTCTGCTGAGAATTGAAGGGTATTTATAGGCCTTAAGAGGATTCAAATTTGGGCTCCAAAATTTGAATTCTCTTCGGTTCCCGAAGCTAGCGGTGCCACCGCCTAGCTCTTCGGGTGCTGGGCGATGCCACCGCCCAGACCGGCGGTGCCACCGCCTGGCTCTCGGGTGCTGGGCGGTGCCACCGCCCAGTATGGCGGTTCCACCGCCCGACCTTACTGGTCACTAGTTGGGCTTTAAGTCCGGCCCAAACCAGGTTTCATTTTGGGCCCAATTGGCCCCTAATTAAGATATAGGATTATTTCTTAATCCTAACCTTAATTACCATGCTAACTACGAATTTAAAGACATTCCTAAGCTATTACAAAGTCCGCAAGTCAAAGACTTCTTCCGGTGAACTTCCGGCGGTCTTCCGATAAACTCTCGGAAACCATTCTGTGGACTCCCGGCAACCTCCAAGACTTCACGATTTGATCTTGGCGAGTTTTGACGAGCTTCTTCGACAAGCTATGATCTTTCTCGGTGAGCTCCACAAACTTCTAACGTACCTTCCGGTGAGCTTCCGAAAACCCTTCGGCAAGCTCCCTACTCATTCTCGGCTAGTTCCGGTAGCATTCCCGATGAATCTTCAGACTTCCGTCGGACTTTCGAACTCCCAACGAATACTTTGCGCTTGACTCCGGCACTTTGTTTTGCTTTATGTCTTCATCATTATCGTAGTTAATCCTGCACACACAAGCCAAAACTCTACTCCGATCCTGACAATTATTACAACGCGAATTGACATTCTGTTGCCCGGCACGTCATTGGTTGGCGCTTCGTCTGATTCTTCAGCGCATTGTCCTCTCTTGCAGCTTGTTGTGCAATCGACGGTTGACCTCCGCAACCCCGATATCCTTGGTGCAATTTCGCTCTCCTTGGCCCGATGCCCGACGTCCGAAGCATTTTGCCGTCCAATATCCTGACGTGATCTCCTCCGGTGCAACGTCAATTCCTCCTGCATCGACTGTCTAATCCTGATCGAGTAGACTTGTATCACTCAAAATGCAGTTAAACATCTAAACACAATCAATTAGTTTCATCATCAAAATCCGAGATTCAACAATGCTAAAATCCATCTGAATTCTATTGACTATTGCAGCACACTATAATTATGAGATTTGACAAATGGACGTAAAAATCACGTTCCTCAATGGCAACTTTGATGAAGAGATGTATATGATATAATCTAAGATATTCGTGTCTAAAGACAATCTAGATAAGATGTGCAGATTACTTATGTCCATTTATAGACTAAAGCAAGCTTCTTGAAGTTAAAACATAAGATTTGCAAGGCATTCAGATCTTATGACTTTGTTAAGAACGAAATTGAGCCTTGTGTGTATATGAAGGTAAGTGGGAGCGCTATCACCTTTTTGGTGTTATATGTGGATAACGTCTTGATCATTGGGAATGATGTAAGAATGCTCTTTATTGTAAAGACTAGGCTATCTAGATATTTTTCCATGAAGGACTTAGGAAAATTATCCAACATCTTGGGGATTCAAATTTATAGAGATAAATCCAAGATGATGCTTGGCTTGTCCCAGTCTAGGTACATAGACACCATTATCAAAAGGTTTGGCATGAAAAATTTTAAGAGAGGTCTCACACCGATGAGACATGGGATGTCATTTTCTAGGATTATGTCCCCAAAAACTCCTAAAGAAATGGCAGACATGGATAGAATATCCTATGCCTTAATGATAGGATCTATCATGTATATTATGCTATGTACCAGGCCTGATATAGCGCATGCTCTGAGTGTCATGAGCATGTATCAAGTGGATCCAGATTTGAAGCATTGAAAAATAGTAAAGTATATCCTTAAGTACTTGAGAAAGACTAAGAATTTTTTACTAAAATATGGAGGAGGCAATCTCAAGGTTGAGAGCTATACGGATTTGAGTTTCCAATCTGATGTCAATAATAGAAAGATAATACTATTGACTCGACCATAAAGGTGGAGAATATTACTATGATAGAGGTAGCAAAGGAGGGGGTCTGGATGAAAAAATTCATCATAGATTTGGGAGTCGTGCTGAGTAATAAGTGTTGAATCTCAGATTTTGATGATGAAACCAATTATAGTGTTTATGATTTAATATGTGTTTTGAGTGATGCAAGATGCTTCGATCATGATGAGACAATTAAAGAAGGAAGAATCATGTTGGGCCAAAGGAAAACATGTCAGAAGATTGGACGTTGAGCCGAAGGAAGGGTTGACGTATCGATAGAAGGCTTCGGGCCATGGATTCGGGCATCGGGCCAAGAAGAGTGGATATTGCGCCAAGGATATTGAAGTTGTAGAGTCAACTAGCTAATTGGGCAATAGGGTGCAAGAGAGGACGATGCGTCGAAGAATTGGACAAAACGTCGATGGACCAATGACATGCCGGAGAACATGATTCAAGCTTAGTAATAATTGTCTAGATCGAAGTGTGTTTTTACATGTGCATGATTAACTATGATAGCAAGGCATAAAGTAAAATGAAGTTTTGAGTCAAGAACGTAATTTTGTTGGGAGTTCGAGAGTTCGTTGGAAGTTCAGACGTTCATTGAAACTTCTGCCGGAACCAACCGAGAAGTCCTAGAGCTTGCCAAAGAAGCTCATTGGAACACGCCAAGAAAATCATCGTGAAGTCCAGGAGCTTGCTGGGAGTCCGCTACAACATTGCCGAGAGATCATCGGAAGTTTGTCGAAAGATCGCCGGAAGCTCGCCGAAAGAAACTTCACTTACGAACTTGTTTAGCTTAGAAAATTTCTTAGAATTCGTAGTTAGCACATAATTAGGATTGAATTTGGGCCAACTCAATTAGGGGCTAGTTGAGCCCATGTAAGGACTGTGTTGGTCCCAATGAAAGGCCCAAACAATGACCTAAGAGGTAGCATCGTCGTGGCACAGTCTCCGAGACTGTGTAAGGCGGTGGTACCACCCAAACACAGCCTCCGAGAGGTTGCAAGTGGTGGTACTACTAGTCTGGGCAGTGGTACCACCTAGTGGCAAGGTGCCAAGCGATGGTACCGCCTAGTGCAGTGTCAATGTCAGACTAACACTGGCGATGGTATCGCCTAGCACAGACGGTGGCATCGCCTATACCCAGGAAACCCGGGATGGGAAGTTTTTAGGCTCCAAGTTTAAATTAACTTAAGGCCTATAAATACCCCTCTCATCCCTGGTTAACACACATAAGCATAGAGAGATTAAAAGTGGGAAAATGCTATTGCAATCACTTGAGAGATCTCCTCTACTCTAAAGATTAGAATTCTGTTTAAGTGATGAGTGAGTGCTTGTAAGGGTTGTCTCCTAAACCCATGAAAAGGAAAAGATGGGTGTAAAAGGTGGTTGGTCTTCGCCTATTGAAGGAAGACCGATAGTAGATGCCGGTGACCACGACGAAAGAGGAATCAACGGAGTAAATGTAAGTCACAACGACCGAACTACTATAAAATGACTTACAAATATGGTTTGCTTTACTTTGAGCAATTTACTTTAACTACAACTAAATTATTACTTGCCTACTACTTTCACTTTATATACGAACAAGATTTCAAGTTATCTTCTGAGTTTGGTTTTCAACGTACGAAAGATTTTACGAAACCAATTATTTTACCGCTGCACTAATTCACCCCCCCTCTTAGTGCCAATTACTTTCCTAAAAATAATGAGGAGTTGATTCCTTTATATTACGATAATAATGAGGCGATTACTCAAATAAAGGAACTCAAGTCTCATTAGAAGTCAAAGCACGTTCGAAGGAGGTTAAACCTAATCAAAGCCATTATCTCAAATTAACTTTGAGCGTTACAAAGACCTAATGGGAATCAGATATATAGGTGATTTACTTTAGGTTAAGTGGGAGATTGTTAGTTATAGGTGCCCCGTAAGCCAATCACATGAGTGATGACATGTGTAACATGATATGCACTCTTTTTTGCTTATTATTTATTTGGTATTTTTTCAATTTATATTGCTTGTTGTATGTATTATGAAATCCATAAATTTATGCAATGAGAATGGGATCATGATGAGATCGCGATAATAAAATCAATACGCCTTTAAACACAGGCCCTAAATAATCCCGGTCATAGGTTACTCGAGAGGAACATCAAGATAACTGGACAGACTATTATGCTATATACCCATCCATATGATGGAAATAGTTAGTCTCATAGCTACTCATTGTTAGGATCAAGAGCGGCACTAAGAGGGGGGGGGGGATGAATTACTGCAGTGGTAAAATTACGTCGGTTCAAAAAACCTTCGCACGATAAAAACTGATTTCGACAAAAATCATTTCGGAGAGAGGTTAACTTGAAAGTATTTTCGTAAAGATAGCTTGAAAGCTTACGGAAGAGCATAGTGGATGTAAAGCAAGTTAAGAGGTTTGCAGTAAACTAAATTGCTCAAATATAGAAATGCAAACCAGAGAAGAACACGCCGATTTTATAGTAGTTCGGTCGTCGTGACCTACATCCACTCCACTGACTCCTCTTCCGTTGAGACTACTAGCATCCACTATCAATCTTCCTTTATAGGCGAAGATCAACCTCCTTCTTACAGCTCTTTCTCCTTTTACCGGGTTTAGGAGATAACCCTTACACCCCCACTCACTCCTCTCTCAACCTATTCTAACACTTAGAACTTTGAGAGGAGTTTCACACAAGATTACACCAGAGTTTCTTTTCTTTCTTTTCTCAATACTTGTGTATTTTAACCAGGGATGAGAGGGGTATTTATAGGTTTCAAGTTGATTCAAACTTGGAGCCTAAAAACATCTCATCTCGGGTTTCCCGGGCACGGGCGGTACCATCGCCTGCGTTAGGTGGTACCACCGCCAATGTTAGTCTGACACTAACACTACACTGGGTGGTACCACCACCTGCAGCCTCCCGGAGGTTGTGTCTAGGCGGTACCATCGCCTGACACAATCTCGAAGATTGTGCCATGACGGTGCCACTTCTTGGGTCACTGTTTAGGCCTCTCATTGGACCCAACATAGTCCTTACATGAGCCCAACTAGCCTCTAATTGGGTTGGCCCAAATCCAAACCCAATTACATGCTAACTACGATTCCTAAGACATATTTTAAGCTAAAGAAGTCTGTAAGTCTAGTTTCTTCCAGCGAGCTTCCAGCGATCTTCCGGCGAACTTCTAACGATCTCTCAGCAATGTTCCAGTGGACTCCCGGCAAGCTCCTGGACTTCATGACGATCTTCTTGGTGAGTTCTGACAAGATTCTTCTGACAAACTCCTGGACTTCTCGGCTGGTTCCTACAGAACTTCCGACGAACTCTCGAACTCCCAACGAAATTGCATTCTTGACTCTATGACTTCATTTTGCTTTATGCCCTACTATTGTAGTTAATCCTGCACATAAAACACACTTCAATCTAGACAATTAATACTAAGCATTAATCATGTTGTTTGGCATGTCATTTGTCCCTCGACGCTTCGTTCGATTCTTCGGCGCTTCGTTCTCTTTTGTAGCCTATTGCCCAATCGGCCAATTGACTCCACAACTCTGATATCCTTAGCGCAATATCCGCTCTTCTTGGCCTGATGCCTGAATTCATAACCCGAAGCCTTCTGTTGACACGTCAACCAATCCTCCGACTCGACATCCAATCTTCTAACATGTTTTCCTCCGACACAACATGATTTTTCCTACTTTAATTGTCTCATCCTGATCGAAGCATCCTACGTCACTCAAAACACAGATTAAATCATAAACAATTATCAATTAGTTTCATCATTAAAATACGAGATTCAACACTCGTGGGGGCACTAGAGATACAGTGCTAATGCTCATTGGAGAATGAGTTCACTGATTGATCTACTCATAAAATATTAGATGGTTGATGATACCTCATTGTCAAACAGCGATTCCATCGTCCCAGTGATGTATTTGGTCCTTAAACTTAAAATACTAAGGATGTCCTATATGAGTACTCCACTCTTTGATACCAAACTTATAGATCTAGAAGTTTCATATCTAATACAACTGGTCATCGGGAGTGACAACCAACCTTACGAGAGCTATTGAATGTCAATAGAGGATCATCTGCTCTCGATGTCATAAGAGAAATATCTTATATATTCTTACTTAGACAAATCCCTGACTAGGGTCATTTGGATTGAGACAAATAGTTCTTTGGGAGAATCCGATGAAACCGATACTCAAGTAGAAACCATGTAGGCCTGATAACACCATACACGTATATGGTCTCTGAGCTATTAGATGGATGAGGAACTATAGGTATATGGTAACTGAGGACATACATGTCTAATCAATTAGATTCCCCTTTATCATCTAAGGATTGCGATGTAGTGGCCTAATACGTCCATAATCAATAAGTCAACTGAATTGTTATGGATATAATAGTTCATTGAGCCAAAAAGAGTTCTGACAAGTCTGACTCATGGCTAGCTCAATATTGGGTTTAGAGGGTCATATATATGGTAGGTGTTGTGACGAATAGATGTTCGAATATGAGATATCCGTTAAAGCCCCAATCTTATTAGATATCCAATAAGTCCATGAATTATTGGATCCTATGGATAAGATCTAATAAAAGATTATTGGGTAGAGATTCACTAATCTAAGAGATTTGGGTAGTTGGATAGAGATCTAGTACCCAATATGGTAGAATCCATTATGGTTAAGTTGATAAGAGACCTCTATAAATAGGAGAGAACCAAAGAGCCATAGGCTAGGCCTTTTTAGGTGTCACCTTCTATTCTCCTCTCTCCTCCTTAACCAACAATCACTATTTGGGGCTTGTGGAGATTTGAGCAGTGATTTGAGGAGCGTCTTCACAGCTCCTACCGTGTGGATCATCGCTAAAGAGAATAGTTGACCTCCTTCATCCTCTCCCATAAATATATAGGATTTCAGAGATATACGACTTCCCTAGATATAACATATCTTTCTTATATATGCAGTTTTCGATTTTGTGGCTTTTGTGTACCAATCTCGTATAAAAATAAAACCTTCTTTTTGTGAAAATCTGGGATTTTATTTTTTATTCTTCCGCTGCGCATGTGATGTCGCCCCAGATTTCTCTATAAATTCTCCTCTCTAAAGTAACTTGGATATATCTACTTCCAAAGAATCCTTACTCAAGGAATGAAAGTATATAAATGTACATCTTAAGGAGCTAATAATTTGAGATACATCAAAAGCTGTTCAAACTTATTCTTCATTTAAAATTTTTTATGTAAATACTATTTTTTTTGTCTTAAATTGAACATAAATGTATTGACAACGCTCTCAAAGATAACTCATGAGTTTTTGCAATACATGAAGAATTAAATCAATTTAAAAAATAAGATTTGGATGCTTATTCCTAGACCCAGTGATCATTTTATGATTGGCACTAAATGTGTCTTTAGGAATAAGCAAAATGAATTAGATATCGTAGTTTGAAATAAGGTTAGATTAGTGGCCAAATATTTCAACCAAGAAGAAAGTATAAACTATGAAGAAACCTTCGCTCTTGTGGCAAGACTTGAAGTCATAAAGATACTCCTTACCTACGTATGTTTTAAAAATTTTAAGTTATTTCAAATGAATGTTAAAAGTGTTATTCTTAATGGTTTTATTTCCAAAGAAGTTTATGTTGAGCTGGATTTGAAAATCTTTTTTTCAAATCATGTTTATAAATTATCTAAGGATCTCTATGGGTTGAAGCTAGTCCCTGAGACTTGGTATGAGAGGCTTAGTTCTTTTCTTATTCAAAATAATTTTTCAAAAGACAAAGTCAATACCATATTATTTATTAAATATTTTAAAAATAATTTTCTTATTGTTCAAATTTATGATGATGATATTATTTTTGGTTCTACAAATGAATCTTTATATGAATTATTTGCCAAAAGTATGAGCCAAGAATTTGAAATGAGCCTATCAGAACTCCTTCTAATTCAGTGAATTATTATCTCTATAATAATTTACTTGACTTATCAACTACGAACGTACTATATCATTACGCCATAGTCCTCAAACGATACAAGATGATCCGATCTATTAGACTTATTTGTCCTCAATTACCATGTATCTATAATCCTTCATCCATCTAATATCTCAAATACTGTATACTAGACATGGTGCTATCAGGCCCATACGAAATCTACTCGAGTCTTGCTCTAATCAAACTCTCTCAGAGAACTCATTTCTTTCTCAATCCAAATGACCCTGGTCAAGGATTTACCTGAGTTATAGCACACACGATATTCCTCTCATGACATCGAGGGTGAATGATCCTCTATCGACAATCAATTGCCCTCATAAGGTTCGCTACTACTCCCGATAATCGGTTGTACTAGATCTGAAAACCTCTAAACCTATAAGTCAGATATCAAAGAGTGGAGTACTCATACATATCATGCTTAGTGTCTTAAGTATTGAAACTCATATTTTGATGATGAAATCAATTGATGAGTTTATAGACTAATAAGCATTTGAGATAAGTGATGTAGGAGAAACTTCGATCATGAATTTGAACCATTGAAAGGCAAATCATTAAAGTAAGAGAATTATACATTGGGCCGGAGAGCATCATGTCAGAGATTGGGCTTCGGGCTAGAGAATGGACTTCGTGCCATGAGTTCGAGCATCAGGTCGGAAGGATCGAGTATTACGCTAAGAAGATCGGATGCTATGGGACATCAACATACCTATAGATCAAGCAATACACCGAAGGAAAGGACGATGTGTTGAAGGTTCAAATGAAATGTCGGATGAACATATTACATGCTGGATAACGTGTTGAAGGCTTCATGATTGTAATTAGAGTTATTGAGTCTTTATCTAAGTCATTTAGAGTCTAATTGAGTTGGTTTTGAGGCGTAACCATGCCAACTTGATTAGAAGTCCATTGGGCCTAAACAAAGGTTGAATTATACATGTTAGAAGGTCAATTCAATGACCTAGGATTGGGTTGGGCGATGGTACTACTAGGCCTAAGCGGTGCTATTACTTATGAGTTGAAAAGCATAGACTATGCTTTTCCAAGAATCCCGATGGTAGTATCACCCAAGCAAGTGATGGTACCACTAGAGCCCAGGTTCTCAAGCTCTATACAGTGGTAGTATTACTCGACATAGACGATAGTACCATTGGTACCCTGAAAACCCAGGGATTTAAGTTTTTTGCTCTATTTTTTAACCCATTTGAGTTTTGTAAATACCCCACTCATGCTTTTAGTGAAAGCATGAAAACCTTGTGATTTTAAGTATATAAACTCTCTTGAAAAGTGTTGGGTTTCTTCCTCCTTAAGTTTAGATGTCATTCTAAGAGAAATGTGAGGTTTTCTTATAAACGAGAGGTGTGAAGATTTTCTCCTAAGCTCATGAAAAGGAGAATGAGTTGCAATAAGGGTAATTGATCTTTGTCCATTGAAAAGAAGATCGGTATTGAAAGCCAGTAGCCTCAAGGGAAGAGAAATCAGGAGTGGACGTAGGTCGGGACAACCAAATCACTATAAATCTAGTATGCATTTCTCTTTTTGCTTTTCCTTGCTATTACTAACTAATTTAGTTACTCACTATCCTTAGTCATATTCTAAGTTAAACGCATTTTTAATACATATTTTTCTATTGAAATTTGTCAAATTGAAACTTTATTCCGGAAACACTAATTCACCCCTAGTGCCTTTATGATCATAACATCAAGTCTAAGGACCCGACACACAACTAAAGCCACAGAATCGCTCTCTGACAATGAGGTATCATCAACCATCTAATATCCCGTTAGCGGATCATTTAGTGAATTCATTCTCCAATGAGCACCTGGACTATATTCTTAGTATTCTGACACAAGTAGTTATGAGACTAATCGCCTCAATCATATGGATGGGTATATGGTACACCGATACGTCCAACTATCTTGATATCTCTCTCGAGTAACTTATGACTAAGAATATTTGAGGTCTGTGTTTAAAAGTAAATTAATCTCATTATCATGATCTAATTCTCATTGTATAGATCTAAGGACATCACATGCAATAGACAATATAAAGTGAGAAAATATCAATAATAATATTAAACAAAAAGATCATGCAATGTGGCACACGTATCATCACTTACGTGATTGGCTTGTAGGACATCTATAACTAATATTATACGTGTCATCACTCACGTGATTGGCTTACAGGGTACTTATGACTAGCAGATGGTCATCAAACCGATGACAAGTCATTCGTGATAGAGGGGCGCTAATAAAGAATCATCAGCTAAGAGATTACGTTAGTTACACACGATAGGGAAGTCATAGTGAGATGAAAATTGCAAAGCAAGGATATTTGGATGATAGGGCTTTTGACTTCGTTAAAATTGATTTTGACCTAATCAAAATTAATTTGACCAAACTTATCCCTAATTAAATAATGATTGTAGCCCATTTTAGCATTGATTTTGATCATTTTGATCCTAATTCTTACCTCAGTAAATTTTTTATTGGATTTGGATTTGGTCAACTTTTATTTTTTATTAATCAATCTAATTTTGACTTGATAAAATTTGACCAATCTATCCTAATTTGAATTGACCTGATTATTATCGTAGGTTAATTGGATCTTGTAATTAATTGGGGTGGTTATTGGACTCATTGTCCTTCCGCTCAATTCATTATGATTCAATTTTTGAAATATCCAATTAAATATGGTTAATTGACCTATTTAGGTCCTTTATAAAATTATAAAAAAAACTATGGAGTTTTCTTATGGTTTCTCATATGACATATTAGTGAAATTTTTATCGCTTGTGGTATTTAAATTATAATTATTATTTATGAATATTTATATAATTATTCACATGCATACATTTTAAATTATGAAATTATATTTATTTTTCATATAAAGGCATGATTTTTTTATCATATTTATCATCATCATATGAGTTTTGGTATTGATTAAATGCCTTATTTAATGATTTTTATTGATTAGTAAAATTATATTAAAAGTATTCAGTGAATATTAATTATAACTTATATCCGTAAGATTTATCTGATTAGGATGATAGACTTATGATGAATATATTTTAAAATATATTTTATACCATTGTATTAGTCTTATAACTACTAAAGTGGCCTAGATTTATAAAATTACATGAACAATTAGCCTTAAATGATATTAAAAATTACTATTTATAATTACATATATAATTAAGTGATAAATATTATGAAACTATTTTAGATATCCTTGTAGTTTAGGGTTGTATATCTAAAATTAGCAATACTATTCAATAAGGATAATATTTGTCCTTCATGATCATAAAATTGTGTGAATATTAGATATGTCAATATTTCACCTAAAGATAAGATAAAGATTATATAAATAGTTCAATATTTACTAAAAACTTGAATTATTAATCTTATATTATTTTATTATAATGGTGCTTCATTACATTCTAATGTCCCTATATTCTTTAGATTAAATTATTATATATAACTTGAATATATGTAATTTATACTAAAAGTTAGATATTGATCTAATTTGATGAAAGAACACATACTTAATTATTAAAAGCTCTATGAGATAAATAATTAAAAATATCTAAAAGGCTCAATTTTAATAATTATTAATGATATTTAAACTTTATTATAAAATATAAATAGTGTACTAAAATATTAAAGGATTGATTTAAAATAGTTGACAAGTTATTAATTAGCATCTTAATGAAAAAACTAATTATAGCATAGTATTATAATATTCAAAAAATTCTATGATATATCCTTGTTATAAAAACTTAAAGATGTTAAGTATGAATATTAGATGAGTCATTCACATGTAATTTATTCTTTCTCTTCCTTTTTTATTGGGCTTATTTAAAATTTGATACAACTCAAATAAAATTAAGTAAATTTTAGATGAGTTGATTAGTATATGCTAGTCATTAGTGCCCTACAAGCCAATCACGTGAGTGATGACACGTGTGACATGATACACATTCTTTTTTATTCTTATATTATTTGATATTTTATCACTTTATATTGTATGTATGTATGTATGTATGTATGTATGTGTGTATGTGTGTATGTGTGTGTGTATGTGTGTGTATATAGTGATGTTCATAGGTCTGTGCAATGGGAATCAGATTGTGATGAGATCATGATAATGAGACCAATTCACATTTAAACGCATATCCTAAATAATCCTAGTCATAGGTTACTCGAGAGGGACATCGAGATAACTAAACAGACTGGTGTGCTGTATACCCGTCCATATGATAGATGCAACTGATCTCATATCTGCTCGTGTGGGGACACTAGGGCTATAGTGCAAGTACCCGTTGGAGAATGAGTTCACTAATTGATCCTCTCATAGAATGTTAGATGGTTAATGATATCTCATTGTTAAACAACGATTACATTGTCTCAATAGTGTACTTGGTCCTTAGACTTGAGAGACTAAGGATATCATATATAAGAACTATACTTTTTGATACAAGACTTATAGATTTGAAAGTTTTAGATCTAGCACAATCGGTCATCGGGAGTAGTAGTCAACCTTACGAGGGCTATTGAGTGTCGATAGAGGATCATCTGCTCTCTGTGTCATAGAGAAATATCCCATGTGTTCTTGATCAGACAAATTCCTCGCTAGGGTCATTCGGATTGAAAGAGAAAGAGTTCTCCGGGAGAATTCAATTTGAGCGAGACTCGAGTAGAAATAGTATGGGTCTGATAGCACCATACCCGGTATATGATCTTTAAGATATTATATAGATGAGGGACTATAAGTACACGATAACTAAGGACAGATTGGTCCAAAGGATTGGATCTCCCTATATTGTTTGTGAATCTCAGATTTTGATGATAAAACCAATTGATAGTGTTTATGATTTGATCTGTATTTTAAGTGAAGCAGGAAGCTTCGATTAGGGAGAGACAACTAAAGCAGGAAGAATCATGTTGGGCTGAAGAAAAACATATTAGAAGATTGGACATCGCGTCGAAGGATTGGTCGACATATCGACAGAAAGCATCGGGCCATGGGTTCAAGCATCGAGCTAAGAAGAGTGGATATTACAAAAAGGAAATCGGAGTTATGGAGGTCAATTGGCCAATTGAGCAATAGGCCACAAGAGAGGACGATGTGCCAAAGAATCGGACGAAGCATCGATAAACCAATGACATGCCAAACAATATTTAATTAGCTTAGTAATAATTATCTAGATCAAAGTAGGTTTTAAGCGTGCAGGATTAACTATGATAGCAATCAATGCATAAAGCAAAATGAAGTCTCGTAGTCAAAAACAAGATTTGGTTGGGAGTTCGAGAGTTTATCAGAAGTCCGAACGTTCGTCGAAAGTTCTACTGGAATTGACCGAGAAGTCTAGGAGCTTGCTAAAGAAGCTCATCAAAACTTGCCAAGAAGATCGTCGTGAAGTTTAGGAGTTTACCGAGAGTCCGCTGGAACATTGCCGAGAGATCATCGAAAGTTCGTCAGAAGATCGTCGGAAGCTCACCGGAAGAAACCTAGATTTACGAAGTTATTTAGCTTAGTAAATGTCTTAAAATTCGTAGTTAGCACATAGTTGGGTTGAAATTGGCTCAACTCAATTAAGGGTTAATTGGGCCCAAGTTTGGGCTGTGTTGGGCTAAGTGAAAGGCCCAAACAGTGACCCAATAGGTGGCACTATCGTGACACAGTATCCGAGACTGTGTCAGGCGGTGGTACCACCAGTTTGGGCATTGAGACTGCCTAGACATAGTCTTCTAGGCGATGGTACAACCCAACACACGGTGGTACTGTTAGGACCTCGAAAACTGAGGATGAGACATTTTTAGGCTCCAAGTTTAAATCCACTTGAGGCCTATAAATATCCCTCTCATCCCTGGTTAACATACACACAACTGAGAGCAAAAAAAAAAAGAAAACGCTATTGTAATCTTATGTGAACTCCTCTCAAAAACTCTAAGTGTTAGTGTAGTTTAAGAGAGGAGTAAGTAGGGGTGTAAAGGTTCTCTCCAAAGCCTTCTCACTATAAAATTTAAAATATTTATTAAATAAGAATTAAAGAATAAAAATAAATTTAAAAAGAAGTTGCCAAAGAAGAAGAGAGCACTCAAAGCGACTTGGAACGAATCGAGTTCATCCGAAGATGAAGAACAAACTAACAAAGGCGAGGTGGCAAACTACGCCTTAACGACTTTCGACGACGAGGTAACCAAAACCCCTTTGCCTTATTTTAAAATTACTTGATACTTTTTCATGAGTTATTTTTAAATTATTTAGTAAATAAAAAAAATTATATATATCATGCTTCTCTTTCTAGCTATTTCAAGAAAATAATCATGACAATTACATGTTTTATTAATATACAACAAAATATTGATCTAATGCTTATACACCTAGTAAGATTAATCTTATATGTGTGTTTAAGAAGTAATAATGCATATTATATTGATTTCCGTATTGATTTCTGATTTTGATTTAAAATGCTTTATGAAATCATGTTTGATGATTATACTTAATGAGTTTATATTTCAAAATTATGCATAATGATGATTATTGTGATTAATGGCTTATCGATCTTTGCCATAATAAAAGTGCTTTTTCTATTTTAAATGATTATATATATTTTGATTTGGCAAAAGAGGACAAGGATATGCTTGTGTGAAATCAAATCACTTAAATTAAAACAACTAAAAGGGAATGCATTTTGAAAATAAATGTTTGTATCATATTTTTATATTTTCAAACTATGAATGATGAGTTGAAGTAATAATGGTTTGAATGCATGAATTGACTTTTTTTTTATCATGAATCATGATTCCTTCACTTGAGACTCTAAATATTTTATGATTCATAAAAAATTGAGACATTATGTATGAATCAAGTTCTCGTGTGAATCTATTTATGTTGCCTTCATTGATTTTTTTTGAAGTGATTTTGATGATTTTGATTATTTGAATTTGAATGAGTTTTTACATATATCGTGATTTTGATTCCTTGGAATTACTTGAGATTTTTTTTAATCAAAATCTCTTCTTTGTACTCCTACAATTTTTCTTGGTATTTTATTTAAAGAGGAGATTTACTATATGAATCGAAATCCTTTATGTGTTCTCACATGACTATATTTGCTATAGGAAAATATTTATCTATATTATGATCGATCTTGAATTCTTGGAATCAAAACTTGATAGTTTCTTTATATGAATCAAGATCTCTCACTTTTTAATCTCGAATGATTTCTTACATTTTATTAAAGAGAATATTTTGAATCATATCTTTTGGTATTCATTTGATTTTATCTCTTATGATATGATTTTTACTATTGAAGTATATCTCATCACCAAACTTTTCTTGTTATCCTTTATGTGATGATTTGAAAATTGATATAATAGGAAAAGTTTTACACTATTATAACCATCCATTCTTTTTTACAATGACAAAGGGGGAGCAAAACTTGCTAGTTTGCTCATCTCAAAAGAGAAGCAAAAATTACTAACTTGTATATTTCAAGAAGCAAAATTACTTTCTTGAATATCTCAAAATTTCTAGCTTGCATATTCTAAAATATTGTAAAATTCACTAGCTTGCATGATGTAGAACTCTCTCTCTTGAACATCTCAAAATTGCTAGCTTGTATGTTCTAAAATGTTGTATAACTCACTAGCTTGCATGATGTAGAACTTGCTATCTTAAACATCACCAAGAATTGCTAGCTTGCAATCTCAAGGGAACCAAAAGTGCCATCTTGCCTATCTCAAGAAGTGAAACATGCTAATCTAGTAAATTTTACAAACTTGAAAAACTCAAAATTATTGCTAGCTTGCATATAAAATGATGTAAAATTTTGCTAGCTTGCACTTTGCTAAGGAAACAAAAAATTGCACTTCACAAAAGAGAAGAAAGAAAATTACTAACTTGCATAATGATAAAACTTAAGATTATGTTTATTATACAATGATTTGAAATTATGTCTAAACACTTGCTAGTTGCACTTCTCCTTTTTGTTGATGACAAAGGGGGAGAATTATGTTGATGTTATATATGATTTTATGATGACATGTTGCAAATATTCATAATTAAATTTGCCTTGACTTGAATTCAATTTCAATTCAAGAGTTCTATCAATATGGCACATTGATAGGGGGAGTTAAGGATAACTCCATCATCAATTGGTTGTCATCATCAAAAGGGGGAGATTGTTGAATCTCGAATTTTGATGATGAAACCAATTGATAGTGTTTATGATTTGATCTACATTTTGAGTGACGCAGGAAGCTTCAATCAGGGAGAGACAATTAAAGTAGAAAGAATCATGTTAGGCTAGAGAAAAACATGTCAGAATATTGGACATCACGTCGAAAGATCGATCGATGTATCGACAAAAAGCTTTGGGCCATGGGTTTGGGCATTGTGCCAAGAAGAGCAAATATTGTACCAAGGAAATTAGAGTTACGGAGGTTAACTAACCGATTGGGCAATATGCCACAAGAGAGGACAATGCGCCAAAGAATCGAACGAAGCATCGATGAACCAATGACATGCCAGATAATATTTGATTAGCTTAGTAATAATTATCTATATCAAAGTGGGTTATAAGTGTGTAGGATTAACTATGATAGCGATCAAGGCATAAAGCAAAATGAAGTCCCGGAGTCAAAAAGGAGATTTCGTTGGGAGTCTAAGAGTTCGTCGGAAGTCCAGACATTTGTCGGAAGTTCTACCGGAATTGACCAAGAAGTCCAGGAGCTTGCCAAAGAAGTTCATCAAAACTCACCAAGAAGATCGTCGTGACGTCTAAGAGTTTGCTGGGAGTCCATTGGAACATTGCCAAGAGATCGTTGGAAGTTGGCTGGAAGATCATCAGAAGCTCGTCAGAAGAAACCTAGACTTATGGACTTATTTAGGTTAATAAATTTCTTAAAATTTATAGTTAGTACATAATTGGGTTGGAATTAGACTAACTCAATTAAGAGTCAATTGGGCCTAAGTTTGGGCTATGTTGGGCCAAGTGAAAGGCCCAAACAATAACCCAATAGGTGGCACCGTCATCGCACAATCCCTAAGACTATGTCAGGCGATGGTACAGCCCAGTGGTAGTTTAGGTGGTGGTACCGCTAGTCTGGGCGGTGGTACCTCCCAAATATAGTCTTCTAGTCAGTGATACCGCCCAATGTCAATGCTGCAAGCAGTGGTACCGATAGGACCACAAAAACCAGGGATAAGATATTTTTAGGCTCCAAGTTTGAATCTACTTGAGGCTTATAAATACCCCTCTCATCCCTAGTTAACATACACACAACTAAGAGCTAAAAAAAAAGAAAATACTATTGTAATCTTGTGTGAACTCCTATCAAAAGCTCTAAGTGTTAGTGTAGTTTGAGAGATGAGTAAGTGGAGGTGTAAAGGTTCTCTCCTGAGCCTACAAAAGGAGAATAGAGTTGTAAAGAGGTGGTTGGTCTTCGCTTATTGAAGGAAGACCAATAGTGAATGTTGATGGCCTCAATGGAGGAGGAATCAGGAGTGGATGTAGGTCACAACGATTGAACCACTATTAACTCGGTTTGCATTTCTGTTTTTCTCTTTACTTTAATTGCAAACTGCCATACTTCCTCATTACTTTAGCTGCATTCTCATATGAACATGTTTCAAGTTAACATCTTTCCAAGATCGATTTTAATTGAACGAAAGATTTTTGAACCGACATAATTTTATCTGCTACACTAATTCACCCCCCTCTTAGTTTCGACTCGTTCCTATTAGTTTAGGGGCTACAGCGTAGTAGTCTAGTATATCCACAATCAATGAGTCAAGTGAATTATTATGAAGATAATAATTAACTGAGCCAGAAAGAGTTCTGTCAAGTATGACATACGGCCAGCTCGATATTGGGCCTAGAGGGTAACATACATATGGTAAGCGTTACGACAAATAGAGATTCGGATATGAGATATTCGCCCCTGAATTATTGGATATCTAATAAGCCCCTGAATTATTGGATCCTATAGTTTAGATCCAATAAGAGCTAATGAGAGATTACTAGATAGAGATCTATTAATTTAAGAGGCTTGAGTAGTTGGATGAAGATCTAATACCCAATAGGATATGATCCATTAGGGTTAAGTAAACATGGGACCTCTATAAATAAGAGAGAACCAAAGACCCATAGGCTAGATGCTTCTTGGTTGCCACTTCCTATTCTCCTTTCCCCTTCTCCTCCTCAGTTAACAAGTGTGAAGATTTAGGCAATGATTTAAGGAGCATCGTTGTAGCCTTGCTATATGAATCACCGCTAGAGAGGAGGGCGCTTGACCTCCATCCTCTCCTACAAATCTATAGGGATTCAGGGATATACGATCTCCCTAGGTAAAACACATCTCATACGTGGATTTAAGTTTTGTTGGTTTTTGTGCACCAATCTTCGTACGACGACAAACACTATTTTGAGAAATTTAGGGTTTTTGTTTTCTGTTCTTCTGTTGTACATGTGATGTCGCCCCAAGATTTTCCTATAATGGTTTCAGAGCTAGGTTATTCATGCAAAAGATTAATTTTGAACTGTGTGTTTTATTTTAGAAAAGCTTTTGACGTCAAAATTGTTGACGAAAAAGATGAGAAAGGATAACAACTGTTGATGCTTGTTTCAATCCATAAAGAGCCTTAGATAACTTAAACACATGGTTAGGAAAAAGAGCATTCTCAAATCCAAGTGGTTGTTCAACATAAACTTCTTTGGAAATAAAGTCATTTTAAAAAGCACTTCTAACATCCATTTAAACTAATTTAAATTATTACAATAAGCATAGGCAAGGAGAATCCTTATGGCTCCAAGTCTAGCCATAAGAGTGAAGGTTTCTTCATAATCGATATCTTTTTCTTGGTTGAAACCTTTGGCCACTAATCTAGCCTTGTTTCTAACCACGATATCAAGTTCATCTTGCTTGTTTCTAAAGACCCATTTAGAACAAGCTTCCACACCTTATTTCTCTCAAATTGATTTAATGCCTCTTGCATTGCAATATCACATGAATCATCTTTTAGGACATCGTCAATACATTTTGATTTAATTTGAGATAAAAATGTTGCATTCGCACAAAAAATTTTAGAAAAACAACGATTTTGAAGTATATAAAGATTACATTCCCTATATAAGGATTAGCTCATTATGATGAGTATCTACATACTTTCATTCCTTATATAATGATTTCTTGGAAGTATATGCATCCAAATTGTTAGGGAGAGGAGAATTTTTATTTAAATTCAAAGTATCAAAATCATCATCAAAATTATTTTTCTTAAATTTAAAATTTTCATTAAAAAATAACATGAATTGATTCCTATATAACCAAAGTTCTTTTATTAAAGATATGAAAAGCATTATACATAGAGGAATAACCAAGAAAAATACCTTCTTCAGATTTTGCATCAAATTTTCATAAGACATCTTTTTAATTTAAAACAGGACATTTACAATAAAAAATTTTAAAATATAAAATATTAGATCTTTTGTTATTCCATAATTCATATGGAGTTTTGGAAAGGAATGATCCTACGAGAACCCTATTCATAACATAGCATGTCGTGTTAACAGCTTCGGCCCAAAAATATTTTGGTAGGCTATATTTGTTTAATATGGTTCTTATCATTTCTTGTAAGCTCATATTTTTTTTTTAACTACTCTATTTTGTTGTGGATTTTTTGGAGTAAAGAAATTATAGTTGTACCCATTTGACTCACAAAAATCTTGAAAATTATGGTTTTGAAACTCACCACCATGATCACTACGAATAGATGAAATCATAAAACTCTTTTCATTTTGAACAAGTTACAAAATTTTAAAAAATATTTAAAGCAATCACTTTTATATACTAAGAAGTATGTCCTAGTGTATCTACTATAATCATCAACAATTACAAATGGATATTTACTACCTCCTAGGCTTGTTATATCAATTGGTCCAAATAAATCCATATAGATCAATTATAGTGGTTTAGAGATACTTATTTGATTCTTTGATTTCAAACTACTTTTTATTTGTTTTCCTAATTGACATGCATCATAAATTGTCTTTAACAAACTTGATACTAGGCATTCCTTTTACAAGTTTTCTAGTTGTGATTTGAGAAATTAGTTTTATGCTAGCATAACCTAATCTCCTATGCTAGAGCCAAGCATCATCGTTTAAAGCCAAAAAGCATATTTCATCACAAAAATCATCAATATCAATCGTATATACATTATTATGTTTTAAGGCAATTACATATCTATTTTTATGTGGTATTTCAATTATACAAGCATTAAATTCAAATTTGATAATATATCCTTTATCACACAATTGACTAATGCTTAGTAGATTATGTTTTAAACCATCTACTAAGACACATCTTTGATCAAGGGGTTTGACTTGTTACCCATGGGTTCCTTTGCCAATAATTTTACCCTTTGTTTTCGTCTGCGAATGTGACATATCATTCGTCTTGGCTAGTGAGCTTAGAGAATTGAGTTGGATCTTTGGTCATGTGCCTTGAGCATCCACTATCAGATATCATCTCTTGCTCCTAACTTGTGATTAGAAATACATCTATAAGAAAGGAGGTTTCTTTAGGTACTCATTTAACTTTGGGTCTCTCATAAATAATCTATCTATCATTGAGTGATTTATGGTTCCTTTAGAAACCCAAACTAATTTGGTGGACCATACCTTTGTAAATAGACATTTGATTTCAAACTACTTTTTATTTGTTTTCCTAATTGACATGCATCATAAATTGTCTTTAACAAACTTGATACTAGGCATTCCTTTTACAAGTTTTCTAGTTGTGATTTGAGAAATTAGTTTTATGCTAGCATAACCTAATCTCCTATGCTAGAGCCAAGCATCATCGTTTAAAGCCAAAAGCATATTTCATCACAAAAATCATCAATATCAATCGTATATACATTATTATGTTTTAAGGCAATTACATATCTATTTTTATGTGGTATTTCAATTATACAAGCATTAAATTCAAATTTGATAATATATCCTTTATCACACAATTGACTAATGCTTAGTTATACAAGCATTAAATTCAAATTTGATAATATATCCTTTATCACACAATTGACTAATGCTTAGTAGATTATGTTTTAAGGCAATTACATATCTATTTTTATGTGGTATTTCAATTATACAAGCATTAAATTCAAATTTGATAATATATCCTTTATCACACAATTGACTAATGCTTAGTAGATTATGTTTTAAGGCAATTACATATCTATTTTTATGTGGTATTTCAATTATACAAGCATTAAATTCAAATTTGATAATATATCCTTTATCACACAATTGACTAATGCTTAGTAGATTATGTTTTAAGGCAATTACATATCTATTTTTATGTGGTATTTCAATTATACAAGCATTAAATTCAAATTTGATAATATATCCTTTATCACACAATTGACTAATGCTTAGTAGATTATGTTTTAAGGCAATTACATATCTATTTTTATGTGGTATTTCAATTATACAAGCATTAAATTCAAATTTGATAATATATCCTTTATCACGAATTGAGTTGGATCTTTGGTCATGTGCCTTGAGCATCCACTATCAAGATATCATCTCTTGCTCCTAACTTGTGATTATAAATACATCTATAAGAAAGGAGGTTTTCTTTTAGGTACTCATTTAACTTTGGGTCTCTCATAAATAGATCTATCTATCATTGAGTGATTTATGGTTCCTTTAGAAACCCAAACTAATTTGTGTGGACCATACCTTTTAAATAGACATTTGTAAGCAAAACGATCATATTTTCCATAAAAATTATATTTTTCTTTAAGTGAGACATGTAATGTAAGTTCTTTAACGAAGATAGTTAGCTTTTGTTACATGTTACTCATAAAGTCAATCCCTTCCTTTCTATGAACATAACTCTTATTAACAAGGATCATATTTAAATATTTATTTCTTATTTTAATTTTTCTAATGTTTCTTGTAGTAACAAAATTTTCATTTTAAATGACTCTAACTCTTCACATTAAGTACAAGGAGTTAGCATACATTTATCATGCTTATTTTTTAATTTTTCAAGTTCATTGGAAAGAGAAGCATAATCCTTTTTTAATAATTTATATTTTTTACTAACTAATTTATATTCATCAAACAAATCATAAAAAACACTTAATAATTCATCAAAAGATAAATAAGCTTTGATTGAGTCACTTATCTCATCACCAAACACCATTAATGCGTAGTTAGCAACTTCTTCTTTATTGGTTAGGTCCTCATCTTTGGATGCACTTAAGTCGTCTCAAGTAGCATTGAGCACTTTCTTTTTATTTAGTAGCTTCTTCTTCACTTGGGGACATTCATTTTTGAAGTACGTCGACTTCTTGCATTCATAGATTTGATCTTTTTTTAGTTCACTTTTATTCTTAATATCTTATTTTGTTTTGTTTCTTTTTAAGAATTTTTTAAACTTTCTTATAAGGAGTGTCAAGTCATCATTATCATCATCACTTGAGTTTTCACGCAAGTGACCTTTTTTGGTTCTAAGTGTCATGTCATTCATGTTCTTTGAAAAATTTTTCTCAAGTTCATCATGTGCTATACACGTCATTTTATAGGTCATCAAGGACCTAATAAGTTCTTCAAGCGAAAAATTATTTAGGTCCTTTGCTTCTTGTATTACTGTTATTTTAGGATTCCAACTTTTGGAAGGGATCTTAATATCTTGTTAACAAATTCAAAATTAGAAAAACTTTTACTAAGTGTTTTTAGACCATTAAAGACATCCGTAAAACGGGTGTACATGTCTCCAATGGTCTCGCTTAGTTTCATGTGAAACAACTCATAACTATGAACCAAAAGATTAATTTTTGACTCTTTAACCATATTTGTGCCTTCGTGTGTGACTTCAAGTGTGTGCTAAATATTATGTATAGTTTCGCATATAGAAACCTAATTAAATTCATTTTTATCAAGAGTACAAAATAAAACGTTTATTGATTTAGCATTCAAGGAGAAAGTTTTCTCTTCCAAATCATTCCATTTGTTCATTGGTTTGGAAGACTTCTTAAAACTGCTTTTAATAATGTTTCATAACTCAAAATACATATAGAGCAAGAAAATTCTCATTCTAGTTTTTCAATATGTGTAGTCCATCCCATTGAACATAAGAGGACGAGTGATAGAATAACCCTCTTGATTACTGACAAAAGTTATCTCTCATGGGTTTTAAACTAAATAGACAGTAACTTTGCTCCAATACCAATTGTTAGGATCAATCGACACTAAGAAGGGGGGATGAATTAGTGCTTTTGGAAAACTACGTTGATCTTAAAAATTCATACGATAAAATCATATCAAAAAGACGTTTAAGATTAAAGATGTTCATAAGAGAGTGATGAAGATGTAAAGTAGCTGCAAAGTAAGTAAATACCAGAGAAGAAAGAGAACACTAGTTTTATAGTGGTTCAGTCGTTGTGACCTACATCTACTTCTGATTCCTTCTCCGTCGAGGTCACCAGCTTCCACTATTAATCTTCCTTCAATAGGCGAAGACCAACTACCCTCTTACAACTTTTTTCCTTTTTACAAGTTTGGGAGACAACCTTTATAAACCTCACACCTCTCTTATAATGATCATAAATCTAAAGAATGGGAGAACACTTAGCACTTTTTCAAGATTTTTACAACTCAAAATCGCAAGACTTTTGTTCATACTTTTTATGTTCTTTCATACAGGAAAGAGTATGGTATTTATAGGCCCTAATAGCTTCAAAAATGGAGCTAAAAATGTCTCATCCTAGGTTTTCAGTGTACTAGCTGTACGACCGTTAGTACTTCCTGACATTGGACGGTACCACCGCCCAATCTAGTGGTACTATTACTTGACAGAGCCTTAGAGATTGGGCTCTAGCAGTATCACCGCTCAGATAACGTGACTCCAAGTGGCTGAATGGGTCATCCAACCAGCCCAATTCAACTCTATTTTGGGCCCAATTGGCCCCTAATTGAGTTAATAGAATTTATGTGAAAACTAACTCAAATTAAACTCCTAACTATAATAGTTAAAGCTAAAACAATTACGATAAAAATAATTTAAGTTATCTGGCACTTCAATTGTTCAAACAAACTCTCGGTGAACTTCCGACAAGCTCACAACGATCTTCCGACGAGCTTTCACTGCATCATCCGATCCTTCAGTGTATCCCCCAATTTATTTGGCCTAATGTTTAATCATTGGCTACGGCCCAACATTCGATTCTTCTTTAATTATTTTACTTTTTTCACGATCGTAGGTAGTCTTACATCACTTATCTCAACACATGGATTATATCATTAATTTACCAATTGATTTCATCATCAAAATCCGAGATTCAACAAATCTAACTACCCAAGTCTCTTAGATTAGTAGGTCTATACTCAATAATCTCTTATCGCTCTTATTGGATCTCATCTACAGGATACAATAATTCAGGAGCTTATTAAATATCCAATAAGATAGGGGTTCCAGCGGATATCTCATATCTGAACCTCTACTCGTCGTAACACCTACCATATATGTGTGACCTTCTAAGCCCAATATCGAGCTGGCCGTGAGTCATACCTATCAGAACTCTTTTTGACTCAATGAATTATTATCTCTATAATAATTCACTCGACTCATCGACTACAGACGAACTATGTCATTACGCCGCAATCCTCAAACGATACAGGGGAATCTAATCCATTGGACTTGTTCGTCCTTAGTTACCATGTATCTATAGTCACTCATTCATCTAATACTCTAGAGACCATATACCAAATATGGTACTATCAAGCTCATACGATTTCTACTCGAGCCTCGTTTTAATCGGATTCTCTCGGAGAACTTTTTCTCTCTCAATCCGAATAACCTTAGTCAAGGATTTATTTGAGCAAGAATACATGAGATATTCCTCTCATGACATCGAAAGTATATGATCCTCTATCGACACTTAATTACCCTCGTAAAGTTGACTACCACTCTCGATAATCAATTATGCTAGATATGAAACTTCCAAGCCTATAAGTCTAGTATCAAAAAGTAGAGTACTCATACAGGATATTTTTTGTATCTTAAGTCTAAGGACTAGATATACCACTAGGGACTACGGAATCATTGTTTGACAATAAGACATTATCAACCATCTAGCATTCCATGAGTAGATCAATCAATGAACTCATTCTCCAATGAGCACCTACACTATATCCCTAGTGTCCCAACATGAGCAGCTATAAGACCAACTGTCTTCATCATATAGATAGATATATAGTACACTAGTCTGTCCGGTTATCTCGATATCCCTCTCGAGTAACTTATGATCATGATTATTTAATGTTTGTGTTTAAAGGTGAATTGATCTCATTATCATGTTCTCATCATGATCCGATTCTTATACAGATCCATGGACATCATAATATATATTCATGCAACAAGCAATATAAAGTGATAAAATGCCAAATAATATAATAAGCAAAAAAAAGTGTGTCAGTCACACATGTCATCACTCACGTGATTAGCTTGAAGAGCACTAACAAAATGTTGATACTCTCTTATCATTTTTATTTGAGATATTATTGTTCCTCAAATCACTAAATAATTTAATGAAGGTAAAAATAATAATATTGATATGCCCTCACATGACATTGATATCATTGTTAATAAATTGATAAAACAATCATAATCGATAGTTTTACGAAAATCTCAAAGGGAAAGAAGATTTCTCATTTTTTATGATTATATGATATATTTAAAAGAATTAAATTATGATATAGAAATCAAAAGAATCTCTTGGTATTTTTTAAGTTACGAAGAGTAGAAATTTTGAATAGTGGTATAATGTAATAAGAAAGAGTTAAAATCAATGGACAATAATGGTATTTGAAAACTTGTAAATTAGCTAATAATTATAAAAGAGTATTATAAATTAGTTTTTAAAATTAAATATGATTCAAAGAATAATATCAAACGATAATCAAATGTATATAGAATAATCTAAATGATTTGTAGAGAAATAAATGGAAAGAAAACTTTTGGCTTATAAATTTGTGAAAATCTCTTTGACTTTAAACAAACTTATAAAAAAGTATATAAAATTTTATTATATTATTATTTTTTTATATTTAAAAAATACTATTGATCAATATTTATATATAAAAAGTTTATTATATATATATATATATATATATATATATATATATATATATATATATATATATATATATATATATATATATAGTTTGCCAATAGTGATATTAATTTATTGTATCGAACCAAAAGATTTTTTATTAAAAATCTTAAAATAAATGATATAATTGAGACGATTTATTTTATTGACATAGGAATACATAGTGACTATCTAAGAAATAATTTACTAATTAAATCTTTAAAAAATTTAACATGTAGCTTTATTCAGTAAACGACAAAAGTATAAGATTTAATAAAAGCTAATGTTTTCTAAAATTAACTTAAATAAAAAATATTTATTATGTGTGGATAGTTAAAAGTTCATTGTATGCTCAAGCTTATATTAGGCTAAATATCAATTTTGAAGTGCGGATACGGTTGATATTTGAGTTATCTAAAAATAAAATATTAAAAAGCTACAAAGGAATGGAATAAGATATTTACAACTATATGCTCATATATAATAAATCAGATCAGTTTAAAATTATGATATTTTTAAATTTTGATTTTGTAAATTATCTTGATAGTGAGAAGTTTATTTTATGATTTATGTTTATATTAGCTAAAGGGACAATTTAGTATAATGTAAATTACATTATCAATAGTAAAAGTTGATTTTGTAACATACTTTTACTATAAATAAATTTTATTATATTTATTTTAATTTTGATTTTTTAACTTATCAATTGATGAGCTAAGTGAAAAAAATATTAAATGCTATATTGCTAATTAATTGATTAAGATATACTGAATTTCTAATTAAATTTTGATTAAAATTATCAATTAATAGAAAGAAAATTTATTTATATTAGAATATTTTAAGAGATTATCTTGATGAAAAAAATTCTCCTAATTATCTTTCATAAATTTTATACTTTGGTCTATATATAGGCGGCACTTTCTATGGATTATATTATCATAGATTTTTTTTTCTCACATTTTATTGGATCCGTGCTCTATCAATTATAATAATTCTAAAATTAAAAAAAAAAGAGAAAATGATCATCTAAGTTATTTCTCGTGCAGATTCACAATATATGCAAATCGTCACGATGCATTATTTCATGATCTTCAAGATATCCTATTGATTATCATATTTAAAAATTATATATATTTTATGTTTGTTCTACGTTGTTTGATTTCAATACTAATATTTTATATAATAATTTTATTTGTTTTTGGCAGAGACAACCCAGCTGGACTGAGATGATGCATGAACAAGCCAAAATCTTGACACCTTTCTGGTAAAGAGCAGGCAATGGCAGCTGGTGCAGTCACCAGTTGTTTTTAGGACTGTACTACTATTCACTCACTGATCCAAAGGGAAAAGATACATGTTATCACAAACAACAAGAACCCATTTGCATTGAAGAGAAGGAAGAAGGTAAACAAAAGGTAAGGAGGACAATACCACAACCAACTACAATGAAACAAAAATCACAAAACAATACTTATCATGATGTAGCAGAACAAGAAAGAGAGAAACAAGGTGGAATTGATTGAGCCTGTTATGCCAACATCTAACACAAGACAATGCACACAAGCCTCAGATGAAGAAGAGAACCCTGATGACCTTCTCACCTTGGTCTGGACCTGCTGTGCCATGAGTCCTCCCATGCCCCGTCTGCTGCTTCTTCCTCGTCTCCGCCATCTCCTCTAGTCTTCATGGAACAAAACCGAGAGAGGAAGCAAGGCTTCTGCTTACTTTTCTCTCTCTCCCTCTCTTTACGTAAGGCTATGCTCTCCCCTCTCTTTCTCTACTTCTCAAGGACTCTTCTCTTCATGACCTTTCCATAAAGAAGCAAAAGCAGGAAGCGCAGATCACATATTTATTTCTCCCTGTAGTTTTTTCCTGCTCGCACTGTGACTTCGGTCTCTCCCCACGTACCTCGTTGCTTACCATTACAAGTCCAACAACGCACAGCTCGTCGTGGTGGAGACGCAACCGTGCGGCGCGATGATGCATACGCTACACGATCTCCTTCCCTGGCACTCAATCCCAACAAAACAAGAACCTCTTCACGCGCGGACACATGCACGCTGCCTCTCCTTAGTACACCGCAGCGTTTGTCTCGCATGTCTAATGACGTAGATATCCTCAAAGCCATCTCTCTCTCTCTTCTCCGATGAAGAGGACGGGAAGCAGATTGGTGGCTCAAATGGGCTTCCCTCCCACTGCCCCTCGGCTTGAGAACAGCAAGAAAACAGTATCCGATGGTGGTGTGCCTAAGTTTTGGTACACTGCAGCAGGACGGAGAGAGTCTGCTAGCTCTCCCATGTGCCTCTTCGGGCCACCATGACCACAAACCCTGTATGAAATCCTGCATGACTTCTGTGGCCCAGCTGATCTGAGATTTACCTCTACGTGTTACTATGTGACTTCATGCAGTACTTTGGGTAATCTCTGAGCCCAACCTAGCGGGGACCATCAAACCATTATGTTGCGCTATATATATATATACATATATATATACATATATACATATATATATATACATATATATATATATACATATATATATACATACATATATATACATACATATATATATATACATATATATATATATCATCCACCCACGTGTCTGGTTGTGGATGAGCCACCTCTCCCCTGTCCCCCTGTTTCTTATTCCTCTATCCGGTATTGCGTGTTTAGTAATTAGTCTATCATTTGCTGCCAATTGTGTGGTCAGGAAATCTAATGTGAAGGTCTTCGCTGAAGGCGAGGAGTGGACGCAACCATTGTTCCACAAGTCTCATCTCGTCCTGCGCCGCCTACAAACCACAGCTCCAATCTTAGGAAAGGAGCCATCGGCCACAATGGCGATGTATCGACTCTCATCCCTCTGTCTACTCTCAGTCCACAAAGCACTTGAAACCTCCTCAGCTGCTCTCCCTTGCAGTCCAATCCCCACTAGTCCAGCCCCCACTACCAACACCACTGCTACTGGTTTCAACACTTCTTGTATTGGTGGTAGAAGAAGAAGAAGAAGAAGGGCGCTGGTGAGTAGGAGCGGAAGAGGAGGAAGATGGGCGGTGGAGTGCCGAGCGGCGGTAGTGGAGGATGTCGACAAGGAGGTGTTGGTTCCGGCGGAGGCCGAGGCGGAGGAAGCTGCGGAGGAATACGACTGGAGAGAGGAGTGGTACCCGCTCTACTTGACTGCTCAAGTCCCCGACGACGCTCCCCTCGGCCTCACCGTCTTCGACAAGCAGATCGTGCTGTACCGAGACGGTGCCGGCGTCCTCCGCTGCTACGAGGATCGGTGCCCCCACCGGTACGGACTCGACGTCGAAAGTTGCTTGCTTTTTGCCAACCTCCAAGTAGATCATATAGCCGCGTTTCTTTCCTTCTTGTTTAATCTGAGATTGAAGTGCGGAGATGAAAGCTGATGTTGCAGATTAGCGAAGTTATCTGAAGGACAGCTGGTGGAGGGGAGATTGGAATGCCTTTACCATGGGTGGCAGTTCGAAGGAGAAGGCAAATGCGTTAAGATCCCCCAGGTCTGCTGACGGAATCGGCACCCCACATCATAACCTTCTCCGTCGCAGCGTAATATACTGAGGAGAGACCTTGTTTTCATGTCATGTCGCTACAGCTGCAGGAAGGAGGGAAGATACCGCGCGCTGCTTGTGTTCGGACGTACGAGGTGAGAAACTCGCAGGGGGTGGTGTGGGTGTGGATGTCGGAGAAGAACCCTCCCAACGATGAGAAGCTGCCCTGGTTCGAGCACTACGCCAAGCCGGGCTTCCAGGACACCTCCACCATCCACGAGCTCCCCTACGACCACTCCATACTCCTGGAGAACCTCATGGACCCTGCGCACGTCCCCATCTCCCATGACCGCACCGACTGGACCGCCAAGAGAGAGGACGCGCAGCCGCTGGTGTTCACCCTCACTGAGAGGAGCAGCCGCGGCTTCGCCGGGCACTGGGGCCGCTCCAAGAACCCAGCGTTGATGAACTTCCTCAGATTCCAGGCGCCGTGCGTCCTCTCCAACGACCTGGAGTTCGTCGACAAGGCGGGGGTCAAGCAGTACTTCTCCGCGCTGTTCCTCTGCAGGCCGACGGGGCAGGGGAAGTCTATGCTCATCGTGAGGTTCGGCGCCAGCTCGAGGTCTCCGGTGTTCAATCTGGTGCCGGAGTGGTACTTCCACCAGAATGCATGCAAGGTGTTCGAGCAGGACATGGGGTTCCTATCGTCGCAAAACGAGGTGCTCGTAAAGGAAAGGCTGCCCACCAAGGAACTCTACCTGAACCTGAGGTCCTCCGATACCTGGGTTGCGGAGTACCGGAAGTGGATGGACAAGGTGGGGCATGGCATGCCCTACTACTTCGGACACAGCAGCCTGTCACCGCCGAAGCAGCCGGCGGTGGTGGAACAAGCTCCCGTGGGGTTCGTCGCCGGCATCTCCGCTTCATTCCCAGCCAAAGGAGGGGTCGGCACGCAGCACGCGCCCAATCCGGCGAACCGATACTACCGTCATGTGGTTCACTGCAAGGGGTGTAGAAGTGTCGTCAAGACCTTCCAAGCGTGGAAAGAAACACTTGTGCTGCTCTCCTTGGCTGCTGTTGCTTCGGCGATCCTGGCATCAGCACAGCAATGGAAGGTTGTTTTGTTGGCGTCAGCAGCGCTGTTCTTGGCTGGATCGTCCGTCTGCTCTTATGTAGTTTCTCTCATCACCACAAACTTCATCAGAACTCACAGAAGGTTGTGAGGCGCTGAGGATGTATATTAAGCCTCGTTTTCTTGCAAAAGTAAAACGTGTGAATGTGCCCCATATAAAACAATCTTGAGTATGACTATCAGTAAAAGATCCAGTGCTTGAAGGAACTAACAATCTTCTTAGAAATGAGAAACTCGATAAACAAAGAGCAACAACTAAAATGATCACATTAACCAAAATCATTGACTACGATGAATGTTACTCGAGATTCAAGATGCTCTCGATGGAGTAAAACTTTTTTCTTTCCCAGTTATACTACGGCTTAAGTCACATAAACATTTCCATACAGCTTAAAGTCCATATATTATAACAAAATTAACATCTCCTAATTTTTAAGAGATTGAAACATAAGAATTGAGTTGAAACATTGAACATTTATCAGACATGTCAAACTGATATCGATAAAAACAAGTACCGTGCATTGAGAAAAGTGAAAAACAGAGAAATATAATGTTCTAACAGAAACAACACTCCCATTGGACGTCCAAACATCAGAAAGGTTCTCAACCTCAGACATTAGGCATTTCTCCATCAACAGCTTTGTTTGACATCTAATTTGTCTGAGTACAATTATAACATTGAACAATGGAAATAAATGTTGTCAGTGAAAAATGCTAAAACACAGCCAAATGGGAGGCCATGGGAGGACGAACCAATAGCATGTAAAAGATACCGATACAAATGAAGCTCAAGTCCACAGCACAAGATACAGGTATCTTCATTACCCCGCATCAAAAAGAAAACTACAAACTGTACCTTTGAAAGAATGAAATTTGCTTGGCATGGTGTGCCATAAAAGATCTCTTTCTTTTGCATCCCCAGCAGGATAACATCTGGTTTATCTTCTTCTTACTTCCCAAGTATTCTTGGCAATTGGAAGCTCCGCAGTAACATTTAACCATGGGTCCAAAGTGTACAAATCTAAGTAAACAAACACAGGACAGTTGTCTCAGAATTAGGATTCTGAATAGCTAAAAAAATTATTAAACACTTTCAAAAGGAAACAAAATTAATATTGGAAAATACTGCCCATAGTACATAATCACTAGTAATTTTAATAAAACAAATGTTGAATATAAGTAACATTCGAAACCAGCTTCCGAAACACATTCCCCACCAGCTTTAGCTGGCATGCCTTATGTGCCTGTATAACTAGATGCATGATGGCAAAAAGAATAGTCAAAAGAACCTAATTTAAGGTACATAAGACATCAATTTGTGAAAGTTGACAGCTAGAACTATTGTAAAGCATACATTAGCTAGGAAGGAATTGACAGAAATCAAGAATTGCACAATGTTTCTCTCCCTATAATGGTAAATGACTATTTCCATGCAGCACAATCCGACACTAAAATAATCAGGCCTTCAGGGCAGATCAAACAAAGTTAAGGCACCAGCACAACTGGATCAACGTAAGATGAAAGTACCAATGGATTGACAATAGTTATAATTGTAGGGGATGTAAACATGTCATCACAAACTTGGGCTATCATATTCCAAGTTAGCCCATCAAGTCATGAAGACAATGCCAGACAGGTATCTGTTTAACGACTGCTCCCAGCACCCAACAGAAGTCCTTTGCATCTATCCTTTTCTTCAAATCAGTCATGCATTGATTGATAGATGGCAGAAAAAAATTACCAAGGTACCAAGAGAATAGAGCAAGGAGATTGAATGTGAAAGTAGGCATCAGCACTGCAGTATATTCTTGGTTTTTTTCCCCTTTTCTCATGTTTCCTATTTTTATTTTTTTCTTGAAGACGAGATAAACTAGTGCTCCAGATTCCAGTTCCAACACCGATGTACAGCCTTTTTCACTTATTGAACACATTTTACTATCATTAATTTCATCTAATTCTAGTGAAAGGCATTGATTTAATAGACATCAAGTCCCACCAAGAAGTTGGATACATGAGACAGACAATTGCATTACAATATATATAGAAGCTACGGAATAGGGTACCATGCAATTATTTTACTTGCTACAGAGAGAATCTTTGATTTGCATCCTTTAGGAGACTTGTGAAGAGTCACTTTCCCAGCCAACACTTGGTCATATTTTCATCACCAAGACTCATCTATTATACATAAAGAGACAACCAAAAATGCACTGGCATTATGCTATGATTAAAGGAGTCCAAAGCTATTTACTGAAATTACCTAAATTTTGGTTTTTCGTTTCTCTTTGAGCCCATTTTCCCTTCTTTTTCCTATAATTTTTTTTGGCACTGCTTACAAAGGCCACATCTGATATGCTGGTTGGAAAGTATTTATGATTAATTTTGTTTTATTGTCTATACTGAAATTCTCATGATACTATTTTTGTGTTGATCACTGCTATAAATACAAGTAAATGAACTCGCATTATGAGTAACAAGATACCTGGGCATGGCCCGATACGCGGACCAACCCCATTTCGGGCGGTCTGGTTAAAATAATAAAAAATCTGAAAAGTGGTGAGACCCTGTCCAACTAAGCATTAAAAAAGAAAAAAATTAGGGCTCGTGTGCAAGCCCTCTTCCCGTGTACAATGCCACTGCTTCCCAAGTATGCTGTTGTTGCTTCATCTCCTCTTCTTTCTTCTTTCCTCCTTCATCCTCCTCTGTTCTTCCACCGTCACTTCCTCTTATCCCTCTATTTCTTCCTCACTGAAACACCAATACATATGAGCATACCATGTGTTGGTGCACCGGTATGTACCGGTCTGATAGTTTGCCGAAACGAGTCCAGTACTCAAAAAGGCAATCCTTGATAAGTAAGCTTACAGGTCTCAATTAGAATTTGTCCTTGTACTGAAGATGATTCTTCAGAGAATCAGACTTAAAGGACTAGATTAAAGCACATTGTAACTCTTTCTGTTTTGTGGTGCCTTCTTGTAGTCACTCATTGAAAAGTGAACTCAGCATTCTTTAACTTTAGCCATCACTTCACATTCTGTTATTGTTGTTTATCGGTGACTCTCTTTACAGGCCATGCTTAACATATCTAAGGATGGACTAACTTATGATATTTTTCACTGCTTATACACTTTGTAGTGGAGCTAACACCATTTTCCCTTCCAACAAATCCATTTGATGAACATTCGAACAAATTAGAAAATTAAAATATTTATGTGATGGGCACCAAGAACTTGACAAGCCAAATTTTAGACTACTCTAAACCTTTTGAGAGGGTATCATTTGATGTGTGCAGGCCAACTTAAGGACCATTTCTGCTTACCTGAACCCTCTCTCAGACCATGGGTTGCTTTCTTAATATATTCAATGAAAATGCGAAGCTTCACATATTAAAACCCTCCGAACATGTTAAAGAAGAAAAAGACTTTTCAAGGTTGGAGTGGAGAGATGATGCTATGGAACTCAGTGCATGCATTACAAAAGAAATGCTAAAAACTTCCTTAATCCTCAAGGCTTCAAAGGACAGAACAACTGATAAACTAATTAATCATTTGTAGAAGTACCGGAGCTCATGTATTAAAGGAAAAAAGAAAATAATATCTTTCATGATTAAAATATCAGCCTCTCTGCATATTTAATCTTCTGCATTGCCCCTTATTGTCCCCTCCCTATGTTATAGGCTCTATGGTTTGACTGTTCTTTTCATGAAAGAATGGTGGTTTCTTTTAAAGAAAATTCAAGAAAGACCAATTCATCAGGTACCTGTAGTCATATGTAAGAGGCTCCCCAATGTCTATTGAACGAGAAGCAAAAACACCAACACGTGTCTCCCCATCAACTTGCCTGCATCACAGAAAAGGAAATCAGCAAGTGAAATGTCATTTCACAGTAGAAGTAAAACTTAATAAAGAGAATAGATAGAAGGGACTAGCTTCAGATGTACAATTATATAAAAATGCTCTACCATTTTTCAAGTTTGCAGTTTGGATCACAACTGTGGTTAAGAAATCGAGAAGTGTTTCCTTTAAAAGTAGCATCAATTATGAAGTCTTTATGAATTTCACACATGTAGAATTTCTGATCGCCTCGATGTTTCATGTCCCACAGTCTTTGCTCGCACAAGGCATCATCAATAACTGAATCAAGACACAACAAAGGTGAGTAACACAATGGAGAAACATTACTTCAAATGCACAGCAGCACATTCATAGGAAAAGAACCATCGTATGACATTGGAAGTGGTTTTATAGTAAGGTACAATGGAACATACACATTCAAACCAATTCATAGTAGGAACATACTATGAACTATGAACTATTCATAGAAGCATATCATATTCCTCAAAACCTCAACCCCCAATGCTCAATGAAGCAACTTATATACATTACATTACCATCAATTTTTCAAAATACTAAAATCTATAATCAGTATCTTGAGTCCCTCTTAATTATCATCCTAATTATTTCTTTCATCCCCTGTTTGTTCCTCATTTAAATCAACTGTATTTTCCTTATTATGCATCTGCAATAGCAAACTCCCCACTTTTCCAAACATAAGCCCTAAGCTCATCCTTCTAGTATGCATTGTTTTTCACACAATGAGAAAGGAAAAAAGAGAAAGAAAATGAGAAAAGAGAAAAATAACCCTATCCTTGTTTGGACGAATAGGAGAAAAGAGGAAAGATCACTTGGTTTCTTTCTTTCTTCCTACATCTCTCCAGTTTGGGAGAGAAAACGGGGCCTTGGAGGGGGAACAGTTCTCATTGTTTCGCTCCATTTCTGTCAACATATATTGCCAGATGAGATAAAGCTATTTTTTCTTCATTTCTCTCATTTAATTTCTGAAAACAAACAAGAGAAATTAACTCTTTCTCATCTCTTCTCCCCAGGTCTCCATTTAAAGAGATGACAAGCTCATTTACATGAAGCTAATAGTCCACATTATTCCAGGAGTGTTAAGAATTTGTTATGCCTTCAATAGGCCATGTTACACTAAACAAACTGATATTATCAAAAACATGACAAGAACCTAGTCCCTTGGAAAATGCTTACTTCATTTATATTAAAATCCTTCCAATATTAAAAGGATACACAAAACAAAAAAAGGCCATAGGACAAGGTTAGTATATGGATTATAAAGGCATGGATAATAGGCAATACGAATAACTTAAAGAGCCATAATTTTATCCACATGGCAAGATTCAGATAGGGCTGACTCATCCATAGGACAAGCTAATTTATGAAATTATGCACTATGATGGCTTAATTTCCCTAAAGCTAGGAAATCACAACTTGCCTGATTATTTTAGAGCTCTTCATATCGGCTACTGCCAAATTTTACCCGAATCAACCAATTCTTAAAATCATGGGGCAATAAGATTCAAAATTTATGCTAACAAGTCAAAAGGTTATCAACCAAAAGATATCCAAGACAATAGCAGAATAAACTTTAAAACAAAGATGACAAAGTTATAAAGAATAATATATGAGAAGAGCATGAGATACAGCACCTGAAAATAGAGTCATAGACAAATTAAGACAAAAGTGATGAAGATGAGGACCTATAAAAATGGATCCAGGTTTATGCACCATGCATGGTGTTGTTCGGAAATTTAGTGGAAAAAATGCTTGAAGCTAATGGATTTTTAGGCAACATGGAGGATGCATGCTAAGCCATGCCATTCTGAAGCTGATTATTTCGCACAATGCCCAAGCTAATAATACTTTGCCTACTTCAATTGGTATGTGGAGTGTTGTTATGACTCTAGCTAGGAGAGTCCTAATTGAGAGGGACATTCATGTAAAACATACCTAAGTCGACTCCTATTAAAGAGGTGAAGAGGCCGGCTAAAGTTTGAAGGTTATTTCAGTGATTTAAAAAGCGCTAGGCGCCAAAAGGCGCCAAGGTCAAAAAACGCCCGAGGCGATAGGCACTCGCCAGAGCGAAGCGAGACGCTAAAATATAAAAATATCAGTGATTTAAAAAGCTCTAGGCGCCAAAAGGCGCCAAGGTCCAAAAACGCCCGAGGCGCCAGGCGCTCACCCGAGCGAAGCGAGGTGCTAAAATATAAAAATATATAATATAATTAATAAAAATATAAAAATATATTATTAATCTATTAATAGTATTGAAAATTAATCATTTCAAAATTCAAATAAACTTAATATTAACAGTATATGCCTGCTGACGGAGAAACGAGGAAGCAGCAGCGAGCGGCGACAGCGGCAAGCAGCAACAAGAAAGGGAGCGGGAGCGGCGAACAGCGGGAGACGCGAGCAGCGGGAGGCGCGAGCAACGGGAGGCGCGAGCAGCGACAACGACGAGCAGCGAGAGGCGCGAGCAGCGACAGCGGCGAGCAGCGGGAGGCGCGAGCAACGACAGCGGGAGCAGGAGCGACAAGCAAAGGGAGGCGCGAGCGGCGACAGAGGCAGCGTTTGCAAGCAGCGACAGCGGCGAGCAGCGAGATTGGGATCGGGAGCGACAACGACAACGAGGGTTAGGGTTGGGTAAGGGTTAGGGTTATATCGGTTTAGTTGGTTCGATTGAACCAACTAACAACCGAACCAGACCTAAAATCCTGGTTCGGTCGCCTTAGTTTACCCAGGCGCTCGCCCGAAGCGCCCAGCGCCTGGGCTCGAGCGAGCGCCCAGGCGGCGCCTGTTTGAAGCGCGCCGCTTGGGAGATTAACGAGGTGCTCGGGCCTCGCCTCGCCCGAGCACCTAAGCAAGCGCCCGAGCGCCTTTTGCAATCACTGAAAAATATATAATATAATTAATAAAAATATAAAAATATATAATATAATTAATAAAAATATAAAAATATATAATATAATTAATAAAAATATAAAAATATATAATATAATTAATAAAAATATAAAAATATATTATTAATCTATTAACAGTATTAAAAATTAATAATTTTAAATAAACCTAACAATATTAACAGTATACTGTTAACAGAAGAAGAAGAAGGAAGTGTAAGGGGGTGCTGAGCCTGCTGACTGAGAAAAGAGGAAGCGGCAGCGGAGTGTAAGGAGGCAACGACAGCGGCGAGCAGCGACAGCGGCGAGCAGCGACAGCGGCGAGCAGCGACAGCGGCGAGCAGCGACAGCGGCGAGCAGCGACAGCGGCGAGCAGCGGGAGGCGCGAGCGTCGACAGCCGCAGCGTTTGCGAGTAGTGACAGCGAGCAGGAGCGAGAGCGAGAGCGAGAGCAAGAGCGGCGAGCAGCGACAGCGGCGAGCAGCGACAGCGGCGAGCAGCGACAGCGGCGAGCAGCGACAGCGGCGAGCAGCGACAGCGGCGAGCAGCGACAGCGGCGAGCAGCGACAGCGGCGAGCAGCGGGATCGAGATCGGGAGCGACAACGACAACGAGGGTTAGGGTTGGGTTGTCACTGATATTGGTTTTAGTTGGTTCGATTGAACCAACTAACCACCGAGGACCGAACCAGACCTAAAATCCTGGTTCGGTCGCCTTAGTTTACCCAGGCGCTCGCCCGAAGCGCCCAGCGCCTGGGCTCGAGCGAGCGCCCAGGCGGCGCCTGTTTGAAGCGCGCCGCTTGGGAGATTAACGAGGTGCTCGGGCCTCGCCTCGCCCGAGCACCTAAGCAAGCGCCCGAGCGCCTTTTGCAATCACTGAAAATATATAATATAATTAACAAATATAATTATTTAAAATTTTAAATTAAAATATGTTATTAAATTAAGAAAATTAATAGTATTAAAATCAAAATAATATATTATTAATCTATTAACAGTATTAAAAATTAATAATTTTAAATAAACCTAACAATATTAACAGTATACTGTTAACAGAAGAAGAAGAAGGAAGTGTAAGGGGGTGCTGAGCCTGCTGACTGAGAAAAGAGGAAGCGGCAGCGGAGTGTAAGGAGGCAACGACAGCGGCGAGCAGCGACAGCGGTAGCAACAGCGACGAGCAGCGGCAGGGAGCGGGAGCAGCGGGAGGCGCGAGCGTCGACAGCCGCAGCGTTTGCGAGTAGTGACAGCGAGCAGGAGCGAGAGCGAGAGCGAGAGCAAGAGCGGCGAGCAGCGAGAGGCGCGAGCGGCGACAGCGGCAGCGTTTGCGAGCAACGGGAGGCGCGAGCGACAACAGCGGCAACGTTTGCAAGCAGCAACAGCGACGAGCAGCGGGATCGAGATCGGGAGCGACAACGACAACGAGGGTTAGGGTTGGGTTGTCACTGATATTGGTTTTAGTTGGTTCGATTGAACCAACTAACCACCGAGGACCGAACCAGACCTAAAATCCTGGTTCGATCGCCTTGGGTAACCCAGGTGCTCGCCCGAAGCGCCCAACGCCTGGGCTCGGGCGAGCGCCCAGGCGGCACCTCAAGCGCCTCTTTGAAGCGCGCCACCTGGAAGATTAGCGAGGCGCTCAGGCCTCGCCTCGTCCGAGCACCTAGGTGAGCGCCCAAGTGCCTTTTTAAATCGTTGGGTTATTTCTTAAAGAAAAATTAAAAGTTATAAAGGAATAGGAGTCTTAATTGAGTAGGAGTCATATTAGGAGTTAGAGTTTAGAAGCCCTATAAATAACTATGTATTCATCCTCTTTTGATAGGCAATAGATGAATTTTGTCTGCAGCCTTTGAGCAGCAACTTGGAGGAAGGAACCCCTATAGAGTTCCAAGGAGGCCGATCCCCTAAAGAGATCAACCCCAAGCTTAGAATCTGCAAGGGTTCTAACACTTAGTATCAAAGCAACGTTCTTAGCGCCTCGTTGCCCTTCCACAACCATCCATCAACCCTTCACAGCCGCCCAAAGCAATTCCCGCAATTGCTTAAAAGATCATCGCCAAATTCCATCGTTATCTCCACCACCGCGAATCATCCTTTGATCTACCCGTGAATTGCAACAGGTTCTAGTTTCCTACCTTACTGCTATTGCAATTTAGTTATCCTTATTCGAAAATCCAAAAAAACTTATTCTTATATTGCTACAAAAATTTTTCATCGCAAAGTTTTCATCTCTATGACGAAAGATACATTGCAGAATTTCAACCGCATAGCACAGTCTGTTTGATCTTCCTACTGCATTTTTTTCTATCCAAATCTCTACAAAATTTTTATGACAGCTTTGACACTTCCTAACAGCATATTTCCCTTTGGTTTTGTCAAAAAATTCTCAATATAAACCATTGATCTTTTACGTCTAAACTGCTATACTTGAAAATCTGCACTGTAAAATTCCATCCGCATAGCACAGTTTGTTTAATCTTGCTACTATGTTTTTTCTATCCCAATCTCTACAAAATTTTTATGATAGCTTTGACACTTCCTAACAGTGGATTTCCCTTTAGTTTCATCAAAAAATTCTGAATATAAACCATTGATCTTTTTACGTCCAATCTGCTACACTTGAAAATCTATGCTACAAAAAATTTCAGCCATATATTGTTGCCTTAATCGATCTATTTGCAATCTTTCTTGAACGAAATTTCATATACACTTCATAGATCATCTTGGCTTCCATCTTAAGATTAATCTATTAAGGAATTCATCTCTAAAAACTATTTTGTGTTGCTACAAATTTTCGTCGCAAACCGCTGAAATTTTTCGACGAGAATTCTGCTATCGCAACTTGCACCAATTTCCTTACTGTTATACTGTCAAATTTTTCTTAATTAAATTGGACATCCTTGCTGTCATATAAACTGAGATTTTGTTGTCAATTTCCTCCTCAAATCTCTCAAGTTTTTTATGAAAATTTTATCGAGAAACCGCTATTTCTTGGATGATAATTCTGCTCTTATAATGTCACACATACCTGCAGCAACGTCCATTGATTTCTATCAAACCTTTGCTGCCATCTACTATAGATCTAAAACTTTCATCCACAGCCCTAAAACTCCACCAAACCACACCCTCAAACTGCACCCAAAACAGCTACAAAACAAGCCTAAACCGTAGCCTACATCCATCAATCCACCAACCTTTTCGACCACCACTTCTCTCAACCTATACATGCCTTTAACCCAACAACAAAAGAGAGATCTTAACATCACAGATTTGGAGACATATACTATGGCATCCGAGGAGACAATCAACGCTAAATTCGAAACCTTCAAAGCGCGAATGGAGGATAAGATTCGAACTCTCTTTACCAAACTCAGTTTGGGCCGACCACCAAGTCCGAAGAAATCACATCAAGGAGAGAGCTCTGACCAATTGCACCAAGCCCGAAGAGATGACTTCCAAAAGAGGGGAGGCTCTATGACCGACCCCAACTATCCACGCATGAGGGTGGATTTCCTTAGATGAGAAGAAGGAGACCCGATTGGTTGGACCTCGCGCGTAGAGCGATATTTTCGATACCACAAAACCGCGAACACATCTATAATAAAAATTGCGAGTATACATCTTGAAGGGGATGTCATACAGTGGTTTGACTGGTTTGAACACACTCATGGAGTCCTCTCATGGCGACAATTCAAAGAAGGACTGCTGATCTGCTTCGAACCAATCGATTACGAGAACATTGACGAACAACTAGCAAAGATCCGATAAACCTCCACCATTCAGGAGTACCAAACCAGGTTTGAAAGGTTATCTAATCAAACTCATTATTGGTCTCAAAAAAGCTACTGGAGACCTTCATTGAGGGCTTGAAGCCGGAGATCCGAGGAGAAGTGAAAGCGCGACAACCGTACACGCTTATGGCAGCCACCTCTTTCGCACGACTTCAAGAGGAGCGATTGAACCATGAAGCCCGGAGGACTAGAGTCGTTCCCCGACCAACAATACTGAAGCCCTCAACCCCCCCTACTGTCAACCGAGTCCTACACCAAAAAGGTTGACAAGAGAAGAAATTCAGGAGTGATCTGCGAATGGGTTATGTTGGCACTGCGACGAGCCGTGGAGCCGTGAGCATCGTTGTAGTAAAGTGCGAATGGGTTATGTTGGCACTGCTGCGCGAGCCGTGGAGCCGTGAGCATCGTTGTAGTAAGGGAGACTTCTTATGATGAACCAGTAGAAGAAGAGGTCACTTGAACATCCAAATGAGAGCCTTGAACATGGAAGAAGATGCGGAGAAGAGCACAACCAACCGACGTTATGGTACACGCCACTAGCTGGCTATTCAAACCCGTAAATGATAAAGTTGAAGGCCTTCTCAAACAACACACCAATCACTGTTCTCATCGACCGGGTAGCACTAATAACTTCCTAAACAGTAAGGTTGCTGCTTGGATGGCACTCCACATCGTAGGTTGCAGCAAGTTCGACGTAAAGGTCGCCGACGGAAGAATCCTAAAGTGCGACCAAAGATGTCCGCAGGTGAAATTGTTACTGCAGGACCAAGATATAATTGCATATTTCTGCCTCCTCCCTCTTGATAATCATGAGACCATGCTTAGAATTGAATGGTTGACGACATTAGGTGATGTTTCTTGGAATTATATGAAACTAATTATGAAATTTTATAATAAGAGGAAACAAGTGATACTGCACGGGAAATGTGAGGGCGACGTAACGACGATTTGCACACAACAAATGAAGAAGGTTTTGCATAAAACATGCAGTAGTTTTTTAGGACAACTTGAGCAGCAAACTAAGGGAGAGCTAACAAAATTTAAAGATCCAAACCTACTTCCTTTACTTGCTGAATTTTCAGATATATTTGACGAACCGTGCAACCTACCTCCTACCTGTCGGCATGATCATTTTATACCAATTCTTCTGGGCAAACCTTCTGCAAATACTCGGCCATATCAACATTTATATCTGCAGAAGGATGAAATAGAAAGGACTGTAAAAGATATGCTTCAAACAGGAATTATTCGGCCAAGTTACAGCCCCTACTCTTCACTGGTGCTCTTCGTACGAAAGAAGGACGGAACATGACGATTGTGCGTTGATTACCGAGCTTTCAATGGCATAACCGTCAAGGACAAATACCCTATTCCAATAGTAGATAAATTACTAGATGAAAGGGAACACAAATCTTCATAAAGCTGAACCTTTGATCCGAGTATCATCAAATATGAGTGTGCGAAGAAGACATACCGAAAACCACCTTTTGAACACACAACGACCACTATGAATTTTTGTTTTCTTCAACAGAAGGTAGAATATCTTGGGCATATCATATCAGAGGAAGGTGTGGCAGTGAACCCCTCCAAAATTGGAGCAATGCAGAACTGGCCGACCTCGAGGAACATAAAACGTGGCTTTCTCGGTTTAATAGGCTACTACCACAAGTTCGTGAAAAACTATGGAAAGATCAGTGCACCACTTGCTTCCTTGCTGAAAAAAGATGCTTTCCAAGGGTTGGACAAAGCCACCAGTGCCTTCGACAAAATTAAAGCCGCAATGACGACAACGCCCGTACTAGCACTACTTGACTTCGGTAAGACTTTCGTTATTGAAGTCGGAATTGGTGTGGTCCTAATGCAAGATGGCCGCTCCTCTGTCACGAACGATCGTCACACACCCGCAACAACTCCATTCAACGAACCGTTCGTCGCTCTCATCTACATGTACAACTACTTGGCAACATGTTTTGTCTTGGTTCTGAGTAATTTTGCTTGTAAAAATATAAGCTCGAACAAGTTGCAATGCTACAAAGCGACCGCTCACCGAACCAAGCAAAACAGCCCCAAAACAGCTCCGTTTTCATGTGCCACGGGCTGTTTTCTGCAGTCTACTTTCGCTCACAAAACGTCAGCCATCTCAGCCCCTTGGAACCACCCGAGTGGCACAAGGCTAGATGGGGCTTCGGTATAGTACCGGGCGTTGAACACTCTTTCGCAAGTTCGCACATTACCTTGACGGGAACTTATTGTCGCGCCCGGCACTCGGTGAGCAGCTGTTTGTGGGCTTGCAGCTATTCATTCAACCTTCTAAAGTCCTTGTTTTCCCCCTCTTTTCTCTTGTGCACACAAGGTGCTCGCTGAATTGCTTGTAAAGCTTCCCCTTTTCGCGAGACGTCGGGACTTGTCCGTCACTCGTTCTTCAAACTAATCAACTTTCTCTTTTACAGGTCCTTCGGGACCTGTGAGAGGTTGCAAGTAGGCTGATCTTTGCGGACGCAAATCGCAAGGGCGAAGCGCGACTTAGGCAACACAAGCTAAGTTCGCGTCTTTACCGTAAGGGTGCCTCGCGACTTAGGCAACGCAAGCTAAGTTCGCGTCTTTGCCGCAATGGTGCCTCACACCTTAGGCAATTCCAGCTAAGGCCATGACACCTCGCTTATACTAGTAAGGCATTATCTCCTTCCCATCTCAAAATGATCATTTATGACAAGGAGATGCTCGCGATTGTGCATGCGGTAGCCAAATGGAGATCGTACTTGATCGAGCGACGCTTTCAAATCAAGACCGACCATAAAAGCCTAAAATATTTCTTGGAGCAAAAGATATCTTCCGCCGAGCAGCAGAAATGGGTAACAAAGCTTCTTGGAAATGATTATGAAATAACTTACAAAGAGGGAAAAGAGAATGTTGTTGTAGATGCACTTTCACGGCTACCCAAGCAAGCTGAATTTTCGACCATTTCACTTTCGACTAGTAACTTCCTTGAGGATATTAAGAGGGAATGGCAGGAAGATCCGGAGACCAGTAAAATCATAAAAAAATTGGAGGAAGCACCAAGCTCCGTGGCTCATTACAATTGGGACTCGAAAGAATTACGCTATAAGGGCACTAAATTAGAAAGGAGTATGGAGTATCACCCGTAAACCGACAACCAGACGGAAATGGTAAACAGGTGCTTGGAGACAGCCCAAAGCCACCCGCCAAATATGACTACCCAAGGAGAACTCCAAACCCAGTCGAGTGCCATTATTGATCGACGGATCGTGACTCGACGACGACGACCTACTACTAAAGTGCTAATATAGTGGGCGAACTTACCAGCAGAAAGTGCCACTTAGGAGAATTATGACGACTTGAAGATCAAATTTCCAAAATGCATGGATTGTCAGCCTCGAGGACAAGGCTGATTTGAAGAGAACGGGTCTGTTAGGACTCTAGCTAGGAGAGTCCTAATTGAGAGGGGCATTCATGTAAAACCTACCTAAGCCGATCTCTATTAAAGAGGTGAAGAAGCCGACTAGGGTTTGGAGGTTATTTCTTAGAGAAAAATTAAGAGTTGTAAAAGAATAGGAGTCTTGAGTAAAAGTTCTATTATGAGTCTTGAGTATGAGTCTTAATTGAGTAGGAGTCTTGAGTAGAAGTCATATTAAGAGTTAGGGTTTAGAAGTCCTATAAATAGCCATGTATTTATCCTCTTTTGATACGCAATAGATGAATCTTTTCTGCAACCTTTGAGCAGCAACTTGGAGGGAGAAACCCCTATAGAGTTCCAAGAAGACCGATCCCCTAAAGAGATCAACCCCAAGCTTAGAATTTGCAAAGGTTCTAACAAGTGTAACAGCCATATAATCCTAGTGACATAATTATACCTTCTGCATTGTTCACAATTTAAGATTTTGCTTAGAACAATTATGATAAGTCTGTTATAGCATCATTTTTCCTGTGTACTCTTAACAATGGCTTTTTGTTCATTTCTTTCGGAAAAATAAATACAAAAAAGGAAAGAATAAAGTGTTGGATTTACCATGACTAGTTGTATTCCTCTTCTTCCCATACAAATTCTCTCCCAAAAAAAGAAAATGAATCAACACAAACAACCAAAACTCTCCTGAATTCAACACCCAGAGATTAGAGGAACTCATCAGCAAGATGTCAAGAGGCCAAGTAAGTTAATATTTCTTTTTCTTTCTCCCGCTCTTCCTCTTATCTTTTTCTCGCTTTACTAATTTCTTCCGATTGGTTTGTCAGCAAACCAATGTTAGCAATAGTCGAAGATGGTATAGGTAGTAGCTAGAATGCATGTTAGATGTACTTCAATCCTAGTTTGTAGCAGGGTTGTAGCATTTATGTAAAATTTATGTAATATTCACAACAAGGATTCATAAACTAACCTAATTACACAGAATTTTGGAGAAAGCTAATTGTCATAGTATAAGCAAAAGAAGCATTGAGTAATTTAATTGTAGTGCTTATGCTTTTGGCTATTGTCATGTATCAATCACAAGCTTAAATTAGTAAACATAGGACAATCAAATGGAATGAAAGAATAAATATTTCAAATTTGCATCTCAAATTTTGATGTGTTACTCCTGAAACTAATAAAAGAAAATCAACATACCTTCTCCAATATATTCTATCACAAAGTCTCCCTTCTCCATAACCTCTAATGCCACAACTCCCCATCCACAATATTCAGTCTGAAAGAGAAGAAGCACTCAACTAATTATACCAAGAAAACTGTTAGAATCAAGTGAAGTTCAGTGACATCATGTAGACCATCTTGCCAAAATACTGTTCAGTAACTACTAACTAAAAGGATCCATCAACTGATAGAAATGCAACAGAAGATGGAGCTTAGACTTTTGGAGTTCAAGACCGAATTTAAAAATGAACCAAATCTATACAAGAGGACACAAAAAACCACATTCAAAAGCCACTACAGTAAATTGACATTATATCAACACCCATACCAAGCACATCTTGAGAGAAGAGTTACCTTAACAACTTTAATCTTCTTCTCTTTGCGGAAGGGTCTGTTTCTACACATATCAGAACAATGACAATCCTTGGAACAGCTGATAGAAAGACCCCTGCTTGGAAATTTAAATAAAATGAAACTATCACACAAGGCTGTTGAAAGCATGAACTGAATTGAAGATATAAACATAAAAAAAATCATCCAGTGACAAGTTTAGTCTACTTCACCAAGCATCCAGGAAAAAATAATCAATAAAAAGCATATTGTGCAACAAATATGGTGAACAAAAGATATAAATTTTAGACACCCGTTATCAAAAGAAAAAACCAAATGTTAACTGAAAGTCTTTGATTATTTATAAGTAATAAAAAAGAGAATCCACAGTGAATGAACATAGCTTCAGTACATTTTACTTGTATGCATTCCATAAAAATATTTCAGTTGTGTTTATGTGTCGCATCTTTAGATGAAGTGAACATAAAGGCCATCATCTATAAAAACAATAAAATTTTGTATTTAATTGATTCGATTGAAATTAGAAACCCCTAATAAGATAAAAAGGAGACTGACTATAGAAATCCATTTAAGCCAAATGTTATTTGTTAAGCACTATGGATTGTAGATATTTTTGGCCCTAGGTTCATATTGTAAATTCACTAGTCTGCAAACTCAACAACTTCAGAAACAACAAGAGATTGCTAAATTATGTATGCAACTCACTAAGAGAAAATGATGCATCAAACTGCGTGCAATTAAACACTTTTACAAAGGTCTCATTTTGGGTTTATTAAAAATTAAGGAAAATTTACAAGCAAGTCACAAGACATCATCTTGAGTAATTATATCTTCATATAAATTTCTTTATTGCAAAGTAAACCACATTGTTGCATGCTTCTTGAACATATCTAATGGACACACACAGTCATAAAAATTCAATTTGACAGCTATGTTGATGTCTTAAACCCGTACAGCGAATGTGCTTATAAAGACCCAGAACATGACATTCCAGATAATGAATGGCTGCTGAGATGATGAACACCCTTTCATTCTAGTAGAGTTCTACAGTTGAATTACGAATCACCTTAGGCTAAATAAAAGTGAAGTATCCCAGATCACACAAAAAGCAGTATCAACAATCATAACTTTGCACAAAAACTAGATGATGTGGAGGTAAAACCAGAACATCATATTTCAATCTCTAATCATCAATTTAGTTATGAAAGTTTCTTATTGCAAGTTATGATACAATCATGCAAATTATCTTATTTGAGTTTGCATTTAGCCTCCACGGCTTGACTTTTGATACCATGAACCTTATTTAGGTGTCTTCTTGATGTAGTGCATGGCTAGATTTGAACATAAAGTGTAACATTGAAAAGTAAAATTATATAACAGCATTGGATAATAAAATTAATAATAATCTCATGCTTCATGTCAATCAAGTTTCAAGACATCTTGTTCCAAGACACCAATTCCACATCACAGTTGTCAAGTTTCAAGGCAAATCAAGTTCCAAGACAGAGCTATCAGTTCCACGGCACTAAGTTCCCATGAATTAATAATGTTTTCTAAATTGTTTGTTTGTAAATTGACATTATTCATTGGGTTGTTGAGGGTTGAGCTAGATAGGGTAGCTGGCTGTTGATATATTTAGTGTACAAATCATTTATAAAAAGGAGAAGAGAAATGAATTTGGGAGACAAACTTGAATAAGTCTCATCAATCCTCGTAAATGTGCTTTTAGCTCTTGGTTATTCCACAAATAGAAGAGTTCCCTTTTCCTTATTCTAAATTCTCACTCACCCTTCTTGTTTCCACATCACTTCTCTAGAATTTCTATGGCTATACATTTAATTTGCTCTTTGTTGTTTCACATTCCAAGTTGAATTTCTCATATTTCTTATACAACAAATAGGTAGTATAAACCAATACATTTTGCACTAACACAAGATATTTATCAAATATATCTAAATTTTATTACATGAACTTCTATTTCTCTTTAATGTCGTGTATTGTTAGTTAAATACAACGATTTAATAAGCGCTCGGGCGCTCGAGCAAGGCAAGGCCCGAGCGCCTCGTTTAATGTCCAGGCGATGCGCTTCAAAGAGGCACCGCCTGGGCGCTTGCTCGAGCCCAGGCGCCGGGTGCTTCGGGCAAGCGCCCAAGTTAAACAAGACGATCGAACCAACATTTTTAGGTCTGGTTTGGTCACATTTGCGTTAGTTGGTTCAATCAAACCGATTAAAGCACCGATATCAACCTCCCAACATCCTTCTCGTGACTTCCCCAACCCTAACCCTGCTCGCAATTCCACTGCCGACATTTGCCTCTCTCCACTATCATTGCCTCTCTCCTTACTCTCTTCTCACATTAACTCAACTTAGTATATTGCTAACAATATATTAACTATGTACTGATAACAATATTTTTATTTATTAGATTCATAATTATATTATTTATTGCCTCTCTCCACTATCATTGCCTCTCTCCACTATCATTGCCTCTCTCCACTATCATTGCCTCTCTCCACTATCATTGCCTCTCTCCACTATCATTGCCTCTCTCCACTATCATTGCCTCTCTCCACTATCATTGCCTCTCTCCACTATCATTGCCTCTCTCCACTATCATTGCCTCTCTCCACTATCATTGCCTCTCTCCACTATCATTGCCTCTCTCCACTATCATTGCCTCTCTCCACTATCATTGCCTCTCTCCACTATCATTGCCTCTCTCCACTATCATTGCCTCTCTCCACTATCATTGCCTCTCTCCACTATCATTGCCTCTCTCCACTATCATTGCCTCTCTCCACTATCATTGCCTCTCTCCACTATCATTGCCTCTCTCCACTATCATTGCCTCTCTCCACTATCATTGCCTCTCTCCACTATCATTGCCTCTCTCCACTATCATTGCCTCTCTCCACTATCATTGCCTCTCTCCACTATCATTGCCTCCATTGCCTCTCTCCACTTTCGTTGCTCTCCACTGCCACTGTCACTGTCGTTGCTCGCCACTACCACTATCGCTGCTCGCGCTGTTGTCGCTATTCGCTACTACCGCTGCCACTATCGCTACTCGTCGTTGCCACTGTCGCTGCCACTGTCGCCACTACCACTATCATTGCTCTCAATTATCAGCCTCGATCTTACTCTTACTCTCTTCTCACATTAACTCAACTTAGTATATTGCTAACAATATTAACTACTATGTACTGATAACAATATTTTTTATTTATTAGATTCATAATATATTATTTGATTTTAATACTATTAATTTTTATTTACTTGAAATTATTGTTAAGGTTTCAAGATAAATGGCAAGTGTACAGAGCAACTCAATAGATTCTCCAACGATATCAAAAAAAGATCCTGCATGGATGTATAATTATTTAAAAGATCCGAAAGATCCTAATGCAGTGACTTGTATCTTCTGCGATAAGACTACTAAAGGTGATATTTTTTGTGCAAAACATCTAGTAGGAAATTTCAAGAATGCAACAGCTTGCAAGGATCACATTAAATAATTATATCATATTTTCAACATTTAATATCATATTTTTATTTAAATAATTATATTTATTAATTATATTATATATTTTTTTATATTTTAGCGTCTCGCTTCACTCGCCTTAGCGTTTTTAAAGCTTGGGGCCTTTTGTCGCTTAGCGCTTTTTAAATTACTAGTTAAATATTATTTTGATCTAGTATTGAAAGGACTTGAATATTGGCTAATAAGAAAAATTACCTTGAAACAACTAAATAGAAGCCCCCTGTGATATTTATATCAGAAAAGCATTAACAAGGAAAAACAATTATCCTGTCATAATTACTCAAGTCAAGTTGATATATGCACAAATATAGATTCATTTTTAAATCCACATGATACTCATTTGTTAGATGATATAAATTGAGTTGCAACAAGCATTTGTTTACCCTCTCAATATGTGAATGTAGATACTAAGTTAAACATTGACAGAAAATAAATCAACAAACAAATTGATTTTCTTTTTGTAACCTCATATCTACTAAGCCATTGAAAGTTTCTATGGAAAGCAAGACATATTGACAAATGAAAAGGGCTGAAAAACAGCAGCAGTCTCAGCAAAATTATGCATATACACAAGAAAGGGTGAATTTAACTAATTGAAAAAACAGAATGTTCAATTAAGAAGTGTCAGCTAATTCGAAGGCAACCCACAATACTTGCAGAGCAATCAAAACAACACAAATACATAAGAGTGATCAAAACAACACAAATATATAAGAGTGATCTAAAGAAACATCAATACCTGCATTCACAATTCTCCTTACATGCGGAGTTAGCATTGCAGTTTGTGCAGCCACCACCAGTCTCAGTACCATCTCGCTTCTTCTTGATTAAGTAAACATCTACTCTTATTAAGGATCCAGAATAGATAATAATTAAAACCTTCCATGCATAAACAAGAGAAGTGCAGAAAGTTCCTTAGAAGGTCCTAGTACATAAAATGTTATATTTCAGCTTATCTATGACGTTTTTAGCTTTAAAGATTTTGCACAGGATACTTCGTCGGATATGTACGTATGGAGATGGCTCCGTTTTGTTCTCCATAACATCTTTCAAGATGCAGCCCATCTTAAACTCTTCATCAGCATATGGAAGAGGCAAGCGGAGAAAAGCTTCCTATGAATTAGAAGCAATTGTATGAATCATCTGTACAATGACAAAATAATATTTCTAAATGCAGAAACATTACTCTGTTTCTATCAATTTAAAACTTCAAGGACATTTTCAGATTATCCTTAGCAATCTTTCACTTATAAAGAAAATACCAAAGATTCAAATCCCCACAAAGGGCCACAAAAAAATCCAGAAAATAATCACTCGTTATACAATTCAATACGAACAAACTTGGCATTATTTGGTTGACATATAAATGTTGAATGGCTCTGAATTTCAAGGTAATCCACAACAAGAAAGCTGATCAGGGAACATTTAAGGAATCCAAGAAAAAAACTACCTCAACATCCCATGTAGTATCTGCATGCTGTTATCCACTCAAAAGAATCAGTCCTGTCAGCCAACCTTATCAATAAATGTTAAGAATAAAGAAACATTATTCTAAATCAAATACAGGAAAGAGCACAAGATGATGCATGTCACAAGGAACCACCATCACATAGATGTAAATTTTGATTAATCATTACAGTGAGAAACTGACTCATATACTCTCACAGAGAGAATATTATGATAACTTCAATTAAGCAAAAGAAAGAAAGGTTCTAATACAATCAACTATCATATAACCAAGAGGTCAAAATTCAGGGCTTTGATTACTTGTTAGTTCCCTTTAAAGGGCAAAGCCATAATAAACTATCAACCAAACAAATTAACAAGCAAAACGAATCAACCTGAAAAATATACTCAGACACTGAAAACTGACTAAGGAATATTCCTTTTAGCACCAGCAATGTTATAGATGGCATTGTGCCATAAACCAGCGTATTACTTTTTATATTAACCATAATTTCATTGAAAAGAAATGTAGTTCGAATATAGAGCAATTGAACTCTGAAATAAGGAAATTTAAGAACACAAGTGCTTAAGTTTCCTATAATTAAATTGGATAGATATGCCAATTCTAAAAGAGGATCCTTAAAGAAACAAAACTTACTGATAAGAAGAAGAAAATTTTGACAACACAACTGGAAGCAATGTAATTGAATAAAGTTCACAAGTAAAAATCACCAAAAACATACATGATAGCATTTGAAATTTTGAGCATCTAGAAACTACTGAACCAAAAAGTAATTGAAATGTAGAAAGAGTAATCAAGATAATTGCATATCTTTTCTGGTGATGAAAGAAGAGATCGACCTCCTTCTCAAGAAGCCAATCCGAAGAATGCCTCCAACAAACTGCTCGCCCTGGGCGATTTTTCAAATAGATAACATCCGCTGGCCATGGTGCACACTTTGAATGTGCTGCCACTTCACATCTCACACATCGCCAATATGCTTTTTGTTTGCAAACAAAACAACCCTGTGAAGAAAGAGAATGAATATATCACTCAGCTAAAGTTCATATTTTTTCACTCCATAAAGAGGACTTACCAAAAAGATAAGACAACTGTTGACAGAGCAAACACTTAGAGATGACAAGGCCATAGTTAGCATATTATTTATAACCAGTCTACAAATTTAAACAGATGCAGAAACATAACTGCAACTGGGATATTGTAAACTATGGAAACAAACATTTAAAGTATAAATTTTAGGCTAGGTAATTAAATTATAAGGCACGACATGAGCAATACAAAACTATTATTTATTCATAGAAGATTATTAGGCTAAGGAAGATTAGTGGAGATATTTTTTTATAAAATCAAAGTGGGATAACTAAAGTGGATAGCAGCATTATAAAGACGACTGATTGTGTCATGCCCTACGGATTACAGAATTTTTTTTTTTGAGAAATTTGTAATATTATGCTTTATTTATTAGAATGTCAGGTAGTTAAAAGCAATATACATTATATGGATCTTAGATTAACTAGTGATATTGATCAGCATAGCAAAAAGGTGAGAAGAATGTCCATGTAGCCAAGCCCACAGACAGCAAAATATGATAAAAACAGAAAATCACTTGAAATAGAGTAAAAACATATTTTGAGAAGATCAAACTATCATGCTAAAATATTATTTTACTTCAAATTCCATATGCAACTAATTTTAAAAAGAATAATAGAGAATAATAACTAAACATAACTACATAGTGTTCAATATAAGTAATATTAAATTATCTTCAAGAAGATATTATTGTGAAATGTACTACTGTATATATATATATATATATATATATATATATATATGTCTCAAAAATATTATAAAATTATCCACCTATAGTTTTGAAGATAACAAGAGGCACTCCATCATGGTCCTAATTCTTCTCTAATCACCATGTGAGTGAAGTGTGGGTTAAAAGGCAATACAAAAATAAGTTATGTTGCAATTATATAGAATCCCATGCATCTTTTTCTTATAACAATATCCCTATTCCTTCTAAAGGTTAAGGCATCGGATAACAAACATGACAGGCATATGCCAAATGACAATTGCAATGACTGCACAAAATAGTAAATACAATGATAATTACTTCTCTTCTTTTGGTTCATAGTATTTAACTTTCTTCATCTGCTTTCAACCTTCTCTTTCCCTATAATAGTGATCAGGCTCCTTCCATTCCTTTGTTCCATCTTTGAAATTTATCATATTGGCTAGAATTAGTTAAGATCAAATAAATCCAGTAACTTTCAATCGATTTTGGTTTATTTCAATCAACTTCTAGCTCCAAGGCTGCAAATTCAAACGAAATTGGAACAAACTTGCATGATACAGATACAAATCAGGTGTATACTGGAATTGGATGATATTGAATTGTGCATGATACATGAACTTGTCCTATATGAGCTTTCACAGAATATCAAGGAACAATGGATGTGAAGCATATAATTCAAAAAAAAAAAAAACTGTAGAACAACAAGTGAAACAATAAGGACTGAAAAGATGGAACCAAAGAAGCAATTGCACAGACAATAAACAAATAGTGCACTACAATCAGAAATGATAAGATGAACACAGTACATAGCCAAATATAAAGCAAAGGATAACTCCAGTTTCAACATAAAAATATGCTTAGGCTTTTAATTGTAAAAGCAAAACAAGTAAAATAATATGGTATTTCTCAGATCAAGTTAAGGAATTTTACATGCTGAGGGCACTTGAAAATTTTTGCTGTGAAGGACCCAATCAACTGCTTGGCACATGTCAAATGATAAGCTTCTTGACAACCAAGAACAGAGCACTGCACTTCTTCACCAGGGTAGATACACCTATTGCATATGCGGCAATCAACCTAAAACAGGTTTCTATAATATAAGTAGCTTGTACTCTTACTTCATTCAAGAAACTAATTTCACAAATCCAAAGTAAGATGGATGCAAAAAAATCTTATTGGAAAAGAAAACTTGAAAACCCCCAAATCAGTAAAGTTGAGCATTGGTTTGGAATATCTCATGACATGATTACATGCAGTCAACACCTGCATATTGTGAACTTCATGTGAAGCCATTGTGGTGGACATAGCTCAGATGCATCAGCTGTTCAAATGCTATGTTACATGCTAGCAGTTGGCAGTTAGTACCTCTGCTTCTATAGGAGGTTTCACATGTTAAGATCTAGTGGAGGACCTTAAACGTTTAAGATGCCCTGAGCAGGTATAACTTTCCGGAGTGCAGACACAAGGCAAGGCAAGATGGGGGCTTGTTGAAGCAAGGTGTTCTTTGCAAAACCATGTATGAAAATAATCTTACAATTAACAGGACATCAGGAATCAAAATATACTTACTATGTAAGAAAAAGAAAATCAAGAACAAGAACAAGAAGAAAAAGAAGTCTCTGGAGTTATAAACATTGTCAAAATGGGGTAAAAAAACTTATATATGCAATTGAATAGAGCCATCAAACTAATCTTCATCTAAAAATGGTTCTGTTAATCCAAAAGATCATCCTTTTTTTTTAATAATGGGCCATCTCTTGTCTTTGATCATTTCCCTAACATGGTTCCACTTGAACCAATGACAGTCCATTGTAAATAAACAAAATTTAGACGAGAAGCTTAAATAAACAAGTGTAATTTGAGGAGACCATAAATCTTGGAAAAAGACAACTGCAAGAAAGACATCAGGAACCAAAGAAACAAAACTTAAACAAGTGCAAGGAGACCGCAAAATCTTGGAAAAGGACAACTGAAAGAAAGATATCAGGAACACCAAACTAAAAAGGTCACAGAGGAATGTCAAGCGGTAGACTTTGCAGTCTTATACCAGATTCTGTCATGATAACACCGACTTCCAAGGCTGCCCACTTTCTCTATTACACTAAGAATTGGGACAATGTTTCCAAGTTCATAAAATTTCTTTCTGTCAGAAATTACAAAACCCTCCTTTCTGTTACTGATATAAAAGTTGATGTTCAACTCCTATCCACCATTCATGAACCAAACACCAAGTAGACAACGAAAGCAACCAAAATTAGCACTGTCGCTACTAGGTACACCAATTTAAAGAGCATGAATTTCCCAAGTTGTTAAGCAAACCCAAAGCTAGACAAGCACAAATCACCATTCTTGGAGCATTGGTGAGGAAAGGCAAGAAGCACTCCCTCTCGGAAACCCCGGCGGCCATCCTCTTCTCCTTCCAAGCCCTCACGTGATCCTCCAACGAGGCCTTCCCGTCGGCGACCTTCTTCCCGGCCTTACGCTCCCTCTTGAGGACCGCGCAGGTGCCGCGCGTCGAGACGGGGAACCGGGGCCGGCGGCTCCACTTACGGTCGAGGTCGGCATCCCCATCTAGGGTTTCCGGGCGGGAGGAGGACGAGGAAGAGGAGGAGGACGGGTCGCCTGGCTGGATGAGCGCTGTAGAGGGCGCGGCGGGAGGGAGGAGGTTGTCGTGATCCAGCATCGCGGAACCCTAGAAATCTAAGGGTAGGGCATCGAGGAAGGGGAGAGTATGGCGAGAGGGAAGCGAGGGGGGAATGAGGTTCACGTTCTTTATTTCTTCTTCCCCTCGCTCTCTTTTATTTCCCTGGCAGAAAAAATAAGAAGTGAGCAACAGAAAATAATAATAATAATAATAATAATAATAAAGAACCAGGAGGGAAATACTTATAAATAAAAATAAAAGTCGTCGTGGGCGGGAAAATGAGGGAAGAGAAAGCATTTAAGTCGAGAAAAAAAAGCGTCGCGTCCTTTTCCCACGCGTTTCTAGGGTAACTCGTCTGCAAACTACGGGCCCCACGGAGCTCATTACCGGGGAAGCCATTAATTAGGCAGGTAATTGGCTGGGTAGCCAAAAAATAATAATAATAAAGTTGTACTTGTTTAATTGTTACCGAGTCTCCTACCAGAAATATGATTGGACAATAGGTTCGAGAACACGTGGAGACCACCCGGATTCTCAAACCTCGAAGAAAAGTACTTTTCGCTCAATTACGGAAGGGTCCCTGAGCCGGTGGGCAATTAACTTGGCAGCCACTCCGGAGCAAATGTTTCGACCACTTTCGCGTTGCCACCCAAACATTCACCTTCTATTGATTGGTAAGGCGATAAGGGGTCCACGTAAAAGATTCCACCAACGGGCGCCCGACAAAAGAGGTCAGTGCAGCGCTGTTCACGATTCAACAAAGAGGTATACGAACTCGGGGCAACAGCCCAACATGCGGCATCTGACGGGCCAGCCATGAAGGGAGACTGTCGTCGTCGTCTTATCGGACGTGTTGAAGGCATTGGTGTCTTAGCTCACATAAAGATAGATGAACAAACGTCCAAGAATAAAAGATCGATGAACATGATGATGATCTGCTGCTATTTCTATTGGCATTTAGTGGGCGGTCTCACAGAGACTGCAACAAAAGGCATCCAAAATAGCATCACAACAATGACCATCGTATCTGACAACGGTACAGCAACGCTTATGTAAAACAGTAATAAGTTCCTCTTAGCCGTTGGAATGGACGACTCGTTTAAGCTCTGCGGGCAAGTCAGACCAATTGATTGATCTGCCTGCGCCATCTCTGCGCTTCCATGCTCGGAGTTGCTGTTGCAAATAAGTGATACACACAAAACTATTGCTTTGTTAAAAAAGGACTTTATTACAAAATATTATGTTTATACGTAATAAATAATATTTTTTTATTATTTTTATCTTATCATATAGAGATAAAAAATATTGATATGTGTGAGATAAAGAGAAATAGACCATGAGAATAATCCCATATTTGATGAACCGTGCAACCTACCTCTTACCCATCGGCATGATCATTGTATACCGATTATTTTGGGCAAACCTCTGGCAAATACTTGGTCATATCGGTATCCACATCTCCAGAAGAATGAAATAGAAAGGATTGTAAAAGAGATGCTTGAAATAGAAATTATTCGGCCAAGTTGTAGCCCCTACTCTTCACCAATGCTCCTCGTACGAAAGAAGGACGAAACTTGACGAATGTGCGTTGATTACCGAGCTCTCAACGTATAACCATTAAGGACAAATATTTTATTCTAGTAGTAGATAAATTACTTGATGAATTAAAGAGAGCATGAGTCTTCACAAAGCTGGACCTTCGATCCGAGTATCATCAAATATGAGTGTGTGAAGAAGACATACCGAAAACCGCCTTTCGAACACACAATGACCACTATAAATTTTTGAAGGTAGAATATCTTGGGCATATCATATCAAAGGAAGGTGTGGTGGTGGATCCCTTCAAAATTAAAGCAATACAGAACTGGCCGACCCCGAGGAACATAAAATCGCTAGGTGGCTTTCTCAGTTTAATAGGCTACTACCACAAGTTCATGAAAAACTATGGAAAGATCAATACACTCCTTACTTTCTTGCAGAAAAAAGATACTTTTCAATGGTCAGACAAAGCTACCACCGCCTTTGACAAACTTAAAGTCGTAATGATGACAACGCCCGTACTAGTGCTACCCGACTTCGGTAAGACTTTTGTTATTGAAGTCGATGCCTCCAGAGTCAGGATTGGTGCTGTACTAATGCAAGATGGCCACCCTCTCGCTTATACTAATAAGGCATTATCTCCTTCCCATCTCAGGATAACTATTTACCACAAGGAGATTCTCGCAATTGTGCATGTGGTGGCGAAATGGAGACCATGCTTGATCGGGCGACACTTTCAAATCAAGACCAACCATAAAATCCTAAAATATTTCTTGGAGTAGAAGATATCTTCCCCTGAGAAGCAAAAATGAGTAACAAAGCTTCTTGGATATGATTATGAAAGAACTTACAAAAAGGAGAAAGAGAATATTGTTGTAGATGTGCTTTTGCGGCTACTCGAGCAAGTTGAATTTTTGATCATTTTATTTTCGACCAGCGACTTCCTTAAGGATATTAAGAGCGAATGACAAGAAGATCTGAAGACCAATAAAATCATAAAAAAAATGGAGGAAACACCAAGGTCCATTACTCATTACAGTTGAGACTCAAAAGAATTGCGCTATAAGGGACGCATTGTGTTTATGTCAAATTCTACTTGCATAAAGACTATCCTTCAAGAGATGTATTCCACACTTGCAGCTAGGCACTCTGGGTTCCTTAGAACCTATAAGAGAATTAAGCAAAAATTTTATTGGGTAGGGACGAAAAATATTATTGCTAAATTTGTGGCACAATGTGATTTATGTCAGCAACATAAAGGCGAGATAGTGGTAAGTCTCGGAAAGCTGCAACCTTTACCCGTCTCGAACTTAATATGGACTGATATATTAATGGACTTCATCAAAGGGCTTCCCTCATCATAAGGAAAGGTATAATTTTTATCGTGGTGGATTGCCTTACAAAGTATGCTCACTTTTGCGTTGTTTGTAATCCCTACACTACTTCTAGTATTGCTCGAATCTTTATGGAGAATATTGTAAAATTACATGGGATGCTGAGATCTATTGTAAGTGATCGTGATAGGGTCTTCATGAGCAGATTTTGGATAGAGTTATTCCAAATTCAGGGCACTAAATTAAAAATGAGTACGACGTATCACTTACAAACCGATGGCCAGACTGAAGTGATGAATAGGTGTTTAGAGACATACCTTAGATGCTTCACTAGTGACCGACTAAAAGAGTGGATGAAGTGGCTTCCCTAGGCCAAGTGGTGGCATAACACAACTTATCATTCATCCACAAAATGTACTCCCTATGATATTATGTATGGTCAACCTCCCCTTGTGATTCCAAAATATGTGTTAGACACATCTAAAGTAGAACAAGTAAATTGGAAACTATAGGATAGAGACAAAGTGTTGAAGTTGCTAAAAGATAATCTCACTATAGCTCAAGTAAGGATGAAACAGCAATATGATCAACACAAAGGTGAAAGAGAATTTTCAATAGGAGATTAGGTCTTCCTACTGCTCCAGCCATATAAGCAAACATCAATCCAGACCAAAGCATCTATGAAGTTTTCACCTCGGTTCTATGGACCTTACCAAATTTTGGAGCACATCAGAGTGGTAGCATACAGATTGGACTTACCCACCAACTCCTGAATCCATCTAGTCTTCCATGTCATGTTTAAAGCTTAAGTTGGGATAAAACGAGATAGCCCAAGGCCATCTACCAAATATGACTACCCAAGGAGAACTTCAAACCTAGCTGAGTGTCATTATTGATCGATGGATCGTGACTCGACAACGACGACCCACTATTGAAGTGCTAATACAGTTGACGAACCTACCAGCAGAAGATGCCACTTGGGAGAAATATGATGATTTGAAGATCAAATTCTCAGAATTCATGGATCATCAGCCTCGAGGATAAGGCTGATTTGAAGAAGGCAAGTTTGTTAGGACTCTAGCTAGGAGAGTCCTAATTGAATTTCATTGAAAGAGACATTCATGTAAAACCTACCTAGCCGACCCCTATTAAAGAGGTGAAGAGGCCGGCTAAGAATAGAATTAGTTTGGAGGTTGCTTCATAGAGAAGCATTAGGAGTTGGTTAGAAGTATGAGTCTTGAGTAGGAGTCCTATTAGGAGTTGAGGTTTAGAAGCCCTATAAATAGTTATGTATTTATCCTATTTTAATAAGAAATAGATGAATCTTTTTAGCAGCCTTTGAACAGCAACTTAGAGGAAGGAACCCCTATATAGTTCCAAGGAGGCTGATCCCCTAAAGAGATCAACCCCAAGCTTAGAATCCGCAAGGGTTCTAACACTCTAGTGGTACCACCGCCTAATAACATTAACTATCGATGGTACCACCATCAGCTCCGGTGGTGCCACCACCTGACTAGGCTCCAAGTAATTGTTTGGGCCATTAGTTCGGCCCAAACCAGCCCTGAGTCGGGCCCAATTTGCCCCTAACTAAGTTAGTGGGATTACATCTCAATCCTAACTCAATCTAAGTTCTAACTATGATAATTAAGATATTAACTAAGCAATATTTGTCCGGTATGTCAATTGTTCTTTCGGCGAAATCTTGATAAACTTTCGGTGAACTCTCGGTAAGTTTTTGGTGAACTCTCGATGAATTCTTGGCGAACTCCCGATGAAATCTCAGCAAACTCCCGACGAACTCTCGGTGAGCTTTCAGCACATCATCTGAATCTTCGACGTATCCGCCGATCTTTGACTCCGGCCCAACAATTATCAATTGATTATCGTAGTTAATCCTACAACACTCTTCTCAATATATGGATTAGATTAATAATTTATCAATTGATTTTATTATCAAAATTTAAGATTTAAAAATCTCTCCCTTTTTAATGACGATAACTAATTGATGATGGAGTTAACTTAACTCCCTTTATCTATATGCCATATTGAGATAAGACAAACTTGAATTCAAAAGGAGTTACAACATTTGAATTCAAGTTAAACACTTTCGATCATAGTAATCAAATGCAATATATCATATCAAAATTTCATATGTTGTGCATCATTATAGTTTCAAATTAAAACATACACAATTTCAAAATATTACATTTCATCCTCACTTAATACATGATACCAAAAATAAATCAACATCACTTTTGGGCATAACACACATGATACTAAATCATTCATGATACCAAAATTAATATCATTTTGGACATAACATACATGATGCTAAGACATTAAAATTTTAAACATTTATTACTTCATGCATGATACTAAAATTAAATCAACATTTTGGTCATGATATAATTCATTTATCATTTCTCCCCCTTTGTCACCAACAAAAAGGAGAACCATTCAATAATTTATGCAAGTATTTTAAAATATTCAAGTAAGTTTTACACCAATTTATGCAAGCTAGCAAATTTGTGAAATGAGAAGTTCAGCAAAACCTTTGTAAGATAACTCCTTTTGCTTTTTGAAATGGGAAAGCTAGCATTATTGCTTTAGATGTGATTGCACTTTTTAGTTCTTCTTAAGATGTGTATGTTTCTTTCTTCCTTTTATAAGAAAAATAAAAAGAAGAGGAAGAAGAAGAAGGGAGGATTGCATTCATCACAAGAATATCAAGTTATAAGAACTAAATCCATGAAAAATAAGTTTTATTGAATCAAGCTTCTACTATAGCAGAGAGAGAGAGAATTCATCAAAAAAATAAAAATGTGCATACCAAATCTCATTCTTATAAATAGAAGGAAGAAGTATTCATAGGAATTGATTATTACATAAAAGATCAAGTCATTAATCTAAAGATTCATGAATCAAGGCTCTTCCTTTGTAAATAGGAGGAGGAAGGACTCATGATCATCACATGAAAAATAAGGAATCAAGTTGTGAATACCAAAAGTCCATGAATCAAATCTTTCCTTTTGAAATAGCAAGAGGAAGGATTCATAGGAAATGATCTCGATTTAAAAGGAAAATTCAAGTTATGAAAAAAAAAGAGAAATCCAAAAAATGTATAAAGGAATTCGAAAGATTTAACATGTCTAATTCTCTTCTAATAAAATCAAATTGTTCCTCATTTAAAGGTTTTATAAAAATATCAACTAATTGATATTTTGTATAAATAAATTCTAAAGATATGTCATAATTATTAACATGATCTCTTATAAAATGATACATAATATTAATATGTTTAGTTCTAGAGTGTTGAATGAGACTTTTTATTAAACTTATTGCACTAATGTTATCACATTTTATTAGTATAATTTTCAAGTGAATTCTATAATCTTCTAAAGTGATTTTTATCTAGATAACTTGTGCACAACATGCACCTGCTGCTATATACTCAGTTTCAGTTGTAGATAATACAACCGAGTTTTGTTTCTTGGAAGAACAAGAGACAAGTGCATGACCTAAGAGTTGACATATTCTTAATGTACTTTTTCTATTTATTTGTCAACAAGTAAAATCAGTATCGACATAAGCAAGTTACTCAAAGTTTTTAGAATTTAGATACCATAGTCCTAGATTAGGAGTTCCTTTTAGATATCTAAAAATCCCTTTAATAGCTTTTAAGTGAGATTTCTTGGGATTAGATTAAAATCTAGTGCATAGTCCAACACTAAACATAATATCGGGTCTAGTTGCTATGAGGTATAATAAACTACCTATCATACCCCTATAAGTCTTTTGATCAAAACATTCTTCATTAGTGTCCATATCTTTTTTTGTAGAAGTGCTCATTGGTGTATTAATAGCTTTAGCACTATCCATATTAAATCATTTCAATAGATCTAAAGCATACTTAGTTTGACTAATAAAAATTTTATTACTTAATTGTTTAATTTACAATCATAAGAAAAAAAGTTAATTCGCCCATTAATCTCATTTCAAACTCTTGACTCATACATTTGGCAAACGATTCAAATAAAGATTCACTTAAAAAACCGAAAATGATATCATCAACATAAATTTGGACAATAAGAAAATTATTTTCAAAATATTTAATAAATAATGTAGTATCGACCTTGCCTTTCATAAAATTATTTTAAATAAGAAAAGAACTAAGCCTCTCATACCAAGCCTTAAGGACTTGTTTTAATCTATAAAGAGCCTTAGTTAATTTAAACACATGATTAGAAAGTAAGTATTCTCAAATCAGGGAGGTTGTTCAACATAAATCTTTTCGAAAATAAAGCCATTAAGAAAAGTACTTTTAACATTCATTTGAAAGACTTAAAATTATTACAACTAGCATTGGCAAGGAAAATCCTTATGGTTTCAAGTCTAGCCAGAGGAGCAAAGGTTTCTTCATAATCGATACCTTCTTCTTGGTTGAAACATTTGGCCACTAATCTAGCATTGTTTTTAATCATGATACCAAGTTCATCTTACTTGTTTTTAAAGACCCATTTAGTATCAATTATCAAATGGTCTTTAGGTCTAGGAACAAGCTTTCATACCTCATTTCTCTCAAATTTATTTAATTCCTCATGCATTGCAATAACCCATGAATAATCTTTCAAGGCCTTGTCAATGCATTTAGGTTCAATTTGAGATAAAAATGCTGCATTCACATAAATTTTTTTTTAGAAAAGAACGAGTTTGAACACCTTTTGATGTATCTCCAATGATTAGCTCTTTAGGATGAGCATCTACATACTTCCAATCCTTAGGTAAGGATTCTTGGAAGAAGATGCATCCAAGTTACGAATGGGAGAAGAGGTTTCATTCAAATTGAAAGCGTCAAAATCAAAATCATCATCAAAATTATTTTTCTTAAATTTGAAAACCTCATTGAAAATAACATGAATAATTTATTCTATGACCGAAGTTTTTTTATTAAACACACGAAATGCTTTAGAAGTAGAAGAATATCTAAGAAAAATGTCTTCATCGGATTTTGCATCAAATTTTCATAAGGTATCTTTTTCATTTGAAACAAAACATTTGCAATTGAAAACTTTAAAATATAAAACATTAGGTGTTTTGTTATTCCATAATTTATAAGGAGTTTTAGAAAGTAGTGGTATTACTAGAACCCTATTCATGACATATCATGCCATATCAACGGCTTCGACCCAAAAATATTTGGGTAGGCTATATTCGTTTAACATGGTTTTTGTCATTTCTTGTAAGCTCTTATTTTTTCTTTCAACTATTCCATTTTGTTGTGGGTTTCTTGGAGTAGAGAAATTATGGTTGTACCCATTTAATTCACAAAAGTTTTAGAAATCACGGTTTTGAAACTCACTATTGTGATCGTTACATGTATATATGCAATCAAAAAGCCTTTTTCATTTTGAACAAGTTTATAAAATTTTAAAAAATACTTAAAATAATCACTTTTGTGTGCTAAGAAGTATGTCCAAGTGTATCTAATATAATCATCAACAATTACAAAGGCGTATTTGCTACCTCCTATTCTTGTTATATCAATTGGTCCAAATAAATTCATATGGATCAATTACAATGGTCTAGAGGTGCTTATTTAATTCTTTGACTTGAAACTACCTTTTATTTGCTTTCCTAGTTGACATGCATCACACACTTTGTTTTTGACAAAATTGATGCTAGGGATTCCTCTTACAAGTTCTCTAGATAAAATATGGGAGATTAGTTCCATGCTAGCATGACCTAACCTCCTATGCCAAAGCCAAACATCATCGCTTAAGCCAAAAAGCACATTTCATTACAAAGATCATCAATGTCAATAGTATACATGTTATTATGTTTTAAGGCAACCATAGATGCATTTTTGTGTGGTCCTTCAACAATGCAAGCATTAGATTCAAATCTTATGATATAATCCTCTATTACGCAATTGACTAATGCTTAGAAGATTATGCTTTAAACTATCTACTAATAACATATCTTCAATCAAGATGTTTGATTTATTACCTATGGTTTCTTTGCTAATGATTTTACTTATGTTGTTGTCTCTGAAAGTGATAAACCCTTCGTCTTGGCTAGTGAGCTTAGACAATTGAGTTGGATCTCCGGTCATATGCCTTGAGCATTCACTATTAGGGTACTATCTCTTGCTTATAGCTTGTGATTGTAAACATATCCACAAGAAATGAGGTTTTCTTTTAGGTACTCATTTGATTCTAGGTGCCTCATCTACCTAACTTATTATTTTGCGTTGAGTTATTTATGATTCCTTTAGGGACCCAAATTAGCTTATGTGGACTATACCTCTTAAATGAACATTTATAAGCATAATGTCCAAATTTGTAATAAAAGTTACATTTGTTTCGCGGTGAAACATGCAAAATAGAGCCTTTAACAAAGATGATTGATTTTTGGTGAGTGTTACTCACAAAGCCGATTCCATCTTTTCTATGAACATGATCCCTTTTTGCAAGGATCATGTTTATGGATTTGCTTCATATTTCAAAATTTTCTAAGGTTTCATGTAGTAGCAAAATTTTCTTTTTAAGCATCTTTAATTCTTTACATTTTATACAAGGAGGCAATATTTCATTATCATACTTAATATTTAATCTATTGAATTCAATAACGAGGCATGCTCCTTTTTTAATAATTTATACTTTTTACTAACTAATTTACATTCATCAAATAAATTATGAAAAGCATTCAACAATTCATCAAAGGATAAATAGGCTTCGATTGAGTTACCTCATAATCAAATGCCATTAAAGCGTAGTTAGCAACTTCCTTGTTGGTTGGCTCCTCATCTTCGGATATGCTTGAAACATCCCAAGTAGCTTTTAGCGCTTTCTTCTTCTTCGGTTGCTTCTTCTTCACTTAGGGATATTCATTTTTGAAGTGCCCCGGCTTCTTGCATTCATAGCAAATTATTTGGTCCTTTTTAAGTTTATTTTTATTTTTAATATCATGTTTTATTTTGTTCCTTTTTATGATTTTTTTAAAATTTCTTGTTAGAAATGCTAAGTCATCATCATCATCATCACTTGAGTTTTCTCTCAAGTGGTCTTCTTGAGTTTTAAATGTCAAATCCTTCAAGTTCTTTGGAAAGTTGTTCTCAAGTTCTTCATGTGCATTGCATGTCATTTCGTAGGTCATCAAAGACCCGATAAGTTTTTCGAGTGGAAAGTTATTTAAGTCCTTGGCTTTTTGAATTTAGTTACTTTAGCATCCCAACTCTTTGGAAGGGGCTTAATATCTTGTTAACAAGTTCAAAATTAGGAAAACTTTTACCAAGTGCTTTTAGACTATTGATGACATCCGTAAACCGGGTGTAATGTCTCTAACGGTCTCGCTTATTTTCATGTGAAACAATTCATAACTATGAACCAAAAGATTTCTTTTTGACTCCTTAACCCTACTCATGCCTTCATGTGTGATTTTAAGTGTATGCCAAATGTCATAAGTCATTTCGCAAATAAAAACTCGATTGAATTTATTTTTATCCAAAGCACAAAATAAAGCATTAATAGCTTTGGAGTTCAAAGAGAAAGTCTTCTTCTCCAAATCATTCCAATCGTTCATTCGAAGAAAAGACTTTTGAAATATATTTTCAATTATATTTCATAACTCGAAATCCATAGAAATCAAGAAAATCCTCATTCTAGTTTTCTAATATGTGTAATCTGTTCTATTGAACATGAGAGAACGTGTGATAGAATGACCCTCATGATTACCAGCAAAATTCATCTTTCTTGAGTTTTAAACCAAATTGAGAGTAACCTTACTCTGATATAAATTATTAGAATCAAGAAGGAGGGGGGGGGCGGTGGGGGTGAATTAGTGCAGCAATAAATATGACGGTTGTGATTCCAAATCTTTTCGAGTTGATAAAAACATTACGAAGAAATCCTATCGAGAAGATGTCGACTTAAAGTTAATGTCCAATGCAGAGTACAACTAAATAATGAAAGTAAGTAGTAAGGAAAGAACATACCAGATTTATAGTGGTTCGGTTGTTGTGACATATGTCCACTTTTGATTCCTCCTCCGTCGAGGTTACTAACGTCCACTAATAGTCTTCCTTTAATGGGCAAAGACCAACCACTCTCTTACAACACTTTCTCCTTTTCACAGATTTAGGAGACAACCCTTACAAGCCTTACATCTCACTTGAATGATCACAAGACTTAGAAAGGGAGAAGGAGGACACTTAGTACTTTTACAACACTTTTACACTCCAACACTTTAAGATTTTTGTTCACACTTTGTATTCTTTCATGCAGAAAGGGTGGAGTATTTATAGGCCCCAATGGCTTCAAGATTGGAGCCAAAAAGTGTCTCATCTCAGATTTTCGGGTACTGGTGGTACCACCGCCTAACAGTATTAACTGTCAGTGGTACCACCGCCCAGACCACTTGGGAGGCTGAGCCTCAAGCGGTTCCATCGCCAGCTCCAACAGTGTCACCGCTTGATTGGGCTCTAGGTCACTATTTGGGCCATCAGTCTAACCCAAACTAGCCTTGAATCGGGCCCAATTTACCCACAATTGAGTTAGTAGGATTACCTCCCAATCCTTAATCTAAGTTCAAAGTATGATAATGAAGACATTAACTAAGCAATCTTTGTCTAGTATGTCAATTGTTCTTCTAGCGAAATCTCGACGAACTATAATGAATTCTCGGCAAGCTTTTGGCAAACTCCTGCTGAACTCTTAGTGAACTCTCAACGAATTCTCGGCGAGCTCCCAATAAACTCTCAATGAGCTTTCGGCACATCGTCCGAATCTTCGATATATTATCCGATCTTTGACTCTGGCCCAACATCTGCTTTATGCCTTATTCGTTATCATAGTTAATCTGGCATTTTCAACATATGGATTAGATCAATAATTTATCAATTGATTTCATTATCAAAATCCAAGATTCAACATCTCGAGCATAAGCATCACTATATCAAGGATGTGTGGGATTTTCTCCACCGTGAGAATAATTCTCAACGAAGCCAATCTGTATAATTCGGACCAATGAGGCAATTGACATTAAGTATGTCACGTAAGGGATTTGAAAGTAATATTTTTTAAAATAAAGATGCAGTAGAAATAAATAACATGCAGATTTAAAAAAAATAAACAAATAAGATATGGACTTCTATCTTAATCTACTCCCACTATTTCTTTGGCAAGTCACTCGATACCCTCAACACATGAAATGAAATTCTTCGGCGGACTTCTAGTGGGGATTGAGATCCAATCAGCATCTTAGTATAACATCGAGGGACTCGACCAATCACACTAAACCCAAAAGGAATGCAACTCTTGCCGATCACAACTCCTTATGATTCTCATCTTATTCGGCCTCTGAACCACCATGGTCTTGAGGGACTTGGCCAACCATGATGTTTGGTTAAGTAAACACCATCGTTACAAGATGAGTCTGATTCGATGATATACCCTCGAGGGACTCAACTAAGCATATCATGTCCTCAGGTCACCGGTGACTTCTCTATGTTGTAGGCAAGATACCGAATTGCGATATAGGTGAGTCTCGAGGGACTCGACCAACTCAACCTACATCAAGATTCAGTCCCTACCTATAATGATGGAAGGTCACGTGGGTCAATCTAATTGCCTCATGTTTACCGACTTAATATTATCAAGAGAGGGGATTTTGATTTGGTCTCCTAATATGACATGTCACATATATACATATTTAATATATATCTACATCGTATGCAGAAATATATACATATCTAGTAGGTGTACAAGCAATCACATATCACATGAGCAATCACACCGATGATCATGGACCACAGCCTAATGTGATCAGGCCCGAGCTAGTGGGCCTAATCACTCGTATCAATATCTATGTTTGCAATGGTGTATCTCCATGCCCTGTGATTGTTTATCTTGTCCTTGTCGGTTCTATCAACATCTCGATGCATCCCTATACATCGTGATCATCCGTCTCGTGGGTCCCGCTATCGCTTCCATGCTCCTACTACGCCTCTTCATATGATTACAACTTAATCATAAGTGCTAGTCATAGGTGCTCTACAAGCTAATCACGTGAGTGATGACACATGTGACTTGACACACAATCTTTTTGCTTATTATATTTTGACATTTATCACTTTATATTGCTTGAATATATTATGATGTCCATGGATCTATGCAATGAGAATCATATCATGAAGATATCACGATAATGAGACCGATTCGCATTTAAACACAGATCCTAAATAATCCTGGTCATAGGTTACTCGAGAGGGATATCGAGATAACCGAACAGATTGATATGCTATATATCCGTCCATATAATGGATGCATCTGGGGACATGATGATGCATCTGGGACACTAGGGATACAATACAAGTGCTTATTGAAGAATGAGTTCACTGATTGATCCGCTTACGGAATTCTGAATAGTTGATGATGCCTTATTGTCAGACAATGATTTCATAATCCCAATGGTGTATCTGGTCCTTAGACTTGAGATATCAAGGATGTCCTGTATGAATGCTCCACTCTTTGATACCGAACTTATATGTTTGAATATCCTAGATCTAGCACAATCGGTCATCGGGAATGGTAGTCAATCTTACGAGGGCTATTGAGTGTCAATAGAGGATCATCCACTCTCTGTGTCATGAGAGGAATATCCTATGTGTTCTTTCTTAGACAAATCCCTAGCTAGGTTATTCGGATTGAGAGAGAAAAAGTTCTCCGGGAGAATCCGATTAGTGCGAGACTTGAGTAGAAACCGTATAGGTCCGACAGCACCATGCCCGGTATACAATCTTTGGGATATTAGATAGATGAGGAACTATAGGTACATAATAACTAAGGACAGACAAGTCCAATGGATTGGATTCCCCTGTAATGTTTGGGGACTACAGTGTAGTTGACTAGTACGTCCGCAGTCGATGAGTCGAGTGAATTATTATGGAGATAATAATTCACTAAGCTATGAGTTTTGACATATATGACTCACGAACAACTCGATATTGGGCCTAGAGGGTCACACACAAATGGTAGGCATTGTGATAAGTAGAGATTCGAATATGAGATATTCGTCGGAGCCCCTATCTTATTGGATATCTAATAAGCTCCTAAATTATTGGATCATATAGATGAGATCCAATAAGTACCCATGAGAAATTATTAGATAGAGATCCACTAATCTAAGAGTCTTGGGTCATTGGATGGAGATCCAATACCCAATATGGTAGGATCCATTATGGTTAAGTTGACATGGGACCTCTATAAATAAGAGGGAATCAGTGGTTCATAGGCTAAAGTCTTTTGCTTACCTCTCCTATTCTCTTCTCCCTCTCCACCTCAGAGCAGACCTGGAGTTTTAAGGAGCGTCTTCGTAGCCCTATTGTGTGGATCATCGCTAGAGAAGAGGGCGCTTGACCTCCTTCACCCTCTCATCGAGATCTGTAGGGATTTAGGGATATATAATCTCCCTAGATAATATAATCTATCTCACACTTGGTTTTTTGTTTCACGGATTTTACGCACCAATCTTCGTACGATGTCGAACATATCTTTGGGAATTGAGGATTTTGTTTTCTATTCTTCCGCTACGCATGTGATATCGCCCCTAAGATTTCCCAATAATAAGCACGCAGGCTAAATAATAAACGAGAAATAAAATGGAGGCTCATAAGCCCCAATAATAATAATAATAATATCACATGTACACATGTCACATGGTCTATGATCATCCATCCACATATCATCATACATCACATGTACATATCATCATCATGTAGGACTACTAGATGATAATAATAATAATAATAATAATAATAATAATAATAATAATAATAATAATAATCAATTAAATTTTTTAATTAATTATTATTTTTTAAAATTAGGGATATGTATAAAATATTTTGAATTATGAGGGGTATTTTGGTAATTTGGATAAAGGACAGAACTCAATTTTTAAAATTTCGAGGGGCAAAACTATCTTTTGCTAAAAATCCTAGTCTCCTTTCTCCCCTACGTTTTGCGATGTGGTTGCCGCCACCTAGCCGACAGTAGCCATGGCGACGAGGGGAGGGCGAATCTCGATGTCCGGTTATCTCGATTTCTCTCTCGAGCAACTTATGACCGGGATTATATTAGAACCCTTGTAGATTCTAAGCTTGGGGTTAATCTCTTTAGGGGATTGGCCTCCTGAAACTCTATAGGGGTTTCTTCCTCCAAGTTGCTGCTCAAAGGCTGCAGAAAAGATTTATCTATTACTTAACAAAAGATGATGAATACATGACTATTTATAGGGTTTCTAAACCCTAACACCTAATAGGACTCATACTCAAGACTCCTACTCAATTAAGACTTCTACTCAAGACTCCTAATAGGACTGCTACTTAAGACTCATATTCCTTTACAACTCCTAATTCTTCTCTAAGAAATAACCTCCGAAGCCTAGCCGGTCTCTTTACCTCTTTATTAGGAGTCAACTTAGGTAGGTTTTACATGAATGTCCCTCTCAATTAGGGCTCTTCTAGCTAGAGTCCTAATAGATTATTTAGGATATGTGTTTAAAGGCGAATCATGTTAGGATCAAGAGCGGCACTAGGGGGGGTGAATTATTACAGCGAAAAAATCATTGATTTTGGAAAATACTCGTTCCAATTAAATTCATTTCAGAAAGATATTGAACTTAAAGGCGTTCGTAAGAGAAAGTTAAGGAAGATTGCAGTAATGTAAATTGCTTAAATAGAAATGCAAACCAGAATTTAGAGTGGTTCGATCGTTGTGACCTACATCTACTTCGGATTCCTCCTCCGTCGAGGTCACCAGCGTCCATTAATGACCTTCCTTCAATAGGCGAAGACCAACCACTTTTTATAGCTCTTTCTCCTTTTATCGGGTTTAGGAGATAACTCTTACAATGCTAAGAGAGGGAGGAGGAGGACTCTTCTCACTTTTACAATACTTTTAACACCCCAAACACTTAAAATTTTTCACACTTTTGACTACACTTTGTTACTCTTTTATGTAGAAAAGGGTGGGATATTTATAGGCCCCAATAACTTCTGAATTGGAGACAAAAAGTGTCACTTTCTTAGATTTCATGGTACTAGCGGTACTACCACCTGCAAACTAATGCTAGGCGGTACCACCGCTCAGTCTAGGTGGTACCACCACTTGATAGAGATCGGAGACCGAGCTTTGGCAATACCATCACTTGACAAGCGGTACCACTGCTGGCAGGTAATAACTGCTAGTGGTAGCACCGCCCAGAGCACTTGGGAGACTTAGTCCTAGGTGGTGCCACCACCCCAGTCTGGCAGTGCTACCGCCAAACAGGGTTTAGCATCCTGGTTGGGCCTTGAATCCGGCTCAAACTAGCCTAACTTCAGTCCTAGTTGGCCCCTAGTAGAGTTGATAAGATTACCTCCCAAATCACACTCTAATTATATGTTAACTATGATTCTTAAGACACATTCTAAGCAAATCAAGTCCGGTTAGTCTTGGTTTCTTCCAGCAAGCTTCTAGTGTCATTCCGGTGAACTTCCGACGATCTCTCAACAATGTTTTAATGGACATCCGACAAGCTTCTGGACTTTAATCTTAAGACACTTAAGACACCAAGGATGTCCTGTATGAGTACTCCACTCTTTGATACCAGACTTATACATTTGGAAGTTTCAGATCTAGCATAGTCGATCATCGAGAGTGACAATCAACCTTATGAGAGTTATTGAGTGTCGATAGAGGATCATTTACTCTTAGTGTCATGAGAGGATTATCTCATGTATTCTTGCTTAAACAAATCCCTAGCTAGGGTCATTCAGATTGAGAGAAAAAGAGTTCTCCGGGAGAATCTGATTAGAGCGAGAATCGAGTAGAAACTGTATGGGTCTGGCAACACCATGCCCAATATACGATCTTTGGGATATTAAATGAATGAGAGACTATAGGTACATAGTAACCGAAGACAGATAGATCTAAAAGATTAGATTATCCTGTATCATTTAGGGGTTGCGGCGTAGTGGCCTAGTACGTCCGTAATCGATGAGTTGAGTGAATTATTATAAAGATAATAATTCACTGAACCAGAACGAGTTCTGACAGGTATGACTCATGGCCAGCTCGATATTGGGCCTAAAGGATCACACACTATGGTAGGCATTGCGACAAGTAGATATTCGGATATGAGAGATTCGCTAGAGCCTCTATCTTATTGGATATCTAATAAGCTCTTGAATTACTGGATATTCAATGAGATATTATTGGATAGAGATCCACTAATTTAAGAGGCTTGGATAGTTGGATGAAGATCCAATACCCAATAGGGCTGGATCCATTAGAGTTAATTAGACAAGGGACCTTTATAAATATGAGAGAACCAAAGGCCCATAGGCAAGAGGCTTCTTGGTTATTATCTCTTATTCTCCTCTTTCCTTTCCCTCCTCAGATAGTAAGTATGGAGATTTAGACAACGATTCAAGAAGCGTCATCATAGCCCTATTATGTGGATTACCGCTAGAGAGGAGGGCGCTTGACTACCTTCATCCTCTTATACAGATCTGTAGGGATTCAGGGATATACGATCTCCTAGGTAAAACACAACTATCTCACACATAGATTTAAGTTTCTTAGGTTTTTATGTACCAATCTTCACACGACAATGAATACTTTCTTGGAAAATTTGAGGTTTTTATTTTCTATTCTTCCGCTGCGCATGTGATGTCGCCCTTAGATTTCCCTACAATAGTATCAGAGCTAAGTTGTTCATGCAAAAGATTGGTTTTGAACTATGTGTGTTATGTTTTAGAAAAGCTTTTGATGTCAAAATCGTTAATGAAAAAGGCGAGCAAGGGCAGCAACTATTGTGAAGAGTAGATGTTCATATATGAGATAACCATCGGAGCCCTTATCTTATTAGATATCCATTAAACCACTAAATTATTAGATCTCATAGATGTGATCCGATAAGAACTAATAAGAGATTATTGGGTAGAGACCCACTAATCTAAGAGGATTGGGTAATTGGATGAAGATCCAATACCCAATAGGGTCAGATTTATTAGGGTTAAGTTGATTGGGGGCCTCTATA